>CM048822.1:38302434-38776876 GCA_026586065.1 Dioscorea zingiberensis
CTCCTCCTTGATGGTGAAGAAGATGATGAAAATCTCCCAAACCTTGATTCTTTTCTCCAAGATACTCCAAGATGACCCAAAACCCCACTCAAGCTTTGTATTTATATCCCCTCTAGGGTTTTGGGTTTATTTCAAGGATTTTACCCTCGGTTCGACCAAAAACGCATTTGCGGCTTTTTACGATATGCACCCAAGATAAATATCATAAGACCCAAGATATGGCCATATGACCCAAAGATCTGGACTATCATACCGGGTCGTATGCTTCCCAGGGTTCCGTATACGAGGTCCTGTTAGTCCGTTTGGGGGTCCGTAAAAATCTTCAGGTCCATACGGGTCCATCTGGAACTCCGTATGGATTGTACTTTTGCTCTGTTTCCCTTGTTTTGGCCCACATTCTCTTGAAAACGCTTCCTTTCTCTTGGAACCGCTATTTTCTTCCCTGTTTACAGAAACAAAGTCATTTTGAGTACAAGCGGACAAATATTCCTCCAAGACTTATATTAATATGCATAAATTTTACATATAAATAATGCTTATTTGAACACTTATCAGTCTCTATATTTGTTCTTCAATCATCCAAATATGGTCTCCAATTATCCCTTGATTTGGATTCAATACAGCACCTTATCAATTACTAATATCTTGCCAAATCAATTCACCCATCAGCTCCTTTCTATGCATGAAAAATCTCAATCTTGATTTGTATCATCCAAGCAGCTTGAACATCACCTTGTTGACCAAGTGGACTTGTGTCAAATATTGCCAACCAAACTAATTTGCACTAACAATCTCCCCCTTTGGCATTATTTGATACAATTACTTCGCCGATTGTACCAAGCATCACCATCAATGACTGACTCTAGTTCTCCCTGGTATCTCCCCCTATCCTTGGAGTAGACTTAAACAGGCAGTCACTAACAGAAAACAAGACTGGACTGGCAGACTTACTCATATCTCCCCCTTTGTGGCACATAATGTCAAAATCGAGCTGATCTTTATAGCATGGTTGCATAATAAGTTACAACTCCCCTAAGTAACCTAAGCACTGCCTATTGCAACTACAGTGTAACTCCTCATCCGCCGATAGCTGCCGCCTTTACTTTCATTGCAAAGGGCCGATAATGAGGCAAATGAGATCTTGATGCGTTTGTAGGTCCTCCCTCATAGGGATCAAACTTCGACATGTGCCTAATGCACCCAAAGAAATACTCAACTGGTAGAGTTAAGGGGCTTTGTAAAAATGTCAAAGTTGCTCTCATAAGCCTTGATCCGTGACAGCAATCTTGTTCTCAACCAAATCTCGGATGAAATGATGTCAAGATCAATGTGCTTTGTTGCGGAATATTGCATAGGATTTTTGGTGATATCAATGGCACTTTTATTGTCACAAAATCGGCCATCGGTCCTTGTGGCAAACCCATAATCCTCAAGCATTTGCTTCATCCACAATAGCGATTGTGTACAACAACTTCCTACAGAGATGTATTCATTTCACCAGTAGAAAGTGAAATTGAACTTTACTTCATCGTACTGTGTAACCCGGATGTGTGCCTAGGTAGAAACATCCTCCAGAAGTACTCTTACGATCGTCTATGTTGCCTGCCCAATCAGCATTACTTTAACCTGCCAAGTGTGCATTAGAATCTCACGAGTACCAGATGCCATATTCAGTAGTACCTCCAATATAGCGAATGATTCTTTTGTCTGCGGTTAGGTGTGGTTGTTTTAGTACGCATCGACACGAGCACAAACCCCAACATCAAAATGTATATCAGGATGACTTGCACTAAGGTATAACAAGCTGCCAATCATGCTTCTATACAGACTGGGATCCACATCTTTACCATGTTCATCCTTAGATAACTTGTCACCAACACCAATTGGTGTTCTACCATGTCTTGCATTTTCTAGCCCAAACTTCTTCAAAAGATTCTTTGCATATTTACTTTGAGAGATGAAGATGCCATCAGTGCTTTGTTTAATCTGAAATCCAAGAAAGTAGCTCAATTCTCCTACCATACTCATCTCAAATTCCTGCTGCATAAGTAGTACAAATTCATCCACTTGCTGCTGAGATGTTGATCCAAACACAATATCATCGACATATATTTGTGCAACCATGAGATTCCCTTGCGTTCTTCTAATGAACAGTATTGTGTCGACTCCCCCTCTTTGATATCCTTTCTCAAGTAAAAACCTGGTGAGTCGTTCATACCAAGCACGTGGAGCTTGTTTCAGGCCATAGAGGGCCTTCTTCAACTTGTAGACATGATCAAGATTTTGAGGATCTTCAAAGCCTTTCGATTGTTCCACATACACTTCTTGATTTAGGATCCGGTTGAGAAAAGCGCTTTTGACATCCATCTGATACAGTTTGAACCCCATGCAAAGAAGCCACACAACCAGAATAGTCGATGGACTCTAACACCGCAACTGGTGCAAATGTCTCATAAAGTCTATTCCTTCTATTTGAGTGTACCCTTGAGCAACCAGTCTTGCCTTGTTTCTAACAATATTGCCCTTGTCATCGATTTTGTTTTTGAAGATCCACTTTGTTCCAATGACATTTACATTTTTGGGTCTAGAAACCAAGGTCCACACCTCATTTCTGACAAACTGATTGAGCTCTTCTTCCATAGCTGTAACCCAATATTCATCAGTCAATGCTTCCTTCACATTCTTAGGCTCAATGAGAGAATTATAACACATGTATCCAGCCAGTTCTCTGTAATCTACGCTTTTTGTGTTGCGAGTACGTCTTCCTTCGTCGACATTACCAATCACCTCCTGTATCGGATGGTTCTTCCGTACTCGTGAAGATGGCTCTGGAATGTTTCCTACTGATCTGTCTTCATCATGTCTTTCTTCTGCATCAATCTCGTCCGTTAGCCGGTTGTAGCTTGTGTTGTAACGTCAATTGCGACTTGCTGTCTGTCTGTATCTAGAGCAGTATCTGGTGTTACAGGTGGGGTTGCAACCGGCTGTTCTTCTTGTACATCATCAACATTGAGTTCACTGCTCTGGATATTCAGATTGTTGGGCTCTTCAGCAAGACTGTGAGTCTCCTCAATATACGCCTGATTGACATAGTCATCAACAACAATATTTATAGATTCCATTACCTTATTGGTCCTTGAGTTATACACCCTATAAGCTCGCCTGTTTGTGGAGTACCCCAAAAAAACTTCTTCATCACTTTTCTTTTCAAATTTTCCAAGTTGATCTCTATCATTCAGAATATAACACTTGCTACCGAAGATGTGAAAGTAGCTAACACTGGGTCTTCTTCCTTTCCAGATTTCATAGGGTGTCATAGTTATAGAAGGACGAAGATACACTCTATTTATAATGTAGCGAGTGATATTGATTACTTTTGCCCGAGGAATCTAGCTGGAGTTTCTTGGAATTCAGACATTACTCAGCCATTTTCTTGACCGTCTCGATTCTTGCGTTCAACTACCCCATTTTGTTGAGGAGTTATAGGAGCGAGAATCTGTGTTGAATTCCATGTTCTCTACTAAATTGCAAACTATGCATTTTCAAACTCTCTCCCATGATCACTGATTCGAGGACAATCTTTCCAATAGAACAATTCTTCTCATTTTGAAGCTGTGTGCAGAGCTTCTTGAATGCTGCAAAGGTCTCTGACTTGTCTTTGAGAAAGTCTACCCATGTAAATCTAGAATAGTCATCAACACATACAAAGATATATCTCTTTCCCAGGACTTTATCTGCTTGAGTAGGTCCAATAAGGTCCATGTGTAGTAGTTCTAGTACTCTTGTTGTAACAAAGGAATTGCAACACTTTGTGAGAAGTAATGCCGCTTTCCCAACCTACATGCTCCACAGACTCCATCCTTTTCCCCGGACAAGCTTTGGTAATCCTCTTGTAGCTCCCATCTCAAGTAATCTTCATTAAATCTGAAATTTAGATGCCCAAGTTTACGATGCGGATATGCGTCAGTGTTGCAAGATGAGTTGTAACATACTGGTGACTTCTCGCAAGCAGATAGCAGCTTTGTCGATGATCCAACCTAGTTAGAACACATTCCTTTTGTTATCATAGACCGCATAACCGCCCTTGGTAAACTTGACAACACATATCTTGATCACATAGTTGACTAATGCTCACAAGATTTGCTTTCATGCCTTTCACATGCAAAACATTCTTCAATCGTGATACACCTGACATTAACAACGTTCCTCTTCCAATCACTGGATTTTGTTGACTATCACCAAATGTAACATGCCCGATCTCACATCTCTTGTAACTAGTGAGAAGATCTTTGTTTCTGTCATGTGCCTTGAGCAACCACTATTAAAGTACCAATCATCTTTTTGAAGCTTTTGTCCGTAAGTGTATGCTACTAGACTTCTTTCAATACGCCTTTTGAACCCACCTTTTCTTTTCTAAAACTACTCTCTTTGGATTCTCGCTTTCTTATCCACAATTGTGCGATCATATATAAGTCTTTCCTTTGATTCTCCTACTTTTGTTGCTGTCATATCCAAGTACTCTTCCATTCTTTTAGATCTTCGCTCAACGACTTCTGCATCTTGGCCTCATGTGTCCACTCCCTCCACAGTAGTAACACGTAGGGATTAATCTTTTCTACTGTATCTTGGCTCTTCCTTCAGAAGTTGTACCTGATGTTGTAACACCACTTGCAACACCCTTCCATCTGCTGAAACTACCTTTTTTCGTTAACTGAGAGGTGAATGCGACGTAGTTACTGCACATGGCATGTGCTTCTTGACTTTCCTTTAACACACTGTCTCTCCGCTTGGTTTCTACAACATCTGTAATAGAGTTGGGTACATTATCCCTTTTCCTTTTTATATTTGTACATCCTAGTTATAGATGACCTGTCTTTCCACACCCCAAGATCTAGAATATTGTCAGTAGAGTCTTCCCATCTTTCACTTGATTCTTCCACTTACTTCCGGGAGTAGCTTTTCTTAGACATGACTTGTTTGAGCAATTTCATGATGTCACGGAGTATGGACATCATATTTTCATCTTCATGTTGTGTCACCTTCTTTGCCTCTTCACTGGAAGTTATCTCTTTCCTTCTGTCAAAATTCAGGTTCATTTCAAAAGCCTGTAGTGACCCCATTAGTTCATCCAATCTCAGGACATGAATGTCTCGAGCCTCTTAGGGCTTGTAGTCACCTTTGCTTCAAATCTCCTGGGTAGTGACCACAGGGTTTTTCGAACTAGTTCCTTATCAGAAAATTTCTTCCCAAGCTGGAAAGCCTGATTTGCAATGTCCATTAATTTGCCATTGAAATTGCAGATGGTCTCTTCTTCCTCCATCCTGAGACGGTCAAATTTAGATGTTAACATTTGTAGTTTTGAAGTGCGTACCAGATCTGTTCCTTCATGTATTCTTTGAAGTGTGTCCCACGCTTCCTTGGCCGAGTCACATGTTGCAATGTATTTGAACTGCGCTTTATCGACTCCACCAAAAATTGCATTTAGGGCTTTTCCATTAGCATTGGCTTTGTTTAGTTCTTCTTGGGTCCAATCGCTTTCTTCTTCTTCTCGCATCAAAGGACATGTTGGAGGTTCCCATCCATCTTCTATGACAATCGGACTCTTTTCATCTATAGATTTGATGTATGTCCTCATGCGCACCTTCCAATATGCATAGTTTGCTTCATTTAAAAAGTGGTAGATAGCGGAGACTCATTCCCTTCCGCCATCGATGTAACTCCTTCCGAGGACTTCACCAACCTTGAAACAAAGGTCGCTCCGACCGGTAGCTCACGATACCAAATGTAAGTTCCTACTGGTTGTCTTTGTCATATATGATATGTTGCAACACAGATTGCAACTCACTACTCACAGAATGTTTAGAGGATAATAACAAAAACATTCACACACAAACAAACAAAACCACACAAGAAAGGGGACACAGAAGTTGGTAACCCAGTTCGGCTACAAAGCCTACATCTGGGGGGTTATGCCCGGAGATGAAAATTCACTAAAAGAGGATGAAACAAAAAGTGTACAATCAAGTAACACTCATACAAACATCATCACTCTATCCCCTCAATATTGCCGGTGTTCTCCAACCTCTCCCCCAAGGTTTTTTTCCACACCCACCGTCAATATCCAGTAGGGTCTTCAGTAGATGCGCGACATACCTATGATGTCACCTTCCTCTTTTAGTATCGCCATAATCTCCGCAGCTACTAAATTGGACTCCTTCCACATTTAGTTGTTGCAACTTAGTTATAACTCCGATTGCAACATGGCCCGATCGAGGCAATCGGCATGTAAGCTACAAAGATTTGTTGCTCTTCAACCTCGACACACCTTGAACCCTCCCGGATTTGAGTTCCGAGTCTCACTACGTTAGATCCACCCGATCCCGACACGCAACTAGCCGATCCACCTCTCCGTCAGATACTTAGCTCCATCACGGTCGCACCCACCAAGGCGCTGAAGCTCTTGAATCAACCTTCATCTCGATCATGCAAGGTTGGAGTTGTTAGATTGGCTCCTCTAATCTCTTTCCAAGTTTGGTCAAGCATCTTGGCCCATCATGCTCCATTGATTGTCTCCATATTTGTTCTTCAATCATCCAAATATGGTCTCCAATTATCCCTTGATTTGGCTTCAATCCAAAGACCTCATCAATCACTAATATCTTGCCAAATCAATTCACCAATCAGCTCCTTTCTATGCATGAAGAATCTCAATCTTGATTTGTATCATCCAAGCAAATTTTGAACATCACCTTGTTGACCAAGTGGACTTGTGTCAAATATTGCCAACCAAACTAATTTGCACTCAACACCATCCTCTCTCACACGATTCCATTATCCTAGCGTTGGTCCTCTCTCTCGATCGATCTCGGGTGACCCCATCTATCCCTTTCACATGCTTGTCCCGGCGCCTCTCGGAGCATAGCGATTCCATGTGATATGTTAACACCATCTCCGTCCCTTGAAAACGCCCCTCTCAACAGCGATTCCATCAAGATCGGGCGTAGTCCACCTCCATCTCCATCTCATACTAGTAATCGGATTGGTTCCCATCTCTCGTGATTTCCTCTAGCTGCAATGATTATTCCCTACTTTTTTGATTTGTGCTTCCAATTTGATCTTTGGTGATTCTTGGGCTTTCCTTCTTGAATGATTAATTTGAATCCTAGATGCATTTTGATGAATGTTTGCCTTTTGAATATATTTAGATGAGTTTTCTTAGCTATAATGTCTTTTGAGACACCAGTTTTGAATTAGCCTTTTGCTAAATGCAGAATTTTTGCAATATGATTCTAGGGATTGTTTGATGAATGAGAGTTTAGGTCCTTTGCTTGCTTTCGTGAATTCTTCCTGCCTTGCTCTGTTATTTTAGATTTCTTTTATTAGAACTGAATCTGAGAGTAGAGTAAGGTTAGTGACAGAGATTAACATCTGCAGCTATGATTTTGTGCATTAAGCTTTGATATTTAAATGTGTCCCAAGCTTTTTATGCTATTATTTTGATTACTTTTTTTTTTAAAATCATTATTTGAGTGGAAGTTTATTTGTTTTAGGGGAAATCAAACTCCCCTATTTAACATGACAATAGATGTTGAATCCTCTGATTTGTGGAAAAGTGTTAATAAAATGAAAGGAATTCAATTTTCTTCATCCAATGGGCTATAGACATAACATCAAGAGAGATAACTCTTCCAACAGTTGAGGTAAGAAGTTTTAACTCTGGTATGTTGTGACTTTCACTCTAGCTGATGTGTATTCCTATCTAATAGATGCAGATATTCTTGCTTTAGATAGTCAATGCTAATAAATCTACATCAAAATAGAAATTATGTCTATCAGACTGTGGTTTATGTTACTACTTTCATTTAATTTCACAGACATCCCTTGAATTGTTTTAAAAATTCAGTTGATAGGAATCTAGACAACCATCTTGACCTATTTCAATGCTAATTTATACTTAATTAAGATGCATAAAAAATGAATATTGTATGGAGAGTGATGTGAAATTAGGTATGTGAAACCCCTGCTGACATTCCCTGGCATAATTTGAATATTCATTCACCAATTTAATGTTTCAGCATTTCAGTACTTGTTTGTCTCTTTTTCTTCTTTTTTATCTACCTTCCATCTATTGCATAGAATGTTTTGCATAGAAAAAGCTTACCAATTCTATATATTCGGAGACAGATTTCCTTTTTTTTTTATCCCATGTGTTCTTCTCTCTTGTAGGCCTTTAACTTGCAGTTTTGATATCTGTTGATCTCATTCTAAGTCCAGTGATGACAACATTTGACTTGTATCGGAGATCCACTATTGGCATGTGCTTGACTAAAACCTTTTGATGAGATGGTGTCTAATGGTACCCTTGGCCCAAAGCTTGCTATCCAAGTGGTTGTTCAATTGTTAAGGTTTCTGGGTGATTTCAATAACTGTTATTGGTAATTATCTGAACTTTCAATTACTAATTTGACAAGTAATGTGTTCTGGACTCTTCCTTTCTAGTCTATGACAGAAGCATTGGAAACCCAAGTGAAGAGCAAGGTTATTATCAAGGTAGGCGTTTATAGGGTTCTTTTACCTCCTGTAAACTTTGTTTTTCTATCAATTTATTGTATTATATTCTTGGCCTTTTCTATTTTCTCATTTTTATTATTTTGCATCAATTCTTTAGAGAGTTCATGGCAACTACTTTTAGCATGTTAATTTTTCAATAATACATTTATAAATTACTGTAGCATAACAAGTTTTCCTAACTACTTTGTGAACCAAAGCTTCTTTTTTCATACAATTAGCATCTTATACTTTCTTGCAAAATGAAAGTGTTTGATATCTTGCTAATATCTTTTTTTATTGTCTTCACTTGAGGATTATTTAACAGCTGTTTTCAAAAAAAAAAAAAAAAAATTCAATAGTAAAGGTCCTCTTTTCTTAGTGGTGATCTTTTTTCGCTGTTTTTTTTTTTTTTTTTTCTCTTCTGGGGGAAGCAAAATGGAAATAGCATCAAGAGAAAAAAAAATTACTTGAATATTAATAATGGTGAGACATCATAGAAACCAAACATGAATAAGTGGTCCTATCTAATGTATTTAATAAAGAAATCCTTAACGAGCAGAACATAAAATGGAAGTATCATTTGCAAATGAAATGAAATGGACAAAGCTGTTGGAATAAATTGTAAGTATATAAATTTATATTTTTGAGGAAGAAGCACTATTTTTGAGGAAGAAGCACTCTCAAAAATGCACTTGCAGAGATTCAAGTATGTTCTAGATTGGAAACACAATGGTTGAGGAACAAGCTCATAAAGAATGGAGACTCTCCAAAGAGCCACTCCCAAAAGGCATGTTTGTTGTTCTCTTATATATCTGATATAGAAAAGCTCGAGTGAGACAATGCTGAACTATCTGATTGTACTATGTGGGCTTTGACATATCATAAATTGGCTGACCGACGTAAAGACAGAAGGTGATCGAGCAAATTCCATGATTGGGGAACGGTTTTGGACACGGTTCAGTGTTTTGGCCATAACTTGGAAAATTCGCGTGCTCAACTCCAATTCGGAAAATTTGTCTCGACGCGCACGTGGGGTTCACGCTTTACTTGGTGGACCTTTCCTTCATCGTCAAATTCTGCTATTTTCTCCGTCATTTCTTTGTTTTTCAGTGTTTTTTTTTGTAATACTTTGTATGCCAATTAAGGATTCAATTTCTATTACAATTGTACTTTTTCCAATTTATTTGATTTTTCTATTGAAAAAGTACAATTGATAGGAAAAAACAACCATTTTATGAAGTTAAATATATACTGTTATGAAAAGAACAAATAATACTTAGAACCCAAAAGCAATAGACAAAAGAATTAGCAATATTGGTATTCTCCATACCACAATAATTAGTTTAATTAATATCCAAGAGAGTTCAATGCATTAGTTAATGTGAATCATTCATCTTAAAAAGTGCAAATTTTTAGGTGCCATGTGTAGTCAAATTATTCCGTGGGCTTTATTACTTCTTTGTTGCACAAAAAGCTTTTGAATGCCTAGTGGAAACCGATTTAGCTAAAGAAAAAGCTTTTCCCTCTGACTAAATATCCCCTTCTCTTCCAAATATTTCTACTAATCACGGTTTTGATATAGAAGTCGCTTTTTGGAACCGCCATTTTTTAAGTTACTAATTTTTATTGTTCTATGTGAAAGACATGTATTGTTCAAAATAGATTGTTCTTTCTTTTTATCTATACTTATTCTTATTGTGCCAATAATAGTTTTTTTATTTTAGTTTTTTGTTTTTCATTTTCTCAAAACAAAACAAAACATTTCATAACATACAAATATATAATAATAACAACAACAACAACAACAACAACAACAACTAAGCCTTAATCCCATACTAGATGGGGTCGGCTATATGGATTCTCTGTCTTCATGTCGCTCTCAAATATGAAATAAAAATAAAATAAAATGAAATGAAATAAACTGAAATAAAATGAAATAAAATTAAAAATAAAAATACATACATAAATAATAATAACAACAAATAATTCTATGAGAGATTGGGATGTTAGAAGCAGAATAGTATCCCTACAAACAAAGCTAAGCTAATGAAGGAAAACCTTTTAGCCGACTTATCGGCAATCCTATACTAGGCGGGGTCGGCTATATGAATTTTTTGTCTCCATGTCACTGTGGAATCGAAAATACGCGCCTGGCATCGTGTAGACACCAAACGATACATCGAAGCACAAATATCACATTTTATTTGTTTGTGGGTTCTTTTATTCCAAATAGAGGCAAGCCTCTATTATTAATTACCCCAGACAGTGTCTTGGGAATCTCCAATTAAGGGCAAAAGTACAAGTAGAGATAATGAGAAAGAATAATCTTATTCATTGCAATATAAAATGACTTGTTACATATCAGCATATATATATATATATATATATATATATATATATATATATATATATTTGTTTGCTAGTTTATTTATGACACCACCCTCCGCCTCGGAATCTGTGCCCCGCCATTTGGAATAATCCGCCGGCCGCCTTGCGCTATTATATCATTGCCTTGAGATTTTGGAAGGCTTTGTAACTAGAGTCCGTATCGACTGGGCCTCCAATTAGTCTTCATTTCCATCAAGAGCTGCTCCCAACTGGGCTGCCGATAGGAATCGTATCATAATGGTTGGAAAAATCGGGAAGTCTATTTTCCGATGCCGCAAATTTCGTCTCGATCGGAGTTTTCTAGCAAAAGTTATCAATTTCTGAACGAGGAGTGGTCGAGCTGGCCAGGCTGCAAGGATTAGTCTTTTTCTCCACCAAAATATGCATTGACCGAGCTGCCAAAAGGGTCTGTGCTGTATATGACTATTGAAGATCTGAATATCTAGTTTCCAGCGCCATAGATTTCACCTCCATTGGAGTTTTCTGGAAGGAGTTATCAATTTTTGAAAATGGGTGATCAGATTGGCAGAATTTGCTGTGATGTAATTCTTTGGAATTGACCCTTTTATTTATCAAAATCTACGCCGATTGGGCCACCGAAAGGAGCCGCGCCATATATGTTCGGAAAGATCTTGATATCTAGTTTCTAATACCGCAAACTTCTCCTCAATTGGAGTTCTCAGGCAAAAGTTATTAATTTTTGAAAATGGGTCTTTATAACAGCTATTTCTGCAGCAATCTCAGCAGTTTTCAGGTATTTTGTGCCAGCCACTGCAGCAGCTTTTAATGTACCCCTTTGAGAAGTCCTTGGCATGCATCTCAATGCTTCTTAAGTATCCATCATTAAATCGTACAAGTTGTGTGCGCTTTGCATTTGGAATGTCCTTTTGACAAAATTATTCTTCGCTTCGTCCTTGTTCTTTGTTTCTCTTCTTTCATGGAATCGTTGTAGCTTGTCAATTTAATTCTTCATACTTAGGTTCAATAGAAATTAGCAACTCTTTGCCATTATCTTCTTCTTCTCTTTTTGCAAAAAAATTTGACAGAGTTTCCTCTGTATTTTGGGGCTTTAGCTTTTATACAAGCATTCACACATTCATTCTTGCATTCATTCATACATTCATATATTCATTCATATGTTCATTCATATGTAATCACAGCTTTTTGAATCCTTAATATTAGCAGCGGCCTTGGCTTCAATTCAGCAATAAACGGCTTTCTTTCATTGGCGTACTTATGGGCGAAGTAGCAATCTTGAAGGGTTTAACAAAGATTTTAGCAATTCAGGCGACAATCAACTTCAAAGAATAAACGCAGTAGCTGACGTAATAAAGAATATCAACTAGCCTTGATCAAAGATACGCTTCATCAAAGAACCATTCTTTTGCCATGTGACCCGGAAAATCAAGAACACAAGAACTAGGCTTTGGCATCAAAGAACCAAAAATCAAAGAACACGGCAACTAGTCTTGGGGCGACAACCGTGGGTCTTGGAGCGAAGAACCAATTCGATCCGGCAACCAAGTTCTTCGACAAGAACCATTGTCTTTGATCAAGAAACCGGGGCTTCTTTGAATGCAACCGGTGAGTCGAACAGCGGTGTCGGCGTCGCAACCAAGAATCAAGACCATGTCTTCGATACGAACCAAGAGTCAGCAACCATATAGCAGCAACCAATTTCGGGGGGCATCCTTTGCGGCAACTTGGTCCGGTAGAGGGCTTCAACAGGCTTCAGCAGTAGGCGGACAGCAGCAACAGCGGCGTCAGGCCGGCGATGTGTGGTTGCAGGAGCGGCATCAAGCCGGGACTGGTGGCCGCGTGGGCTGCGAAGTGGCCGGACAACGAGGCGAGGCGAAGGAGAGGCGTGCAGGAGCGGTGAAACAAAGGGGGGAACGGTCAGCGTGCTCCTCCACACAGGCGGGGGGCTGCGCGCCCCGGCGGGCCCCAGGCAGCGCTTCCCCGCCAGAGGGCGGCGGCGCTTCCCTGCACGGGCGAAGCGGCCAGCGCCACGCCGGATCTAAGTGACAAGGGGCTGGGTATGCTGTGAGGAGGCAGGCTGAGCTTATTGTACAAGGCGCAGGTAGAGCTTGGCGGTGGCGGGTGAGCTGGCTTCTGGGCGGCCGGCATGCGGAGGCCACTCAAAGGCGCTAGATGGGCAGGTTTTGAAGGTGGAGATGAGAAAATATTCTTTACCTTTTTTTTGTTCTTTCTCCTTGTTCCTTCGTCCTCTCTCTATCTGTCTGATTATCCCCTGTTGTCTCTCTTTTTTTGTCCCCTCTTTTCATTAAATAAGACATTTCATTCTTATCTCCCTGCGAACCTACCTCCGTAAGATCCTAACTTATGATAAGATCAAATCCAGCTGCTTGATTAATTAATTAATTTAATTTTAATTTCTTTTTTTTTTAAAAAAGAATTCAAATATTTCCTCGGGATTGGTACTTTCATGATGTCTTGGGATTCGTATTTTTTGGGATTGTCTCGGGATGTGTGTTCCCGGACGATACTGGAATTTAAGATCGCCTCGAGATATGTATTCTTAGGCTATCTTGGAGTTTGAGATCGCCTCGAGATATGTTCTCGGGCCATCTTGGGATTGGGGTCGCCTTGAGATGTGTATTCTCTGGCGAATTTGAGATTGCCTCGAGGTATATTCTCAGGGGCAATTTTGGAATTTAAGATTGTCTCGAGATTTGTTCTCAGGGGCAATTTTGGAATTTTGAGTTTGTCTCGAGATGCGTGCTCGGAGGCAACTTTGGGGTTTAAGGTTGCCTCGAGATGTGTTTTTCTCGGGCTATCTTAAAATGTGACAAGATATATCTTTTTTTTTCTCTTATCTTGAAATATTTTAATTTCAAAACGGATATTAAATTTAATGCCATGAAATATTTTCATTTTGGCCCAATTTGAGATAATCTCATTTTTGTGTCATTATCAAATCCTGATTTGGCCAAGATTATGATAGATTAAATTTCTTAGGATTAAGATTTTAATCCTTATAGAATTAAGACATGTATTTTTTTTATATAAACAAATTGCCCTCTTCATACTTCTCTCACGAAATTTGTTTGAGAGAGAGAAGTAGGAATTCTTGAATTTCTTCTTTGTGATGGCCAACAATCCTCAATTCGAGCCTTTTTTGGGATGTCAATCAAGATCATCATGAGATTCCAAGAGGTCAAATTTTTTCGCGTTACAATCCTATTTTTGGTCCCGCGTCCGAGCCTGCAGTCAGATATGATGGAAGGGAGCACTCAGAGTGGATGGAGCGTCCTCCGTCTCGCATGGCTACAGCCCGACTGTCTTCAAATCGTTGTAATGAAGGTAACACGATCAATGTGATTTATCTGAAACCCGAAGGGGCGATTAGGGATTTGAGTGTGTTTCAAACCTTAGGTCATAAGATTTTTAACCATTACCCGGGGTGGAGGACTAGAAATCCTATTAGGAGTGAATTAATAGATTTTCCTCATTATTCTGATTGGGCTAAGTATATTGTTAGCAGATATTCTGAAAAATTTTCTCGGGTAGATTTGATTGGGGGGATTGTGGCCTCAGTTGGTCGCTATGACCTAGATTTGAACTTTTTCAAAGCATTGGTAGAGTTTTGGTGTCCGGAGACAAATACTTTCCACTTTTTGCATGGGGAAGTGGGGATTTCATTATGGGAGATCAAAAGTCTTGGAGGGCTTTCGATTGTTGGTGATGCATATGATGAGGTAATCCCACCTAATAGTATATTATGCAATAGAGAAGATTCAGAATTTTCTGTGTTAAGGAATTTTTTTGACATCTTTCAATGGCTTGCAAAGCGGGATGCCAATAAGAACGTATTTTTCTTAGATTGGGTAGATTTCTTTAGGAAGTCAAAATCCAGTTCCCAGTATGATTTGAGTTCTGATCCTCCTCCAAAACCCGTTTCAAACACAAATTTGGCCGCTTTCATATCATTGTGGATTTGCTTCTTTATTATGCCAGATAATCATAATGTGATTAGACCCGGGGTTTTTATGATGGCGTGTAACCTTGTGCATAGAAGGCCAGTAGCTTTTGCTCCTGCAGTATTGGCACGCTTGTACTTAGGATTAAACTCCATGGTTAATCATAGGAAAGGGCCCAGACATTCTACTAGAGTCTTTCCTTCTCACTTTTTGTATGCTTGGGCTAGTTGTCATTTTCACGGCATATCTCTTCGGAGGAAGATTGATACAAGTACACATACAATCCCCGGGCTTACAAGTGTGCCGGAGATGTTATATTATATGAACGCCTCAGCTTCTCCTTTTACTCCTTTGGAAGCTAGGAAATTCCTTAAGTTTGAAGCCAACTTTAAATGGCGTCCTTTTCCCTATCTTCTCCATAATGATGAGACGGTGCGGGATACTAGGCATCTCGCGGGACCCGACGTGCTGGATCTTCAAACTATGGAGTATGTGATAGGTCTTCGCTGCGGTATCCTTCCTCTTCGATGTGGTGGAGAGTTCTATGCAGAGCCCTACAATCCTCACCGTTTTGGGCGCCAGTTTGGTTACGACCAACAATGTCCGGCGTATATTGATGTCCCGAGAAGAGCTTCCTCTGCCCGGGTACTTGCAGGTTATTGGCGTCACTTTTCCCGCCAGAGGACCTCCAGCTCGTTCTATATTCCTGAAAAGGATCGAAGCGGGGAACTCATGTTCTTTTATGCACGGAAGTGGTTCGAAAACGTGCGAGCTTTCTTCCAACAGGACATCGCATTATTAGTCCAAGAGGATTATGGTGATAGGGGGGATATTAGGAGGAACCGAGAGCAGGGTCAACCTTCAAAAAGGCCCCGATTCATCAATGAAAGTATCTTCATCAGTCAAAAACGAGGTCTTTCTCCTGCGGATCTTCCTGTGCCAGTGAAGCGGCGACAAACTCAAGGTATGTCAAACTCAAAGCAATTTTTTTTGTTTTTTTTTTGTTTTTTTTAAGATTTGACTTTTATTTGACTCAAAGTTTCAATTTAATTCAAAGTTTGAATTTTCGTTTGATTCAAAACCTGAATTCTCATTTGATTCGAAGTCTGAATTTTTATTTGATTCAAAGTCTAAATTTCCATTTGATTCAAAGTCTGAATTCTCGTTTGATTCAAAGTCTGAATTTTCGTTTGATTCAAAATCTTTGGTCAACAGGTATACAAATTCGTGAAGCCCCATTGGCCAATGTCGGGGTTGTTCGCAACTCGCCAATTGGTAAGAGGATAATGCCCCCTTTCTTCTTCTTTTGTTTCTCTTTCCTCGATTTGACCTTTCCTTTTTTTTTTTTTTTACACAGCTCCAAGAATTGATGATACTCCTTCATCGAATCCGGGGATGCCTCTAGAGTCTCAAGTTGGTAAGAAAATACTTCCTTCACTCATACATCTTTAACAATTTTAATCAAAAATTTTGATTTCAGGTTCAGTGAATCCACAAGATCTTAATGTTGGAGCCAAGAGAAACATTGGGGTTGAGGAAACTCTTCCTAATCCTGCACAAGGTAATATTCCCCTCTTCCTCCCTCTTTTTTTTGTATATATATACTTTTATTTATTTTCAATTTCTCATTAGGAGATATACCAGTCGCGGAGAGTGCAGCACCCCTTAACTTGCCTATAAATCAAGAGAGCAAAGAGCGTACTTCATCTTTTAACAATATCCCTTCTGCAAATTTTATAAGGGATGCCCCCACTTCTGTAGAGAAATTGGATATTGATGGTAACAACGCTAATATTGAAAGTGCACCTCCTTTAGTTGTGCAAGATCCAACGGAGGGAGCAGAGAGTGGTGGTTCCAATGCTGATGCCGAAATCTCAGTTTCTCTAAAGCCAAACCAAGGTCCTCCTCTCCTCCTTTTTTTTTTTTTTTTTTTTTTTTTTGAAATTCAGTTGCCCAAAAAGGTGACGAACCTCCGTCTTCGGGGCAAGGTCTTTCAAAGGATATGATTGAGGATACTTTTGCTCCAACTCCCGTGGAAGGTAACGGTGTCAATACTAATGTTGGACCTACAACTTCGTCCAAACAAGGACAAGGTTTTGAATCTTGAATCTTGAATTTTTTTTTTTTTTGAATTTTATATCTTGAATATCCTTTTTATAGGTTCGAGGAATATACCAAGTATGGTGTTACGCATTGGTAGGGTGATTAAGCGATATCAGAGTCTCTCAACTATGATAACTACCAAAGCGTCATCAATAAAGTGAAGGAGTCAAATTCACTCCTTGAACCTTTCAATGTTGGGTTGACTAATCTTGAACCTTTCATAAAGAGGATAGTTCGGTGTGCGATCTATGCCAAAGAACCCTCAGAGGATCCCAGCGTCCAAGCCTATATTCATAACCAACAAGCTCAGGCGTGTGTGCATGAGAAGGCTTTGGCCTTTTAACGTCTTAGCAAAAGCAAGGAGGGCTGGGCTAATGACATCAACATGAACAAGGAAGAGCTTCAGAGACTTGCGGAAAGGCATCAGAAACTTCAAGCAGAACTTTACGAGATTCAAGATACAATGAAGATTTTGAATGAGAAGATAGCAACTTCAACGAGTTTCTTTGAAGCTTCTGAGCCTACACAAACAGATCTTCAAGCCGAGTTGGATAAGGTGAAGGCACAGGTTATTAAGGACCAAGGAGTTTATTCAGATGCTAGTCTCATGGCTATTTTTACAAAATGGCTTGATGAGTTGGAAGAAGCAAATGAGTCATTGGTGAAGCATGCTGGGCATTGAAGGACCTTCTTCCTTTTTTTTTTTAGTTTGCTTTTTTAGGGTATCTGGATCTCGAGGGGTAGGACCGCTTCAGTTCCAAATACCAAAGAGTACGGCGTGCATTGTGTTAGAGTCCTATAGGTGGTGCGGTAGGCCCATAGCATTTCCGAGAGTCTTTCATGCCAATCCTTTTTGTTCTTGGACACTGCTTTCTTCAACAATTTCGAGAGGGTCTTGTTGAATGCCTCTGCCAACCCATTCGCTCTAGCATTATAGATGGAGGTATATCTCCAGTCTATTTTATGGTACTGTGAAAATCTCCCTACTTTGAAGCTTCTGAAGGTGGGTCCATTATCTGAAATAATTCTTCTTGGAGTCCCAAATCTGTATAATATGTTCGCCCTGAAGAATTTGATGACGTTTTCAGTCTTGACTTCTCTCGGTGGAATTGCTTCTGCCCACCTGGAGAAGTAATCTGTTGTAGCCAATATGTACCGATGTCCCAAAGATGATGGAGGTTCAATGGGACCGACTACAACCGTTCCCTATATCTCGAAGGGCCATGACGAGACTGTAGGGTGCAGAGGATTCGGATGTTGATGAATAAAATCTCCATGTATCTGGGATAGATGGCATCTTCTGGCATAATTGATGCAATCTCTAACCATGGTTGGCCAGTAATATCCCAAGCACTTGATCTTGAGTCGCATCTTGGGTCCGGATTGGTGTGCACCGCATATTCCGGAATGTATATCATGCATGACTTCTTGAATTTCTTCAGGTGAGAGACATCGCAGGAGTAATTGATTGTATGACATGCGGTATAATATGTCATTTATGAGGGTGAATCTTAAGGCTCTTCGCTTTATCTGAAGATCTTTCGATTTATCCTCTTGGAGTTTATCATATTTCAAATATTCTATAAACGGTTGTCTCCAATCTTCCTCTGGCATTTCGAGGGTGAAGACTTCCGCTTTGCCCCCAGCACTTTCCTCTTCATCATCATCAAGGATCGTACTTATGGGCCTTCTATTTCTTATGGTTATATGGATTTCTTCATAATCTGGATTTGCCAGCTCCTTCGCAACTTTTGCTAAAGAATCAGCTTGTCCGTTTTCTGATCTTAAAACCCTCCTCAACTGTACTCGGGGAATTTTCTTCATCAGATCTTTGACCTTCTTGTGATATTTAAGAAGTTTGGGTTTATATATCTTGTAGTCTCCTTCGACTTGTTTGATTATGAGTTGTGAGTCTCCAAATATATAAATGTGTTGGATTCCCATTTGGATTGCCAATTCCAAACCAGCTATGAGAGCTTCATATTCTGCCTCATTGTTTGTGCATGGCTCCGTAAGGGAGAGTGCATATCTGAGGATTCCCCCTTCCGGTGTGACGAACACAAGTCCTATCCCAGCTTTGATTTGGGGAATTGTGGACATGAGTGCCGGCTTTATAGATGACGCTCCATCAAAGTATAGTCGCCACCTTGCTTCTTCCACTGTTAATGTCTCTTCATCAGGGAGATCATAATTAAGTGGTGAATCATCAGGGAGAGGATGTGCCGCTAGGAAGTCTGCCAGCGCCTGCCCTTTAATAGCTTTCTGTGGAGTGTATGTTATATCAAATTCCATCAGAATCAATGCCCACTTCGCGAGTCTTCCCGTGAGCAATAGCCTCGTCATAAGATATTTGAGAGGATCAATTTTTGATATGAGTATGACTTTATGTGCCAGCAAGTAGTGTCTCAACTTCTTGACTGCAAACACTAAGTCTAGACAGTGTTTTTCAATTGGGGTATATTTACTCTCAGCTCCTATCAACATTACAGAGGTAATAAAGTGCATTTTCCTTGCCCTCTTCTTTCTCCCTCACAGGGGCGTTGTCATGTAACATGAATGCACGGAAGATTGAATAGCCTATTCCTCTCTTATTTATATGTGCGTGGGTTCCATAATCGATGGAAATTACGATATGATTTCCTCGACCATTTGATTTATGACAAATCTTTCAAACATCACCTTGAGCTTATCGGGGTAATAATTAGGGAATCTTATCAGTGAGAACTTCATCATCTTCTAGCCCTTCAATATTTATAATATCATCATTTGGAATTTTGTTGCTCTTGGCTTTGTAGAAGAGGACGCCTCTCTCTCCTTCATGTCGAGCCGGCACATAAAAAGTCTTCAGGTGCTCGACAGTGTTGACGCTCAAGTCAGCCAAGGATTTGTAAAGCCCTTCAGGAATTCTTGTAATATGCAGTGCATTTTCTTGAGTAGATCCTCCAGCCTGATCCTCATCATTTCCGCTCTCGTCTTCTGATAACTCAGTGTCACTCCCAAAGTGAGGTAATACTGATTCCTTCTTCTGGAGCACAGGAACAGACTTAGATGTCTTTACCAGAGATTCTTCCTTCGGACTTGGCGGCCTGCCCCCTTCGGATGACGTGCTTCCCTTGGATAACTTGCCCCCTTCGGACGACGTGCTCCCCTTGAATAACTTGCCCCCTTTAGATGCATTAAGGTAGTACCTTGCATCTTCATAATGAATTTCATGGATGCCGAATGGCTGGATTTCTCCGTTGATCATGAATTCTTCCCCATTCTCCATATATTTTACACATTGGTGGAGTGTTGAGGGGACCACATGAT
Organism: Dioscorea zingiberensis; assembly: GCA_026586065.1. Classification (NCBI taxonomy): domain Eukaryota; kingdom Viridiplantae; phylum Streptophyta; class Magnoliopsida; order Dioscoreales; family Dioscoreaceae; genus Dioscorea; species Dioscorea zingiberensis. Next base: position 38,322,726 of record CM048822.1, read on the forward strand.
TTTCATGGATCCATGGCCTTCCCAGGAGGGCTTTGTATGAAGCATCGGCATCAATCACATGGAACTTCACATCTGATGTCATCTTTCCAAATTTAATTGGCAGAGTGATAGATCCCAATGCCTTCTGGCTATGCTGATTGAAGCCTTGAATAATGATCCTCTCCGGGGATAGGTGGCATATTTCAAGAGCCAATGTCCAGAGAGTGTTGAGGGTCATCAGGTTCACAAAGGATCCTGGGTCAATCAGAACCCAGTTGATCTTCATCTCATCACAATACCCGGTCACATATAATGACCTATTGTGCTCTGTAGTTCCGAGTAGCAAGTCTTTGCCTGTGAAGGATACTGAGGGCGCATGGAATGCATACAGAGCCTCCTTTATATTGATCTCAGCAAAGTAGGCCTGATACTCCTCAGGGTTTTGCAGAGCATGTATTAGAGAACTCCTAACTTTCGCTGACATCATTAATGCATCATACATGCTGAGGAGAGCCGGGACTTTCTTCAAGTGTGCCAAAATGTTATAATTCGGCTTCTTTGAGGGTTTTTTCGGGGAGATATTCTCTTCTTCAATTCTCTTCCCTTTATTTCTGTCATTGGAACCAGGTGGCTGTCTCGGCTCAAGTACTTTCCCATCTCTGAGTTGCATTTGGTGCACGTGTTGTAGTGCTTCATCTTCTTCGACTGGGAAGTTCAATTCATCTTCAGAATCATCCTGGACGGCTATGGCGTGACATTCACTTTTTCCTTCAAAATAGTCGTCTGTGAGTGTCACTTTCCCCTCCTGCGTGCGCTATGACCTTCTGGAGCTAGGTGCCTCCCACCCTACGGCTTGATTGAGAGACTCCTTTGTTTTGCCTTTCTTGATTCTGATAGTCTGGGAAGTGGACTCTCCCTTAGCCTTTGTTGGTTTTGTAAGGGCTGTAGACTTCACGACTTCTGGAATAACATTGTAGTTTGACGACCCTGGAGGGTATGTCTCAGATCTATTCGACTCAGCATCTTCAATGTGTAAGTGCACCAGCCTGTTAGCTGACTCCTCCGTAACCCTTTGAATGAAAGCAGGGATCTCTTCAGGAGGCATAGCTTTCCTCAAGACCTTATATTTTGGGATCTTTGGGGTGTAATATGGTGTTTTGGGCTTTTCTGGTTGGTGTGGCTCCAAGAGTTTGGTGTTTGCCTTTTTTACTCTTTCCTTGAAAGCTATCTTCTTCTTCTGCTTTTTACTAATATAGGGCCGGCCGTAACGGTCATATGACTCTTCTGGTTCAGAGAAACTATCATCATCCGAGTCATACAAAGGGTATCCTCGAGAAATAACCCTGCAAGTTTCCACTTGCACATCTTCATCATCTTCTTTGACTAGTTCCCCTAGTAAGTCTTCGACCTCCTCGGGAAAATAGTCTCTAAGAGTGATCAAGACCCTTTCTTTCTGTTCATATTCATCGAGGGAGTCGATATACTCTTCTATAATAGACTTCTTGCGCTTTGATTGTTCGCGCTTTTTGTTCTTCCTCTTTATCTGTTTTGTCTGGGGTCTTTTAGGAGGTTCTTGAGAACGTTTCCAAGCGATCCCTGGAAGCTCGGCCAACCTCTTTAACATTTTCATTGACTTTTTGGTTATAAATACTTCCCACAACTCTTCTGGAACAGCAGGAGGCTTGTCGTCTGTTGCTGATGGGAGTATTACTTTATTACCCATTACTATGACTTCCTTTTGGGATGACCCCTCCGAGTTTAGGGTTGTTACATAATGGGTATGCTCGGATGATGTCTCGGACAAGAGGTTCTTCGAGAGTGTGATCTTGCCCTCTTGATATTGTCTCTCGACCCAGTCTTTGAAAACATAGCAATCTTCAATTGTGTGTCCCAATACTCTATGATATGGGCAGTAATTGGGATGGTCCTTCTTGTTCTGTTCCTCTGGTCTCTTGCATTAGGGGAGTTGCAAACCTTCTTTCACAGCATCTTTGAAGATCTTCAGTACCTTATCCCTTCTGAAAGAATACTTCTTATTCATCCTTTCTTTCAAAGAGGGGATAGGCTTTGATTCGTTACTAGCAGCGCCTAAAGTGGGTGGTTTGGCCTGTTCCGGTTTGTGAGACTCCGCAACACCTTTTCCTTTATCGATATTGAAGGTTGTAGCAGTATACTTGACACCTTCAGTCCTTTTTGGTTTTTCTTTGTCATTCCTTGGAGCTTGAAAATTGGAGAATATCATCGGGCTTGTCCGTTCCAATTTCTTAGCTTGTGAAATCAACTACTGGAATGTAGTAATCTGGATGTGCTTTCGGAAAGGTGCCATCCAACTATCGATGTTCCCAGCAATAAACCCACCGCTTGTGGGCTGGTCAAGGGGTTGTTCACATTTGATGCCTGATTTCTCCATCTCATAATGTAATCAACCACTTTCTCATCTTTATATTAGGCGGTGGCTACTGAGATCGGTGACAGTGATTTTGTCACTTACGCCCCCGAACCGTACCCGAAAGACATCTTTTAATTGTTGCCATGTTTGGATTGATTCAGGTTGCAAGCTTGCATACCACTCAAATGCCACTCCTGTGAGACTTGCAGAAAATTGTCTAAGGAGGAGTGAAGATTTTGCACTTGTATCTCCACAAGCTGTCACGAAGTGAGCGAAGTGCTGATCAGGATTGTCAATCCCGTTAAATTGCTTAAATTTAGGAACTTTATACCCTTTGGGGTAGGGTACCAAGTCATGGTAACTTGGATAAGGTTTGTCTCCATCGACTCTTATCTCCTTTCCTCTGGCTTGTTTCATTTCGGCAGCTACTATCTGTTGTATCTCCTCCCGAGTCATTGCAACTGACTGTTCCGGGACAGGAGCGTGTGAGGTTCCCCCTTGTTCTCGTGGCCTAGGGATTTCTCTTACAGGTGCAAATGAAGTTCCCTCCTGCTCTCCTGGCCTAGGAATTTCTCTCGGTTGTGGAGAGGTTCCCCCTTGTTCTACTAGCCCAGGGATTTCTCTTGGTTGTGGGTTTGGACTTCTAGGCCTTTGTGCCTTTTGACTTTCCATCAAGGCAGCCATTTGTCTTTGCATCTTCACCATTGACTCCATCATGATTGTCATGTTTTCATTGAGCCACTGATATTCAGCTTCTCTATTCTCCATTCTTGGAGACTTTCCATCCTAGCAGGGTCTTTCCATCTATTTGGACTCTTCTCGTAATATCATCCCCATTGTAAATAAAGGCGTGTTAGTCCTCTACTTCCACATTCGGGGATCCGGCTTCCTTATAATTCGTCGGTATGTGAAATACCGGGAGGCTCTTGCCTCTTCCTCACCTTCATGTGGCATTTGGCTTTAACCTTCATCTCGACTCCCTTTGTGAGAGTCTGTGGCCCTCCCACGAGGACCTTGTGAACACCCACAGTTGTTTTGGTTAGGTGTCTTTGGATCTCCTCGGGTTTCAGTAACCATCCAGACCGTGTGTATTTCCATGTCCACATTAGACATTTCTTCATCTTCCACTTCCCTCCTCCGTTGAGATTTAGAGCGGGAAGTCTTGGTTTGGGTTCTTGTGGGAGTTAGTCGGTCAAATACCGTCCTTCGTGCATTTGAAACTAACCGCTTCTTCTTCTCATAGAACTCTTTAGGTGTCATCTTCTCTGACCGCAGCTTCTTGGACGCCGCATAAGTCTTATACAGATTTTGGCTGAAAGACCCCTTGTGATAGGACTTTGGAGGTCTGCAACCTTTACTTTCCTTGGGCTGTGGACGCAGCTCCGCAGTAGTTGAGTTCCTCTTTATAAGCGTAAGCGGTTCAAATGAGTTACTGAAGAAACCCATTTGATCATTTCTGTGCCTTCGGAAAGACACAAAATCCAGCTTCTGTTTTGGAATCTTGATCTTCTTTGGCGTGAGCCTTGAGAATACACTCCTTTTCGGTGTGTCTTCATCAGATGAGTGAAAGATTCCACTTTCCCGCTTTATGCCCACACTAGCGGTAACAATGAAGACATTTTCATCATCTTCATCATTTTCTGAGATTACCCTTTCTGTATGGGATAACCTCTTGAATGCGTAGATTCTTGGCTAATCTTCAAGCGCAGCGCCTTTTGTCAATTTTTCGTGCCGATCACATTAGGACTGACGCCCTTTGGATGGGAGGGTGTGGGACCGCCGAGGTTTTCCTCACGGTGGTGAAGACTTCCTCACAAAGCATGCGGCGTTAGTAATTATGCGCTTCTAACCTTAACTTTCGACTCCAGCCTGCTCGATCGAAAGTGCAGTTGGGTAGTTGGACTTCTGCTCCCTCCCCGAGGAAAATGGTGAGCTTTGGGCTTCTTGCTGCAGTTGAATTCTTGAATGCCATTTCTTTTGCAATAAGAAAGTCAACGACATTAGTTTTCTTTTTACTGAAAAAGAAATGGTATCTCTACTTGTACTTTTGCCTCAAAGATGGGAGGAGGAATATGTCCCCACCAGGCGTGCCAGAATTTGTGGGATCGAAAATACGGCCTGGCATCGTGTAGACACCAAACGATACATCGAAGCACAAATATCATATTTTATTTGTTTGTGGGTTCTTTTATTCCTAATAGAGGCAAGCCTCTATTATTAATTACCCCAGACAGTGTCTTGGGAACCTCCGATTAAGGGCAAAAGTACAAGTAGAGATAATGAGAAAGAATAATCTTATTCATTGCAATATAAAATGACTTGTTACATATCAGCATATATTGGGCTGCCGATAAGAGTCGTATCATACATGGTTGGAAAAATCGGGAAGTCTATTTTCCGATGCCGCGAATTTCGTCTCGATCGGAGTTTTCTAGCAAAAGTTATCAATTTCTGAACGAGGAGTGGTCGAGCTGGCCAGGCTGCAAGGATTAGTCTTTTTCTCCACCAAAATATGCATTGACCGAGCTGCCAAAAGGGTCTTTGCTGTATATGACTGTTGAAGATCTAAATATCTAGTTTCCAGCGCCATAGATTTCACCTCCATTGGAGTTTTTTGGAAGGAGTTATCAATTTTTGAAAATGGGTGAAATGATTGGCGAGAATTTGCTAGCTACGTAATCATTGAATTGACCCTTTTATTTATCAAAATCTATGCCGATTGGGCCACCAAAAGGAGCTGCACCATATATGTTCGGAAAGATCTTGATATCTAGTTTCTAATGCCGTAAACTTCTCCTCAATTGGAGTTCTCGGACAGAAGTTATTAATTTTCAGTATTTTCAGCAGCCACTTCTGCAGCAGTTTTTAACAGCCCCTTTTGTGAAGTCCTTGGCATGCATCTCAATGCTTCTTGAGTATCCATTATTAAATCGTACAAGTTGTGTGTGCTTTGCATTTGGAATGTCCTTTTGACAAAATTATTCTTCGCTTCGTCCTTGTTCTTTGTTTCTCTTCTTTCATGGAATCGTTGTAGCTTGTCAATTTAATTCTTCATACTTAGGTTCAATAGCAATTAGCAACTCTTTGCCATTATCTTCTTCTTCTCTTTTTGCAAAAATTTGTGTAGTTTCCTCTCGTATTTTGGGAGCTTTAGCTTTTATACAAGCATCCACACATTCATTCTTGCATTCATTCATACATTCATATATTCATTCATATGTTTATTCATATGTAATCACAAAATTTCTTGAATCCTTCATATTAGCAAATACCTTGGCTTCAATTCGCAAGAAGAATCTTCTTTCATATGTGGCGGCCTCATGGGCGACAAGTAGCAATCTTGAAGGGTGGCGACAAAGAACATTTTAGCAATTTCAAGCAAAGAATCAACTTCAACAACAAATGGCGGCCGACGTGAATAAAGACAACATCAACTAGCCTTGATCAAAGATCGCCTTTCCGGCTTCATCAAGAACCATTCTTTGGCATCACACTGTAAAATCAGCAACACAGCAACTAGTCTTTGGCATCAGCAACCAAAAAATCAGCAACACGGCAACCAGTCTTGGGACAACAACCAGGGGTCTTGGGATAACCACCAATTCGATCAGCAACCAAGTTCTTCGATCAGCAACCATTGTCTTTGATCAGCAACCAGGGCTTCTTTGAATCCGCAACCGAGTCAAGAACCGTCGGCCGGCGTCACGCAACCAAGAATCGGCAACCATGTCTTGATGCGCGGCCAAGAGTCGGCAACCATATAGCAAAGCAACCAATTTGGGGGCATCGCTGCGGCAACTTGGTCAAGTAGAGGGCTTCAACTTCAGCCAGTAGGCGGGGTGGCCCGGCCGGCTGGCGTCCGGGCGACATGTGTGGTTGAGGAAGCGGAATCAAGCTTCGGTCGAGGCGGCGTGGCCGCAGGGAGGGGCGAGGGAGTAGAGGAGGGAGAGGCGGTGCGAGGCGGTGAAACAAAGGGGAACGGCGTGCTCCCTCCACACAGGCCAAGGCGCCTACTGGTAGGGGGCTACACTCGAGCCTTCCCAGGCGGGTGCTGCAAGGCACCGCCTGCAAGGCGGCGGCGTGCCGCCTTGCCCTAGTCGAGGAGCTGACGCTACCTGCCCGGCGGGAGGCTAGCCTTGTAGCTGGATCTGGTGACAAGGGGTGGCCGGAGTTCTTGCAGCGGTGAGGAGTGGCAGAGTCAATGAAATTTGGCATTTAGGGCCTTGGCAGTGGTGGTGGCGGCTCAGCCAGGGCTTCTGGTGGCCTTGGTAGGAGATGACCAAAGCTGGATGGGGTGTTTTGAAGATGGAGATGAGAAAATATTCCTTACCTTTTTTGTTCTTTCTCCTTGTTCCTTCGTCCCTCTCTCTATTTGTGCGATTATCCCACATTTGTCTCTCTTTTTTGTCCCCTTTTCATTAAATAAGACATTTCATTCTTATCTCTCTCGCGCGAACCTACCTCGTAAGATCCTAACTTATGATAAGATCAAATCCAGTGACTTGATTAATTAATTAATTTAATTTTTAATTTCTCTTTTTTAATTCAAATATTTCCTGATTGGTACTTTCATGATGTCTTGGGATTCGCATTTTTTGGGATTGTCTCCGGGATGTGTGTTCCTGGATGATCACGGAATTTAAGATCGCCTCGAGATATGTATTCTCAGGCTATCTTGGAGTTTGAGATCGCCTCGAGATATGTTCTCGGGCTATCTTGAGATTTGAGATTGCCTCAAGATATGTGTTCTCGGGCCATCTTGGGATTGGGGTCGCCTTGAGATATGTATTCTCGGGCGAATTTCAGATTGCCTCGAGGTATATTCTCAGGGGCAATTTTGGAATTTAAGATTGTCTCGAGATTTGTTCTCCGGGCAATTTTTGAATTTTGAGTTTGTCTCGAGATGTGTGCTCGGAGGCAACTTTGGGATTTAAGGTTGCCTCGAGATGTGTTTTTCTCGGGCTATCTTAAAATGTGACAAGATATATCTTCTTTTTTTTCTCTTATCTTGAAATATTTTAATTTCAAAACGGATATTAAATTTAGAGCCATGAAATATTTTCATTTTGGCCCACTTTGACATAATCTCATTTTTGTGTCATTATCAAATCCTGATTTGGCCAAGATTATGATAGATTAAATTTCTTAGGATTAGGATTTTAATCCTTATAGAATTAAGACATGTATTTTTTTTTTTTTATAAACAGTCACTCTGTTAAAAGCAAGATCCGGCTCAATATCTAACATACGTAGGTCCTTAGACACTACCTCTCTCTACATAATCCGAGGCCTACCTCTACCCCTCTTCTTACCTTCTATAACTAAACTATCACATTTTCGAACTGGAGCACCTAGGGGTCTCTGGCGTACGTGTCCAAACCATCTTAAACGCCCTTCTCGTATTTTATCTTCAATTGGTGCAACATGTACCTTCTGTCGGATGTGTTCATTTCTAATCTTGTCCAATCTTGTATGACCACTCATCAATCTTAACATACTCATTTCGGCCACATTCATCTTATGCATATGTTGAACTTTAGTTGCCCAACACTCGCTCCCGCATATCATGGCAGGTCTAACTGTCGTCCTATAAAATTTTCCCTTTATTTTGTTAGGCATCTTTTTATCACATAACACCCCTGTGGCACTTCTCCATTTCAACTATCCAGCTTTGATTCTATGGGTTACATCATCATCTATCATCCCATCATCCTGGAAAATGGAACCTAAATACCTAAAATGGTTAACCTTAGGCACTACCACTCCCCCTAGTTTCACTTCTCCTTCATCTCTCCTACTTAGACTAAAACTACAGTGCATATATAATAACATATGGTATTAACACTGGTTAATACTAGTGAAAAAAAATTAAAATAAAATAAAAAAGAAGTTTTTTCTATTAATTTAATTGATTAAGTTCAAGACAACGTGCCTATAATTGAAACTCAAATTTAGAACTACAAAAAAGTAGTTAAACAAAACATTCTCTTACCTGATAAGGTAACCTTAGTCGTTTTTTATTTAAGTTTTATTTAATTTCAGGTTTATACGAAGTATAAAGTATCATAGGATTTGGAATTTCCAATAAACAAAAGTTTTCCTTAGTTATGGGAATTTCCAATAACTGAGCAGTAATCTTTTATTAGTTATTTGATCATATCACTTGATATTTGCCAACCAATTGTAATTTTTTCTCAGATATAAAATATTTGAGAAAAAAAAAATTAGAATAATAAAAAAGAAAAATAGTTTGATTTTCATTTTTTATTATTGTTCTTCCTTGCAATAATTGGTGAATCGAAAACAACTAAATTAAAAAAAAATAAGAGAAAAATTCGAATTTGTTTTTTTTTATGGAACATACATATCAATATGCGTGGATAATACCCTTTCTACCACTTCCAGTTACTATGTCAATAGGATTTGGACTTCTGCTTGTTCCAACAGCAACAAAAAATACGATTTGAATCTGATTTGATTTTTTTTTTCCAGTTATCTGATTTGTTTATTTTTTTTAAATTAGAAAAGTTTTGGTTTTGAACCAGAATCTACCAATTTTGGCAAATTTGGATAAGAAGATAGGTTTCTAGGTTAGTTTTTTTATGCGATTTAAACCCGACTTGTGGGTTGAATTTTTGTCATTGAATATTGAATAATACTTTTCCTTTAAAGTTTTAGAGACTTTATTCTCTGTTTGTCTTCTCCCCTTGCTTGTTCTTTTGTCAATCCCCTGGTTGTCACCGCTCGCAAGTTAATCACTACCCTGCCCGGCGTTAGTTGGTATTAGATATTGTCTTTTTCCTTTGGCATCGGCATCAATGGCTGGAGGTCGTGGTGGTCGTGGTGGTCATCGTGGTGGATATGTTCCGGCAGAGGAAGGCTAGTCCGGAGACTCAATCGCCTTAGAAGCAATGAACGAGGATCTACAAAGACAAGTCTTGAAGTTGACCCAACGGTTTGCGGCTTGAGATTTGGAGGATCGTCAAGTTTCAGACCACGACTCCGACTCCACCTTTATCAACCCTTATTACCGACATGGGTACCCGAGGAGAGCACCGCGTGCATGAGAGGAGTGTCGCGCTGATGATCTCGGCTTCGGGTGAAGTTGCTTTCGAATTTACTAGAATACTACCTGCTGAAGTCTTCATTGACTTGCTGAATGAGGTAGAGAGGATGTTTGAGTACAAGGAGGTCCTCGATCGTCTGAAGATAAAGCTAGTTGCAATCAAGTTGAAGGGTTGAGCATCTGCGTGGTGGGAACTGTGACGTTCACGAGATTAGCAAGGCAAACCGAAGATCGCTGATTGGGACAAGATGAAGAAGAAGATGAAGGGGCACTTCCTCCCGTTCTGCTATACCCGGACCTTATTTTACTTGACTTCATACATTGGCAAAAGCACAAAATCGGTAGATGAGTACATGTAGAACTTCTACCTATTAATCATGCTGGAACAACTTATCCGAGATGGAAGGAGTAGCGGTGGCTCGATATCTGAGAGGTCTACGCCAACCATTGTAGGATGTTCTCAGTCTACACACATTGTAGACTATTTTGGAGGCATACCGGCATGCCCTCATTTGTTGAAAAGCAAAAGAATAGAAGATCACCAATCATGAAGCGATCGAGTAGGTGACCGGCTAAGCCCTCAAACACCATACTGGCCCAAAGCCAATCATTGTCGGTTAGTTCTAACTCTGTTGTTTGATGTTATCGATGTGGTGAGAAGAGGTATAAAGCACTCGAGTGTTGTAAACCCTCTAGTTAGAAAGGCAAGAATCTGATGATTGGGGAGAACGAGGTAGGCGAGGTTGAGGAGGATGAGGAACCAGTTTATGACAATTATAGAGGTGATGATGATGGGGCTGGTGATGTGTTGATTTTGGATGACCATAAGACTCTCGTTGTAGCAAGAGTTTGTTAGCACCCAAAGATGATTCAAGGGATGGCTGGCTGAGAATCAACATCTTCGATACCACCTGCACAGTGGCCGACAAGGTTTGAAGATGCTGTCTAGAAGTTGCAGTTGAAGATGGAGTGTCATCCAAAGCCCTACAATCTATCATGGTTGAGCAAAGACATAGAGGTAAAAGTAGATCGGCGATGTTTCATGTCCTTCTCCATTGACAAGAGGTACTTTGACAATGTATGGTGTGACATTGTGTCAATAGATACACAATACCTACTATTGGGGTGTCCTTAGCGGTATGATTGATAAGTGTTCATTTGAGCATAGTTTTATACTATATTCCTATATGCTTGGCATGTGATTATGAAGACTTTTATCCTAGCGATACTCAAAATTGATTTATTTTTATCAACAGGCTATAATATGAGGACCCTGGAGGAAAGAAAGCATTTCGGGAGAAGCTGGGATCCCAGAGCACCCAAAAGGATCCATATGGGCTAGCATATCGGGCTAACATAATGCGTATACTAGCCCTCGGGAGGATACGAGCCAAGATAATACACTCGCATAAAGACTAATCTGGCGGGTGTGATGATTGGCTCCAGTGCTCTGAGGCGTAGATATACGCGTATATCTGAGGCCGTATGAAGGTGGTAGCCCGATATCTGCATTTGAATACGCCCATATACGGGCCCGTACATTGTCAAATTTGGGCGAAACTACAGACTTAGACGGGAGCAACTTGGTAAATCTCATCCTGAAAGCCCTAGGGGAATAAAAGCCAATGAGATGAGGGTTTAAGGGGAGACTAGTGCCTAGGGCAAGAGAGAAAAACTTCGAGAGAGCTTGTGGATCATCTCCTTCAAGCCATTGGAGCAAGAAGAGGGGGAATCAAAGGAGGAGGATAGAGAAGCTACCAACGGTGATCGCATAAGCTTTTATTTATATGTCTTTCTTGATTTCTTTTGTCTTTGTTGTGGATTGTTGCCCCCCTTTTATGGAGGGCTAATTTTATAGATGCTTGAATGATTGGTGAACCCTTGGACATGTTTAATCAATGTTATTTCTCTATTTTGATTGCTTGGTTGTATTTCTTGAGTCTATTGGATGTTTTAATGTAAGTTAATCCCTCTACGTTGCGAGAGCCCGGAGGGATTTTCGTAGTCCATATGGGGGAAGAAGCGAATGCCTCCCCGTGTGTAGACCATCTCCAATAGAGAGGATTGTGAGTATACAGGGAACCCGGGTACTAAGGAGAGCGAGTCCTTTAGATGTATTATTCCCATAATCCTTCCAAGACATAGGTTCGAGAACATAATCGGTAAGGGCACTAGGATTAGTAGCTCACCTCGGGATGAGGGAGTGAAAGCACGATAGGAACCCTTGGCCAAGAATTAACCAAGTAATTGAGATAGAGAAGAGCATTCATCCTTTAGAAGTCCAAAGGGGGACCGAATTGTCTGAGCATCCTCTTTTCATGATCGTTTAGCTTCAAGAATACTCAATTCCCTTGTTTGTGTTTCCATTTAATTAGTTTAGAATTAGCATAATCAACCACTTCTTTGAATCGACTAGATAGTAGATAAATAGTGGGTACTAGTACTTCCACCTCCTCATGGATCGGCAATAAACCGCTTTCTACGCCCACTATTATTACTTGATAGGACCCAGACATTAAGTGGATTTTACGATCAATGATCGGGAGCGTGGTTCATGATGGAAGGAAGAATACTCTATTCCCTTAGTATTAAAGGAAAAAGGATCGGTGTTGGCACCCGCCTGGGAAGAAAAGCCTCCTACTAACCAATAATAACCTACTTTCTATGTCCGAGGGTTTTAAGCGGGATCAACAAGGACATGTAGTCTATGTAATCGCTATTTTGCATGTATAAGCGCTATCGACATGGATTGAGATATACCAAGGTAAGAGTGCAGCTTGCTCACGAGAGTTATGCTAATCCTTAATACAAGAGGAATTTCCTCCCGGACTTCCACCTATGAGGGACATGCAACACTGTAGATCTTGTCCCAAGATAAAGCTTGTAGATCAAAACCAAAGGAGGCCTAGGAAATGCAAAATGACAAGCTGAAGGAGTTACTAAGGAGCTGGCTATATCCAAGAGAGCATGAGTCCTTGCCTTGATTCCGGCCTTGTTGGTGCCAAAGATGGATGGCTGCGTGGGCGCTTGTGTATAGGCGCGAACAATTAACCAAATCACCATCAAGTACCATTATTCCATCCTCCACCTGGATGACATGTTGGACAAACTATCTGGCTCAAAGGTCTTCTCAAAAATCGACCTGAACAGCGGATACCACCAGATCAATATACGGCTTTGGATGAGATGAAGACGACGTTCAACACACAGCATAGACTGTACGAGTAGATGGTGATGCCTTTTGGGCGGTCCAACGCACCCAGCATGTTCATGCGATTCGTGCACCAGGTTTTAGGACCATTTATAGGGAAATTTGTGGTGGTCTATGTTGATGACATCCTCATCTATAGTCCGCGTTAGTCCTCACACTTTGACCACCTTCGCGCTCTCTTTGAGATGCTGAGAATATAGCGCCTGTTCGCCAGCCGAAAGAAGTGTTCCTTCTTCACCACTTTTGTGACCTTCCTTGGCATTGTTGTGTCTACTGATGGTATTCATGCAGATCAATCAATGATAGATGCGATTTTGGGATAGTTAAAACCAAGGACCTTGCATGATGTTCGGAGCTTCCATAAGCTGGCCTCATTCTGCATAAGATTCATCTGGAACTTTAGCACACTGATTGCTCCTATTATAGAGTGTTTGTCTCAAAGGGCGTGATTTCTAGTGGATGATCAAATGGCGAAGCTAGCTTCAACCTGGTCAAACAAAAGATGACTGAAGCACTAGTTCAAGCGCTTCCTGACTTCTACAAGGTGTTTAAGGTCAACTGTGATGTATCTAGAGTTGGCATTGAAGGTGTTGAGCGGTCAGGCGTGGTAGCTTTCTTCGAGAGAAGCGGTCGTGGTCGAAGAAGAACTACTCCACTTATGACACAGAGTTCTATGCTATAGTTCGATTCTTTGAAGCATTGGCGCCACAACCTCATATAGAAGGAGTTTATCTTATTCACCGATCATGTGGCCTTGGTACATCAATGGTCAACACAAACTGAGCCGGCGACAAGCTAAGTGGGTGGCGTACTTGTAGGAGTTCACCTTTACCTTAAAGCATCAAGCAGGAAGCCTCAATTACATAGCAGATGCTTTGAGTCGCCGCAATGAGTGCCAAAGTTGCAGGGTTTGAAGCCTTCATGGATATATATATGACTGATCCTTCCTTTGGGCGGATACTTTAGGAGGTAACCGATGGGCATCGTCAAGATTTTATTTTGCATAACAGTTACCTTTTTCGTAGTCTGTAGCTATGCATCTCCGTGCTCATTTGTTCATGACAGATCATGAGCGAACTCTATAATGAGGCATACCTTGGTTGTGATAAGACCTCACGCCTCTCATAGTCAGCTGACTTTTTGGCAAGCTATCCAAAGAATGTGGCTTCACTCGAGCCGCTTGTAAGCAACGGGTCTAAGAAGTTCGCACCAACGCAGACCTACACACATCTTTACCAGTCCCTGAAGCTCCTTGGCTTGACGCTAGCATGGATTTTGTTCTGGCCTTTCGTGCTCCCCGCGGGCCTTGGATTCTATTCTGGTGGTGGTTGACAGGTTTTCCAAGATGGCCCACTTTGTAGCCTGTCCAAAGACTATGGATGTTACCCACATCGCCTGTCTTTACTTTCGAGAGGTTGTCCGCTTGCATGGTGTCCCTCGCTCCATCACATACGATCGTGACACCAAGTTCGTCAGCCTTTTCTGGAAAAGCTTGCGGGAAAAGTTGGGAACATAGTTGAACTTTAGCAGAGCATATCACCCCAAGACGGATGGACAGACCAAAGTGGTGAACTGAAGTTTAGGAAACCTTCTGAGGTGTCTGGCTAGAACTAAACCAAAGCAGTGGGATTTGGTATTACCTCAAGTTGAATTCACCTACAACAGATTGAAGAGTCAGACTACCGATTTAAGCCCGTTCGAGGTTGTCTATTGTCGGAATTCATCCGGGGTACTTTATTTAGCACTGTTCCATGGGTGGGGTGTGTTCATCCCCGAGCTGATGAGATGGTAGGGCATCTCCAGAGTGTCTATGAGCAGGTGAAGCACACCATTCATGAAAGCAGTACCAAATATAAGACCAGGGCAGATAGCGGTCATTGTCAGATACTTTTTGATGAGGGTGACTTTGTTTGGGTGGTACAGACTCGTGACCGCTTTCCTACTGGTGAGTATAACAAACTCAAGGAGCAGAAGATCGGACCCTGTGAGGTGTTACAAAAGATTAATGACAACGCATACGAGTTGCGCCTCCTAGTCAATTGAAGACTTGAGGCGTCTTCAATGTGAAGTATTTGAGTCCACTGTTATGTAGAGTAGACTCACCCAACCATGAACTTCGAGGGATGAGTTCTTTCCAACTCGTGGATGATCTGAGTGCTAAGAGCCTCGAGTCGCACGATGTTGAAATATTCATTGGTTACACTATGTAGGCTTTGGTAACTAATCTAATTTGTGAACCGATGTAAAGAGGAAGGTGATCGAGGCAGTTACAAGTGATTGAGGAATGCTTTTGGACACGCAGTTCGGTATTTTGGCCATAACTTTGGCTACATGCATCGGATTCGCATGCTGAACCCCAATTCGAAAAGCTCATCTCGACGGACACGCGGAGTCTACCCAGCTCTGCTCGGTGGATCTTTACTTCATCCTCAAATTCTGCTATTTTCCCAGTCATTTCTTCTGTTTTCAGTGTTTTTTTCTATTTTTGATAATACTTTGTATGCCAATTTAGGATATGATTTGAATCCAATTTGATCTCAGATTTTTAGGAGTTATCTTATTTGTTTAGTTTTTTTTCCAAATTAAATAAGTTTTGGTTTTGAACAAAAATTTGCCAATTTTGGCAAATTTGGATAAGAAGATAGGTTTCTAGGTTAGTTTTTTGAAGCTATTTAAACTCGGCTTGTGGGTTGAATTTTAATCATTGCATATTGAATAATACTTTTTCTTTAAAGTTTCAGAGACTTTATTCTCTGTTTGTCTTCCCCATTGCTTGTTCTTTTTTCAATCCCCTGATTGCTACCGCCCACAGGTTAATCACTACCTTGCCCGATGACATTACCTGTTTTTTCTTTTTTCCAGATTGACATGCTTATGCTAGTGCTTTTCTTTTGTATGCATGCAATGATGTATTGTAGCCTTGTTTAGCATTGTTATGCTTAAACTAGTTAATGTTGATACACTTATACTACAACATGTTTGTCTTTAGATGTCATGTTTGGTTTTTGTTCTCAGATGTTACCCAAAATGTTTTGTTCACCAAGTTTGTGTACTGTATTTGAAATTGATCTTGTTAAATTGTAAGTCCTCATGATGCTTTATATATACTTCTGCACAGGTAAAGCCACTAAAAAAGGCCAAAAGAGAAGATGTCAACCAAGAGTTGCATTCATGACAAAGAGTAATACAAATCATCTTGAAGATGGCTATTGATGGTGAAAATATAGATAGAAAGCTGTAAAAGTTAGCTCATTTCGAAGGTGAAATATTTCTGTCTTTTAATGTTCCTTATTATTATTATAATTTGCTCAATTTCATAGTTGGTGCAGCTATCTACATTTTCAGATTTTGTCAATAATTTTTTCTTCTATGTGGCATATTTAGGGTTTGTTAGGTTCCAATTGACAACCAAAAAGAGTTGTCTATCCTTTTCTCTTATGCCACATTATTCAAACATAGATTGACTAAATCATCTCTGCCTGGAACTTTTGCACAACGTTCATAATTATTTAAGCCTTCAGCTTCTCTTTCTCCCAAATATGGACTTTCTTTTTAGGGCAAATGCCATTTTTGGTCCCTGAACTATGGTCTATTGTTCATTTTGGTCCCTGTACTATCAAAATGTTTAATACAGCCCCTAAACTATTGGGGTTTTGGCAATTAAGGTCCTTGCTGCTGATGTGGCAGCCAGCGTGTATATGGGTTAAATACAACCATTTTTTAATTATGATGTGGAAGCCTATGTGGCTGGTCTTTGCTGACGTGGTATAATAATGTGGCATAAAATGGAATTTTGGTATATTAATCCTTATTACTGATGTGTATTTGTCACATGGCATGCCACCTCATAATGATGATGTGACACAAAAAAAAATTAAAAAAAATTAAAATTTTATTTTCAGATTTTTTAATTTTTTAGTGCCACGTCAGCATGATGACGTGTCACTAAAAAAATAAAACAATCTAGAAAAATAAAAAAAATCTAGAAAATAAAGATTTTCTTAAAAACAGAATTTTTTTCTTAATTTTTAGTGTTACGTCAGCATGATGATGTGGTACTAAAAAAATAAAAAATTATGAAAAAATCCAAAAAAATAAAAATTTCATTAAAAAATTAGAATTTTGTTTTCGAGAGAGAAATAGGTCGCAGGTTGCTCACCAGATGCTAAAGAAAGGCCCAACTTAAACTCTTTTGCGGCATTATGCACAATCTCCTATCTGTTCTTGGCGTCAATTTGAACAGTTCTTTCCCATGCCCTCGCTAGAAACATGGACAATTATTCTTGCACCTGCTCAGCTGATATGGGCTCCATTGGACTTTCTACTTGCTTGTACTTCAAATTTCTCCACACGTGAGTGCGTCTTGAGTAGGTGGAGATTAAATTTGGATCCTAGCGTGGAGGAGTTGTCCCTGTCTCCGGGGATGAGTACTTTCGACTAGAGTGCGGCGTGGAGTCGATGCTCCTAGC
The DNA here is from genome assembly GCA_026586065.1 of Dioscorea zingiberensis. NCBI lineage: Eukaryota > Viridiplantae > Streptophyta > Magnoliopsida > Dioscoreales > Dioscoreaceae > Dioscorea > Dioscorea zingiberensis. The sequence goes on from CM048822.1 coordinate 38,339,840, forward strand.
ATGGATGGGATGATCGGGGTGTGATTTGAGAGTGAGCGTTAAGACGCAGGTAGGGAAAGGGATGAAGAAGGGGAGGTTGAAAAGAGGGGAGTACACGTGGATTATGTTACTTGACACGGCTGCGTGCGGCGTGGAGCTCTGGCGGCCAATGCGTTGACTCAAATTCACCTAATCCCCAAAGTACCACAGCCGGTTGAAATAAAATTAAAGATCAATACCCTTTTTGATACAAATTAAAGTTCAGTACCCGTTTTGAAATATTGGCAAAGTACGGTACTCACCCAAAAAAGTAACCCCCACGTCAACATGATGACGTGGTAAATGAAAAAAAATCCAAAAAAAATTTTTCTTAAAAAATTAGAATTTTTTCAAGATTTTTTATTATTTTTTTAGTACCACGTCAGCATGCCATGACATGACACTAAAAAATTAAAAAAAATGAAAAATTTGAAGAAATTTAAAAAAAAAAAAAAATCAGATTTTTTCATATTTTTTATTTTTTTAGTGCTACATCATTATGCCACATCAGCAAGGACCAGCCACCTAGGCTGCCACATCATAATAAAAAATAGATACATTTAACTTGTATACCATATGACAACCACTTCAGCAATAAGGACCATAGTTACTAAAACTCTGAGGGCCTGTTTGGATGGGAGGATTCATTCCTTTACAAAGGGGAATGAATCCCCCCCATGATGGAAACCCACGTTTGGGTATCCATCAGGGATATTCAATCCCCCCAGATAGGAATAGGAATCCCCTCGGGGGTTGGTGGGGGGGGTGGGGGATGGCCCATTCCCCCCATAGAAAATTACTCTTCTACCCTTGTATTAACCTCACCCCGATCTCTTCTTCCGCGATGGACTCCTCGGCTGGCGTGAACTCCACTTCATGATCACTTCCGGCTGCGTCTCTTAGGCCACTCCTTTGGCATGACAAGCTTCCTCCGGTCACCTCTTCCGCCGCCGTTCAACTACTTTGGTAGGCCACCTTGAAGCCCTTCTCCGTCTTCTTCCAGAAGGTTCTAGAAAAACTCTAATCCGCCTCCCATCAATTGATTGCAGGTAAGTCATTTTCCACGGAATTCACCTCTTCTCCATGATTTCAATTCTATTGCACTGGTTTTTTCTTTTCTTGTTTGCACACATAGCTAGGATTATTTGTTTGTATGGCTGCTAGGGTTAGGTTTTGTCTCTTGAATAAAGATTGACAATTCTAGTTGGGTTTTCATGTTTTGTTTGGAGTACGAGTTCTCAATCAGAAAGAAGGGTGCTTGAAGGAAAGCAAAGTGCCATTTTGATGTGTTAGTGTTGTTTTTTTTTATAGAAACGAGTACTGGTTTCTGTTGTTCTGATATTTTCTCCCGCTTTCATTTGTGTACCAATGCCAAGCACCGGATTGGGAAAGCAAGGATTTATTTCAATGTGTTTGTCAAATTTGTTTCATGGAAATCATGAGTGGTTTCTATTGTTCTGATATCTTCTCATTGCTTTCATTCTTGCACCAATAACAAGCAACTGATTGGAAGAGCAAGGTTTTTGGATGGATGTGAAGTTAGAGAAAACAAGGATTCATTTTGATGTTTTTTTAGATTTGTTTATTACAATGGAGACAAACACCATTCTAAGACACATAATATATAGTTATAGTTATATGTTTTATTACAAAATCAGACTCAATGATTCTTCTGCATAATATTCTATGAGAAATTTCAATCTAGCAAGAGAAATATTTCACCATATTAGTTTATCATCATGGGATGATGATAATTTGCAACACAAAACTCGATTATTGTTTGTGGTTAGCATGCATTACCAAGTGTATGTAGGCTTGTTTTACTTTGAGTACGTATTTATTTCTCAAGGTTTATAATTACATATCATGAAGAAAAACACCTGTGGAATAATAAATATTTCATAATGTACTATTTACCAATATGTTTTCACACCACTATTTCTATAAATTAAAAAATATATACATATATATAAAAGTCACAAAAACACAACAAAAAAAATAAAAATAAAAAAGACATGCACATGCTTGGAAGGAATGAGTTAGTTGTCTATCTACATCACAGTGAGAAATGAGATGAGAACTGATTGAATGGTCTTCATCTCACTGATCTGTCATCCACCAAACCTTAATTTATGTGCCAGCTCTTGGTTGTTTATTGAGATTGGGATAATTTATGAATCCTAGTTTTCGGCTATTTATTTAATGATACGGGTTTACATGGTTATCTATTGTCTAGTTCAATTTAATCAGTTTGGATGTCTGATATAATAAAGCTAGACTAGTCAATTGGTTGTTATTGTGTGTGTGTTTTTTTCAATTTGCATTTTTTAATCCCTGTTGGAGTCATCTTGAGCAATTTTTTCATCTTATAATTCCCTATTGTTTGTTTGTCCGGACTTCTTAAATGGATAGTTTGTAATTGTGTGTGTGTATTTTCAATTTCCATTTTGTTCTCATACGGTTTTATGCGATTTTTGCCATATTTTTTGTCTTTTTTTGATGTGATTTGGTACAAGTGTTGATCATTTATATTGGTTCCATTTATGTTAATTATCATTTAGGATTAATGTGGATAACACCTACTAATGTGAGATCACAGCTAATGTGTGTAATTGTTTTTTTAGATATGGACTGACATTGGCGTGCTTATTTCTATATTTTGTAATATACATGACGTACTTTTACATACTAAACTTCATGTTCGTTGCATGTGCGAAAAAAATAATGTAATAACAGAAATAGAATGATTCGATCACTAGGCGTAGCAAACAAGTTGAATTTTTGAACCGGGTGGTTTACGAAAGCGGTATTAAGTGCATTGATAGAGTACGTATGGTTCGTCGTTGTTTTCATAGTTTGTGCAAGTTTCTAACAAAATCCGGGGGCTAAAGAGGCACGAGAAATGTGATGGTTGAGGAGATGGTCGCAATGTTTTTGAACATTGTAGCACACCATACAAAAAATAGGGTAATTAAATTTGACTTTGTGCGATCTGCCGAAAAAGTAAGTCGGCATTTTCACGCAACCTTGAAGTTAATTATTCGTTGTCACAGTTTTCTACTAGAAAAACAAGAACCCGTCCCAGAGGACTCAAATGACCCCATTTTGAAGTGGTTGAAGATAAGACCTCAATTTTGTAGGTTTCCATATTTTTTTCCCCAACATAATTGGCCAAGTATTAATTTATTTTTTTTTAATTTTTATTTTTGATGTGATACAACCGCAAGTGTATGCGTCGTAACAAGTAATAGAGTGGACTTAAAAGTCAGGTTATCGATCCTCAGGGAGATGGAAGTACTAGTACCCACTATTCGTCTACTATCTAGTCTAACCAAAGGTTGGTTGATTATGCTAATTCTAAACTAATCAATTGAAAACATGACACGAGGGAATCGAGTTGCTCTTGAAGTTAAACAATCATAAAAAGGGGGATGCTCAAACAATTGAATCCCCCTTGGACTTCTAAAAGATGAATGCTACTCTCTATCTCGATATTTGGTTGATTCTTGGCCAAGGGTTCCTATGGTGCTTTCACTCCCTCTTTCGAGGCGAATTACTAATCCTAGTGCCCTTACCGATGATGTTCTAAGGAACCTAATTCTTGGAAGGATTATGGGAATAATACGTCTAAAGGACTCGCTCTCCTTAGTATACCCGGGTTCCCGGTATACTCACAATCCCCTCTATTAGAAATGGTCTACACACGAGGAGGCGTTCGCTTTTTCCCCCATATGGACTACGAAAATCCCTCCGGGCTCTCGCAACGTAGAGGGATTAACATACATTAAAACATCCAATTGACTCAATGAGATTCGACCAAATAATCAAAGATAGAGAGATACTATTAATTAAAACATATCCAAGGGTTCATCAATCATCCAAGTATCTACAAGATTAGGCCTCCATGAAAGGGGGGCAACAATCCAACACAAAGATAAAAGCAAATAAGAAAGTCATAATGAATAACACTAATGAATGCACTGTTGATGGCTTCCTTGATCCTCTTCCAATGATTTCCCTTCTTCTTGCTCTAATAACTTCATGATGAGGATCTCCAAGCTTTCCCCAAGATTAGACCCTTTTCCCCAAGCTGCCTCCTCTCTTCCTAAACCCTCATTAGTCAGCTTTTATACCTCTTGGGTTTTAGGGGTGAGATTTACCAATTTGCCTCCTTCTAAATCTGCAGATTCACTGAAATTTATGAGGTACAAGCCCGTGTACGGGCCGACCACCTCCATACGAGCCCGTATATGGGCATATATCAAACCATATACGGGCCAACCATCACTATACGATCTATCATACGGGTCATATACTGGCCCGTATTTCGTTCTGGTGCCAGTATACAGCCCTATGTCAGCCAGTATAAATGCTCGTATGGGCTCTTCTAGGTGCTCTAGGATCCCGGTTTCTCTCGAAATGCATTCTTTCCTCCGGGGTCCTGGTATTCTGCCTTGTTGATCAGAATGAATACATTTTAAGTGTCGGTGGGCAAAGAATCCTTAAAATTACTTGTCAAGCCTATAAGAATATGATATAAAATTATGCTCAAATGAACACTTATCAAACATCTCCATACTTAAAGTTTTGCTTGTCCGCAAGCAAAGAGAAGGAATTAACAAAAGAAAATATAAGTGTTCATTTTCTTGGCCATAAAATGTATGGCTAACCTCTTTTCAAGTTTACCACCCATATGCTTTGTTCTCTCATTTCCACGCCAAGGCTTAAATAGATCTCATGCAAGATGTAATTATAGTTGTAGACAAAGCTTATTCACTCCACATGCCATGTTATAAAAAAACTTTGCAAGACAATCACATCTTCAATAGACTCTAGAGGGTTCCCTAGGCCCTATGATCAGTGAGATTCCCTCAGATTAGATAAGTGGCAGACAAATAGGAAGACACATGCTTTTTATTTTATTTATTTATTTTTTTTGGTAGGGCATCCCTACTGGATCCGACTTTCATGTATTAAAGACCAATATATAGTGTAGTTCCTCCTCTTCGCAGAGTGCTCATGCTGATCAGGCACCGGGGCACTTAGCTACCAAGGTGGTTACAACTCTGTATAGTTTTGTTCATGCTAAGTAATGATTTTTTGACTTGAGGGACACTTTTATAGGGAGCCGAAACCTCAAACAACTTCATCAAAATAAGCAGCGGAACACTGTCTTTATTTCTTTGCGACTATTATGTACAACTATTTTATTCTCTCCCTACTTGTCTACTAAGTCATATTATGAGGGGTTAATGAATTGAGTTAGTGCCACGAGATCTCTTGTATCCATTGAAAAATGTGTTAGCTATTAAAGTACAAAGAACTTGGCAATGGGTTATCTATTGTCTCTAAAGATCATAAGTGTCACAGAGATGTTCTTTAAATGCCCATGGCGTTTTTATAGGAGAGTTTAACAAAATTATGTGCCAATGTGGTGCCCTAGAAATAAAGTGTGCCAACATGTTTCCTTAAGGCTTTGTCGAGGCATGCTAGTCATGAAAAATTTTAAAAATTTGCAATGAATTTCACTAATAGCTACCTATCTCCACACTTAAGGTTTTGCTATGGATGTACAAAGATAAAGGATAGGTAGCTACCAATCTCCACACTTAAAATTGTACATTGTCCTCAATGTACGCAATAATTCCAAAATTAAATATGCATGGAGAAAGGTGAACCAAGACTTCCCCGGTTAGTTTGGTGCGCCAATCGGTTTCCATGATGTTGATGCTTGACGACTATCGAGGAATGTTGATACAAGTTCCATCTCTGCAAATCAAGGGGAAGATCATCATAACTTCATAGAAAAGAATGGGAAAGCAAAGGAGTCCATAGAAAATAAACAAGGATAAGTGTAGCAGGGCGATGCCCTTCCTAGTCATACAAGGCCGGTCCCAAGACGGCCTCATGGGTCTCCGCCACCGGGTCTTCGTCACCAAGTGAAGTTAGATGCACTGCGTGGCCACCTGGCCCTGGAGTGGAGAACTACAGGTTACCTCCTCCCATGCCGGAGTCTGGCCGTCCATGGTCTGTCTTCTTTCTTCTCCCGTCGTCCAGTCCCTCATCAAAGATCAGACGAGGACCTGTTGGCCCCTTCCGGTGTCTACCCTCCTATCCTATGTGTTAACATGCAATCAAGAAAAGCGGAGGAGAATGATAATACTCACGGTGATCTCCGGCGTGGAACTATGGATCAGAGCCTCCTCGACAATGCTGCTTTCCTCCACGTGGACTTCTTGCGGCTCCTCTGCGATGTCCAGAGGTTCCTGGCTTCGCTCTTCTATCTGACTCAGGCTCAGGTGATGGTGGCCAACCGAGAAGAAGAAGATGGAGAAGAAGAGCTGTGCCTTCAAGGTTCCTTTACATGGGCTTTTATAGGGTGTCGGGGGTCCAAACAGAGGAGATGGCGATCTCTTAATGGAGGATACTCCATGCAAACTATTCACCAACCTTCCAAAACGGGCTGTTTCCATAAACGGAGAAGGCTAGGGTTTTCTCCCCACGGCCGCGCGCGCTGGCGTTGGTGGAGAAGAAACTAGTGGTGCCTCGTGATCGTGTCTCGGATCGGATGGGCGGCCGTGATCATCTAAGCGAATCGATACTCTCAATCGTGCCTCGGATCCATCACGCGAGTAGATGAGCGGCCAGCCTTGTTTGGAGACAAACGGTGGGATCCTCATCTCTTGCTCTGAACTCAACCCATCCCTTTTGATGGACGGTCTCGATTAGCCCACAACTGTTACTTGGATGAACAGCTGAGATTACAATCCATGCCTAAAACCTGATCAATCAGATGAGATCAACGGTCCAAATCTGCCCGTTACTAAACCATGGATGAATGGCCCGATTCTCCCTTCGTTGCCTCGAACTTAAGCTCATCTCAAGATCTTTTAATCCCGACCCTTGATTCTTTATAAGCAGCACTTGCATGGTTTCTCTGATTAATTACCTGAGCAGGTCCCCAAACGCGTTCTAAGATTACATGTAGGTCCTCTGGTGTGAGAGAAGCAACAATTTTCGATAAGTCCTCAAATATTCTTCTTTCCCATCTAGGCCCTTGGCCTATGAGAGAAGGTAAATTCCTTCTAAGTCCTCAATCATTTTTGAAATTACGACTAGGTCCCCATCAGCACCAATAACCTAATTTAGGAATTTTAACTAATTATTCCTTCTGTTCTAATTAAATCCGAGTCATCCCAAACATGGAGAACTCCTTTAATTAGATCCATCAATCACCAAGCATTTAAGGTTTATTTATTCCATAAAATTTCTTTATTCCTTTCAAGTTTCAAATTACTCTTAATTACCAAAATGTCCTTGATAATCACCATTAAACCAATTATTAACTTTTCTTTAATCAAATCCAAGAAATTCCAAACTTGGACATTTCCCTTAATTAAATCATTTAATCAATTAGTTTAATGTTTATTTACTTGTACCCTTCATGTTCTCCAAACATGCCAAATTTACCAAAATGCCCTCTGTTTTAATAACTAAACCCAACTAGGTTTTTAATTATTAAAACTTCCCTTTTCAAATAACTTATGGTTTTGGGGAAAATTAATTAAACCACCAAAATATTAAAATTTAATTTATTCTAATTAAAAGAAATCTTGGATTTCATAGTTTTTTGTTTTCATTTAGTGGCGATTGTAATAGCCGCCCGCTAAATGCCTCGTAACATTTAGTGGTGGAGCTATTCTAAGCGGTTCCCAAAACCGCCGCAAAATGTTGTCCCGAGGTAAGCGTTAAGTGGCGGTTGGTGAACCACCACTTAAATCATTTAGCGGCAGTTAACCACCGCTAAATGCCTATTTTCTTGTAGTAGGGACATAAATGATTTCCAATTCTGTTTATCTTTACTTACAACCAGAGGCCATGAAGGACAACCAGAAATAAGAATACAATCCTAAAAGAAAATTGAATAACTTGAGATAAAGTTTAAGAACTTTGTTTGAAGAATGGATATATCTAATTCATAACCATGTGAAAGCCTACTTACAACGAATGTCAACAAGCATGAAAAGTACTACATGATTTAAATGGTTTTGTGATAACAAAATTCGTATTAGCAGAGCATCCTTTTGACTAAAATAAAGCATAAATATTTTTTGACTGTGAGAGGAGAAAACTAGAATGTATGAATTTAATTGGTTTTGTGAAAAAACTTATAAACATAAAAAATTCTGATATGGAAAAAAATCCTAAAGTAAAGGTAGAAGTTTTGTTACATGTCTTTGCTATAAAGACGGTTTTGCACCACTGAGCGACACCATCATTTGACTCAAGTAAATTAGTCATTGGACGTCTTTTTTTGGTGAAGATGAATCTGCATACCATAAGAAAATCATTTGGGAAGGTACATAATGATTTTTGTCAAAAGGAGTAGTTTTAGTAGAAGGCAGAGGAAAATATTTATCCAAACACAACCAAAAGGTGTTTATTATTTGTGAAGGAGCATTTCTAGCCTTACCATTGAAGATTTCCCCTTCAAAAAGTTAGCTAACAGTAACAAAACTCAGAAGGATATAATCAAACTAGCTTCTTCGTTATAAAGAGTATAAGTATTTGTTAGTGCAACTGCACTAGGATGGCAACATTTGACACAACGAGTCAACATGGTCAACGTCCGTGACTCAGATGACTTGAAGACCCTAGCAAGGTGTAGCCCAAGGAAATGCTGATTAGGGTCAAGCTAACTTGGATATCAAACGCACCAATGTTAAAGGCTGACTAAAAAGAAGGCTGATTGGAGACTGGTTGAAGAAAAGCTCATTGAAGATGCCATGCAGACTGATTAGGCAGCTTCATACAAGTAGCCATGTAATTGATAGTTGTCATGCATGATTGGGAGATTGCATGGTAATTGGCTACAGAATCTCAGCTGATTTGGTGATTGAATGGAAACCTAGAATGCAACTGATTGGAAACCAGATTTGGCAAACTATTGGTAGATGATACAAGTGCCTGATTGAAGCCAAATCAAGAGCTATATTGGAGCATGATTGAAGGCCAAGTTGTGGTGAATTGAGACCAGACTTGGAAAGAGATTGGTGGAGCCAATCTAACAGCACAACCTCGCATGATCAAAGATGGAGGTTGATTGAATGTCTCGCGCTATGATGGAGTGCGACTGAGAAGGGCTGAGTACACTACAGAGAGGTGGATTGGCTAGTTGCGTGTCGGGATCTGGTGGATTTAACGTAGCAGACTCGGAACTCAACCAGGAGGGTTGGAGGTGTATCGAGGTCGAAGAAGTGCAATGGATGCTGTAGCCTTGGTCAAGTTCGTCAGCCGGGCCATGTTGCGATTCTGGTTACAACTAAATTGTAATATCAAAATATGGAAGGAGTCCATTTTGGTAGCCACAGAGATTTGGGGAATTCTAAAGGTGGAGACTGGTGCTGTAAAGGCGTGAAGACATGGAGGTATCTATATAAGGCCAGGACTCTGAGGATCAGGGTGTGCCGACTAGAGTAGTCCCTTGGGAGAAGGGTGATAGTGGACATTTGTAATCAAGGAGTGGAGGTGCTTATTGAGTGAGTGAGGAACTCTTGTACTCCTGGTTTCCCTACACCTTTAGTGATTGTTGTCTCCGGGCATGACCCCCCAGATGTAGGCATTGTTGCCGAACTGGGTAACCAACTCTCTTGTCTTCTTGTTGTCTTGTGTGTTTTTCTTTGAGAGTGTGAGTGCCTCTAAAACCTTCTGTGAGCAGAGAGTTACACCTGTGTTACAACACGAGTTACAACAAGCAGACAACCCATCTAGAACTTTCAGTATTAAGAGAAGACATAGAGGGGAATTATTGAGAACTAAAAAGAAAAAAGAAAAGTTGATGTGTAATTTGCAAAACAGTTAATATAAAAAAAATATAATAATAGTAAGGGCAAATTCTTTATTAGTCTCTAGCACTATTTGATACTATTTCCCACCCAAAATAAACATACCCAAAATACTATTACACTACACCCTACCAACCCCCACCCAAAATACTATTACACTACACCCCTATCAACCTCCACCAAGGACCTATAGGGAATTTAGGCACTATTCAAGAGATAAATAGTTAATTATTACTAATAGTAATAATACCAAAAACAATATGCAGAAAAATTAGAACGGTAAAATAAAAAATAGAGAAGAAAAGTAATAGACAGAATCAACACTACTTATAACTCTTAACTAACTAAATTTATTTAAGTTAGAAATTAAAATGCCCTTATTGAATTAACTAAAACTCTGAAGTTATCAAGAGGTTAACATGATAATGAGTGGCGACAAGATATCTAATAAGACACGGAGCATGGTTTTGAAAATGGTCACCACCTTGTTTAGCAACCAACCTCTAAGCTTAAGATATTTTAAAGGTAATTTTCAAGAAATTTAAATCAAGAAATTTTAAAAAATATAAATCATTTACTAATTAAGTCCTTACCTACTAGATTAAAAATTTTACACCTATAATTTTTTGGATGATTTAAGTGTGGAAGAGCTCAACTGACGAAAACAAGCAGACCACCTTTGTCCATGGCATGAACAACAACCACATTAGATTAGGCCTCATTAACTGTGGAAGCCACCGAATGCAAGTGTGGAAGCCACCAAAAATAGCAGCTGTTGCAGTAATTCTAGAAGTTGGTTTAGTGTTTGATTTCACTTAATAAGTCCCTATTATATAGGGAGTTAACCTGTTCCTTTGCACTATCACACAAACATAGTGGAGTCCTTGTTATTTCTAGTTTTTGTTGTTGTAAGGCCATAAATTGCCCCATCTATATGCAATAAGATCAGTGAGTTTTCTTCTAGTTTGACAACTTTGGTTTACTAGTATTTTAACATCTGTATTAGAGAGAAAACCACAAATTGTAGCCACAGCTTAATCATGTCATCATAGAATAACTTTTTGCAATCGGCTATTCCCCAGCTCGACGGGCATTATGAGCATTGGAGCATGCTTATGGAGAATTTCCTTCGCTTAAAAGAATATTGGCACATCATTGAGAATGGAGTTCCCGAAGAGGAGGATGCAGCCCTCACAGATGTGGAACGGAAGGTGCTAGCTGACCAGAAATTGAAGGATTTAAAAGCCAAGAACTACTTATTCAAGGCTATTGATCACACCATCCTGGAAACCATCCTGACCAAAGACACGGCGAAGGGAATTTGAGACTCATTGAATCAAAAGTATCAAGGGAATACCCGAGTCAAGCGTAGTCAATAACTTTTTGATGTTCTGCACATGAAAGAAGGTGAATCTGTCAATAACTTTTTTGCTTGTACTCTCACAATTACTATCAAAATGCGTAGTCTTAGTGAAAAGATGAGCGACATTACTGTGAATGAAAAGATTTTGCTCTCTATGTGATCCAAATTTGACTATGCGGTTTGCTCCATTGAGGAATCCAAGGATTTGGATCAAATTAGTATTGACGAATTGCAAAGCAGCCTCCAAGTACATGAACAACGGATGTCTAGTCATGTCATTATAGAACAAGCATTGAAAATTGTTCACGTGGAACATTCTAGTTATCATGGACGTGGCCGTGGTGCCGCACGTGGAAGAGAACGTAGACGTGGTAGACAAGGTATGAACAAAGCTCTTGTTGAATGTTATTATTGTCATGACTTTGGTCACTTTTGGAATGAGTGTCCAAAGAAATACAAGGAGCTTAGCTACGATAAGGAGTCCAAAGCTCATTTTCCCGAGATGACAAATACGGAAGAGCTTCTACTCATGGCCAACTTTAATGCTGATCAATCAGCTAAGGAACTTATCTCGGTTCTGGACTGCAGTTGCGGCAACCACATGTGAAGAAGGTAGGAGTTATTTTCACACCTTGATGAAACCTTCTGCAAGTCTGTTAAACTTGGCAATAATTCAAGTTTTCAAGTTATGGGGAAAGGACAAATCCATATGCAAATCAACAACCTTGCCCATGTTGTCAGCTGCAGGTGTTTTATAGACCTCGATTTGATAAATAATCTTTTAAGTATTGGGCAATTGCAAGAAAAAGGACTAGCTATTACGATTCAACGCAACCAAGATTGCAAAGTATTCCATTTAGAGAAAGGACTCATCATTGCAACTACTATGTCACACAATCGTATGTTTGTTATTCGAGCAACTATCACTACATAAAATCAAGTAGATCAGCCATCTTTTCATATTTTTTCTCAAAATCCAGATCATTTGTGGCATTATCGTTATGGGCATTTGGGTTCTTTTAGCCTCAAAACACTTTATAACAAACAGATGGTCAAAGGACTGCCGCAATTGAAGAATTCTAGTTTTTTCTATGAAGATTGTTTAATGTGTTAGGAGGATGTTAGAAATCAAACAATATTCCCACATCGACTGTTGAAGAAAAAAGTGTAGGGCTTAAGTAATAAAACATATCTCTTAGTAGTGAGGCCTTTTGGGTTAAGCCCAAGAACAAAACCGTGCGGGCTCAGGCCCAAAGCGGACAATATCACTACTAGTGTGGAGATTTAGACTAAGCCCGATAGTTGTTGGGGCTGGACCAGTTGGGTCCAGCCCAGAAAGATTTAACATGGTATCAGAGCAGGTTGTAGATATGTGGAAAAAAAAGTTGGTAACCAGGCGGTGGGCCTGGATTGTAGTTGGTTGCCAGGCAGTAGACCTGGATTGCAGTTAGTTGGGCCAGGCAGTGGACCTGGATTGCAGTTAGTTGGGCCAGGCAGTGGACCTGGATTGCAGTTGGTTATTGAATTGGTGCCGCTGTGCGGGTTACCCTGGATTGCGCTTGGGTGCGGTCAGTGGAAGACCTGGATTGCAGTTGGTTGCCAAGACGTAGACCTGGATAGAAGTTGGCGTTCGAGTCGATGTGGGCTTTTGTTTGAGGGAGGATTCTAGGAGGATGTTAGAAATCAAACAATAGTCCCACATCGACTGTTGAAGAAAAAAGTGTAGGGCTTAAGTAATAAAGCATATCTCTTAGTAGTGAGGCCTTTGGGGTTAAGCCCAAGAACAAAATCGTGCGGGCTCAGGCCCAAAGAGGACAATATCACTACTAGTTTGGAGATTAAGACTAAGCTCGATAGTAGACTCGGCCGGACCAAGTAGGGTCCAAAAACTCTGTAAAGATTTAACATGATGGACAAACAGAACAGAAATTCTTTTCCACAAGAAAGCAGTTGGAGATCCTCACAAATTCTTCAAGTTGTACATGCCGATATTTGTGGGCCTATTTCTCCAATATCCAACAGTAACAAAAGGTATTTCTTGACCTTTATTGATGATTTTAGTTAAAAAACTTGGCCATTTTTCTTGACAAAAAAATCAAAGGCCTTTGAAGTTTTCAAGCTTTTCAAAGCTAAGGTTGAAGCAACCAAGAGCACATCCATCCGAGGTCTATATACAGATAGGGGTTGAGAGTTTAATTCCAATGAATTCACTGAGTTTTGCATGATCAAGGGAATTCAACATTAACTAACTGCAGCCTATACTCCTCAACAAAATGGAGTGGCGGAGCGTGAGAATCATACGATCATGGAGATGGTTCGTAGTATGCTTTCATGCAAACAAGTGCCCAAGACCTTTTGGACTGAGGGAGTAAATTGGACGGTACATATTCTTAATCGAAGCCCCACACTTGCTGCGCGAAATCAAACACCAGAGGAGGCGTAGAGTGGCATTAAAACCCTCGGTTGATCACTTCCGCATATTTGGATATATCTCTCTTATGCTAATATTCCAGATGTCAAACGCACAAAATTGGATGACAAGAGTTTGAAGTGTGTTCTTCTAGATGTTAGCGAGGAATCCAAAGGGTATCGATTGTATGACCCCTCATCAAATAAAATTGTGATAAGTCGTAACGTTGTTTTCAATGAAGATGGACACTAGCCTTGGACAGATACAAATGGTGCTACTATTTATACTCCACTTAATTTGGAGGAAGAGAACACAGACTCACTTGATCAAAATATTGTTGAAAATACAACACCTCTTATCTCTGGAAATCCAGGTATTGCAGCTGACCAAGACAATTCTCCAACTCTTATTTACTCACCTGACCATGCAGCAGTCCATTCACCTGATCATGTAGCAGCGAGACGATCTCGTTATCCCCCACTTTGGATGCATGATTATGATAGTGGGGCTGGAGTTTCAGATGAAGAACAAGATAATAACTTTGCTATATTTATTGATGAAGATCCTCTAACCTTTTTTGATGTCGTTCACAGTAACAAGTGGCGATTTGCCATGGATACCGAGATTGCTGCCATTCAAAAAAAAATAATACCTAGGAGTTGATAGACCTGCTTGAAGGAGCTAAAACAATTGGTGTTAAATGGGTGTATAAGACAAATCTGAATGGGCATGGTGAAATAGACAAATACAAGGCACGTCTCGTCGCCAAAGGCTGCATCAAACAATATGACATTGATTATTATGAAGTTTTTGCTCTGTGAGTCTGCTTAGATACTATCGGCCTATCCTTGCCATTGCAGCTCAAGAAGCATGGCCACTCTACCAATTAGATGTCAAATCAACTTTTCTTCATGGAGAGCTTGATGAGGAGATATATGTCGACCAACCACCTAGGTTTGAAATCAGAGGCACAGAACACAAAGTGTATTTACTTCACAAGGCGCTGTATGGTTTGAAGCAAGCGCCCGAGCTTGGTATAGCAAGATCGAAGCCTATTTTTTGAAAGAAGGTTTTGATAAATGTCCATATGAATACACCTTGTTTCTAAAGTACACCTCTGCTGGTAAGATCTAACTTGTATGTTTATATGTTGATGATCTCATTTTCACTAGCAATGATGACTCCTTAATCAGTTCTTTTAAATGTTCCATGATGCAAGAAGTTGACATGACTGATTTGGGCAAAATGGGGTATTTTCTTGGCTTGGAGGTATTGCAACAGGAAAATAGGATTTTCTTATGTCAACAAAAGTATGCTCGTGAAATCCTAGAGAGATTTCATATGGCTGATTGCAATTCAGTTCACAATCCAATTGTACCTGGATAAAAATGATGAAGGATCTCACAGGTGAACATCTGGACAGCACTCTTTATCAACAACTTGTTGGGAGCTTTATGTATCTCTCCTCTACCAGGACAGATCTTATGCTCGTTGTTAGTCTTTTGAGTAGCTATATGTCTCATCCTACTACATTACATCTCCAAGCAGCTAAACGTGTGCTACGGTATATTAAAGGAACTCTCGAATTTGGAGTGTTCTATAGTCAGGAAGGAAATCATCAGCTTGTGGGATATTCCGATAGTGATTATATAGGGGATGTTGATCATAGAAAGAGCACATCTAATTTTCTATTTTTATTAAGCTCTGGTGTAGTTTCTTGGTCTTCTCGCAAGCAACTAATTGTCACTCTTTCAACTAATGAAGCCGAGTTGTTGCTGCCGCCTCTTGTACATGTCAGGCTATTTGGTTACGAAGGATGATGGAGCAACTTTGTCATGAACAACATTCTGCAACTGTGATTTATTGTGACAATAGTTCAACAATTAAGCTTTCTCACAATCCAGTTACGCATGGTCAAGGTAAGCATATTGATGTTCATTTTTATTTTCTGCATGATCTCTCTCAAGACAAAGTACTCAAGCTAGAATATTGTCAAACTCAAGAACAACTAGCAGATCTTATGACCAAGCCACTAAAGCTGGATGCTGTTGAGAGGATGCGGACATTTATGGGTGTTTACAAGGATCCAAGAATAAATTAATATGTGATCAGTTTAAGGGAGGGTTTGTTGCAGTAATTCTAGAAGTAGATATAGTCTTTGATTTCAGTTAATAAATCCCTATTATTGAGGGAGTTGACTTGTTCCTTTGCACTATCCCACAAACACAATGGGGTCCCTGTTATTTCTAATTTATGTTATTGTAAGGCTATAAATTGCCCCATCTATATGCAATAAGATTAGTGAGTTTTCTTCCAGTTTGACAACTTTAGTTTACAAGTATTTTAATAGTAGCTCATTTTAGTTTTTTCAAGTGTGGAAGCCGCCTAATGCAAGTAAGCCTAAAAAACATACAGAAACATCACGTTGGGCTGCATTTTCTTATTTTTAGATGTGTTGATGCCAAAAACTGGTCCACGTCATGCTTTGGCTACTGTTGCCTCGTGATCTGGCCTCAGCTTTCCACCAACGGTTAAAATTTATAATTGATGTGGACGCCTACTTCTGCTTACGAACAGGGAGCGCAGAGAACATCCTGAAACTCCGATCGGAATTACCCATAGGCGAACTTGTAAAAAGGAGAGGGCAGTGATCGGAATTGGGCCTCTCTGCCCGGATTCAGCTCCGATGCTTAAGTCAGAAAACTTGAGTAAAGAGTCTTAGATTTAGACAGTTCTTTGTGCGATGAGTTTTTCGGGTCCCCTTTCTTCTATTACCGCTCTCCTTTTATAGCACCTTAGAGGCGGTTCAGGAAAGGCGGTGGAATAAGGCGGTGAATGAGAACACATGAGGTGGCAAGAAAATATCTTGAAAGGCGGTAGGGTAAGGCGGTGAGTTAGGTAAATATCTCCTAAGGCGGTAGGAAAATATCTACTGCCTAACGTGTAGATGCCACGTAGGTAAAATAGAATAAATATCTGCCCACTGTAGCAAGTGGATAAGGCCTACTCCTTTAGCCCAAGAGGCGTTAGATATTTATCTCTCTTTCCCCACCTCACGCTCAGTATAAGAGGGTTGCTACAATTCAGAGCCCGGACTTGTTTGTAGGATTGAATCCTCACGTTATTTGCCCGAACGGAATTGTGCAAAGGTGGTGATATTGCCATGTGGTCAAAGGAACAGTGGTCCCGTAGGTCAATGACACTTTGTTTTCACCAAATATATCCGTAATAATCGGTCCCCCCAAAGTGTACTTGTTCAAAAATCGGCCCGAGGGGTGAGCTAACCGCGACGTTTCGCTTGGTTCGAGAACAAGTATTGTTCTTAGTTGGCATGTCTCACGTAAGCGTAGGCTTCGGTACGCGTCTACTACGCTCTAAAGTACATATGTTTTAATAGGACCGGCGTTTATTGTGTTATCCTTTCATTTGTTATCGAGGTAGATTTTTGTTCCGGAATTCTCGTCTATAGTGTCGATAGGTTCTCCTATTTAAGGGCTTGTATGGATGGCGAGTTTGGGCAGAAATCTTTTGTACTCTTGTATCTTTGTATTATGGCTCAGCACTTGTCTTTTTATATGTTTTTACTTTTTCTCAATGTTCTCGACACTTACGAATTCCCAGCTCTTTTTACGAGCATCTATCGGAACTAAGGACTGGAGTGATCCATTTGGTAAGTCCGAACGGCTGTGTATGGCCGTCTATTCTGTTGATTGACAGGGGGGTAGGTGAGATGAGCATCGACGCAGGGTGGGAAGCTTTTCATGTCGATCACGGCGAAGTGGAAGCGGGGACCTCTTAATTTTACTTATGCAGGGGTATGCGTTTGAAGTTAAGATGTTGGAGATGACTCCGCGCGAGAGAGGTGGGCCCCCACCTTCGCCCCCGTGCCGAACCCAGTTCCCCTAGTAATAATGAGGACAGTGACGATTGCGGAAGTCCGTGTGTCTCTTCTGAGTCTTATCCGAGCGTGTCCTCGGACGGGTCTTCGGATATTTAGCTTTAATCCGTCGGAAAATATGTTTTTGTTATGTTTGTTTTGTTTGCGTTCGTCATGTAACCTGAATAAATGACGTTTGTCGTTTTGTTTCTAAATCCTTTGGCATTTTTATGAGGCCTTCACTGGCGATCCTATGTTGGAGTGTGTGCTTTGTCTCATACTGTACAGGCTCTACCTTCCACGTAACGCTCATTGCTCCTTAAGATGACACGTGTCCCTTCTACTATTTAGCATTAAAGGGGGATAGTGGCGCGGCGATGCTGGCGCGGCGTCTTGGCGTTTATCCAGCGTCATGATGGGTGATGGCGTGGTTTTCTATGTGTGTCGGTGGCGCTTGGTAATATTCCGACGTGGGGCGTACACTTTTGAACTGTTTTGAGGAGGTGTAATGATGGTTATTTGAACGGTCCAGATTTGTGGACCCTTGGTTCAACGGTTTTGATCGGAATATAACCCTGAGATCTAACGGCCACGGATTCGTTGCCTTTGTATATAAGCGAAATCGTACAGGCAGAAAAAGGTTGTTTCGAAAATCGAATCGCGTCTTCTTCTTCAGATTTCCTCTTCTCTGGCGAGCCCTGGTTTTGAGCTTCTGCTTTTTTCTTGTTTGTTTCTTTTCCTAAGGTAATGGCTAGTGCTGCATCTTCCTCCTCTAGTTCTTCTCATGAGTCCTTGATTCCTTCTCCGTCCAACCCTACGGTGGTTTACAGCCACGCCAAGGCTATTCCGCAAACTTGGAGGCGTTCCAGTAGAGTGGTTGTGGGTTCACCCCGCCTCTAGGGCAATGGGTAGAGGGTCGGATCACGCTCATAAGTCTTCTAGGGCGTAAGGATGTAGATGACCTAGTAGAGAGATATGAGATAGACCTCTCTCTATTCGAGGTTAGGGTTCCTTGTTCGTGGGAGAGGCGAGTGCTCCTGTGGAGGAGGAGATAGCCGTTCATCGATGCGTTGCTAGGCGGACTTAGGCTTCCTTTTCCTGATTTTACCAAGGTGATCCTAGAGGAATATCGTTTGTGTCCTTCGCAGTTAACTCCGAACTCTTGGAGGCTGCTCAATGGATTTGTCATGGTTTTTAAGAATTACGGGGTAAATCCATTTTGTCCATTTGGTTCCTTTGTTGTTTAGTCTTTGTTTGGAGTCCAATGCCGATTGGTATTATTTCTCGGCTCGCCCTGGGAGAAAGTTTCTAGGGAAAGTTCCTTCTTCCATTAAGCGATAGAAGAGCAAGTTTTTCTTTGTTAGATGTAAATCCGAGTGGGATATCCGAACAAGGTGGGAGGTTTCCGTCGCATATTACTTGTGAGGAGATGTCGGAAGAAGAGGGAAATCTTCTTAAGTCAATGACGGGGCTATCCAAAGTTTATATGGATAGGTTTTTGACCAAGGAAAACCTCATTAAGTGTTATTTAATAGTATCTACTGGTAGGACTCGTTCGCGTACCTAATTTGGTTTGATTTTGGCTTGTGATATCTAACCTTATTCGGAATTTGTTTTGCAGCAAATCCGATGGAAGACGAAGACTTGAGCTATGTTAAGGGTCTTCTGGCTTCTTTCGAAGGTGAAGTTCATCCGCCCTTGGCTCGTGGGCGGAAAAAGAAAGAAGTGGTATCTAGCAAAGGTGCTGATACCTCCAAAGAGGAGAAGAAGAAAAGGAAGAGAAAAGAGACTTGACTCTTCCAAAAAGGGGGTCAAAAGTGACCCCGGTGCCGGGTCCTCACGGGAGAGGAGGACAAAGAGAAAGAATTCCGAGGACGCATCAGTTCCCGGAATTGCAGAAGAACAAGCGAAGGTGTCTCAGGAAGAGGTTCGCGCCGAAGAAGTCCGCCCGGCTTTGTCCCCAATTTCCGAGGGTCCTTCTTTCAGCCGGCCGGAGGATATCCTTCTTATAGAGGTGAGAATTTCTACACACATATTTTCTATGGGTATGCTTCGTGCTTCGTTCAGAACCTTTAACTTAGGTTATATTTTATAGGTCGAGGCTGAAGCTGCGGCTCTCTGGATAAATCAAGCTACTTGGTGGCGGACTCGGTCCTAAGTGGACCGGCTCCTCAAGAGAAGGGGGTGCCCTCCGAAGACGTCCCTTTTCGGGATGCCGCTTCCGTAAAGACTATTTTGATGGCAATGAGGCCTCAACAGCTCTCATCCAAACTTCATAGAGCTGGAAGGGAAGAGGCCATTTCTCAACTATTCCGTTTGGTCATGCTAGTGAGGATTATGCTCGTATTAGTTTTACTTTTTGGCTCGGTATTAATGCTACTAACTTATTTGTTTGTTATTTCGTAGACTGCGCCTTTAGGTAGGACCCGGAATTCGACAATCTTTTGCCAAGAGGATTGGCAAAGATGGAAGCGTGTAGGCGGAAATGCGTCCAATTGAACTCTAGAATTGGCGGCCACGGAGGAGAAAACAAAAGCTGACTTCGCCATTATCCACACTTTTGAGAAGGATAAAGCTGAGCGGCTTCAACAACTAGCTGTTGTGGGAAAGGAGAAGGACGATTTGGCGGCCAAGTTGTATATTTCTGAGGGTTCCCTTCTTACTGCTGAGGAGAATGTTAAAAAGTTGCAGGAGAACTCTAGCAGTTTGGAGAAGGAACTCAAATCTACTCAAGAGGGGCAAGTCAAGTCTGATGGGAGTCAAGCTGAAAAACGCTAAACTTGTCTGCTCAAAGTGAGTTGGAAGAGCTAAAGGGGGAGCGCGACACACTTAAAGAAGACTTAGCTGCCCGACTGACAACTCCTAAATCCGACTCGCAAGAAATCAAGGATTTAGTAGAGCGAGCGAATAAATTAGAGAAGGAGGTCGCCCGGCTTAGGGCGAAAGCTAAAGAACGGGCCACCCGTATTTATTCGGCGGTACAACAGGTGGGCCGTCATATCCCTCCTACGGAAGTTTTGTCCATGGGGCTGGCGGGAGTTTTGAAGAAGTTCACGGAGCTAAAAGAGCGACAAACTATTAAGACCCCAGAGGCTTCTGCCCCCGCCCCCTCGGAGCCTTCAACCCAAGTTCCTCCAGAAGCAGCTGGCTACACCGAGGGTCCTAGTTCTTAGGATGTTTTTAGCATTTTTGAGAAATGTTCTTGTAAATTGTCAATCATCTGGAATGTAATTTCTATTCGTATGAATGAAAAAGCAAACCTTTATTTTGGTGAAGATTTATTTCCGAGTGATGGTTATCCTTAACCATGAGAAGTATTTTCTGAAGTCCTTCGTAAACTTCTTCCTTCTTCATTTGGCTTGTAAGATAAGCTTCAGAACGCAGTCCTTAGTCCAATCATGGGACTTTAAGTCGCTTGAGTGAGGTACTCGTCTTCATAAATGAGATTGTTGCCTCATATTTCGATCGGGACTTTTGCCCCTTGTTTTTTGGATAAGAGTTGTCGTTTATCCTCACAGGATAATTCCGACTCATCTTCCAAGAATGGGAATTTCACCACATTTTTGTAGAATGGGAATTTCACCGCATTTTTGTAGGATGGGAATTTCACCGCATCTTTGTAGAATGGGAATTTCACCACATTTTTGTAGGATGGGAAAGGCTTGAGTTTTATTCCATGAAATTTAAGAGACAAGCCTACGTAATTTCTTACCGATAGTAGCGTCGTAAGTGTTCAAAGATGGAATGGACGCTTGAGCGCTTTTTCCGTCCATATTTACTAGATAATAGGTGCACCTTTCGGGCCGATTCTTTGTATGACGTAAGGGCCTTCCCGCTTAGGAGTTAGTTTCCGCTCGGGCTTTTATTTCCATGAAACTCATTTTCCCGTAGGACTAGATCACGATTTGGAAGAAGACTCTTTTACCCTTGTGTCATAGAACCTTTTACTCTCGGCGATAGATGGGTCGCCTTTGTTTCCACAAATTCTTCGCCGTTCTTGAGTAGATCAAGTTACGCTTTCCGGAGTTTTTTCTCATTCTCTTCTGATGAGAAAGTTTGTTGTGTCCGCAAGGTAGGCATTCCTATTTCTGCAGGGATGACAGCCTCTGCCCCATAAGTGAGAGAGAATGGGGTTTCTCCTGTAGGAGTTCTTGTTGTTGTCCTGTAGGCCCAAAGGGCGCTCAGGATTTCTTCTACCCAGTTAGTCCCATTTCTGGATACCCGAGTTTTCAGTGTTTGAAGCAGGGTGCGGTTCGTCACTTCTACTTGGCCGTTGGCTTGGCGATGTGTCACAAACGTTAATCTAGATTCAATTCCGAGCTTTGAACAAAAGCTTTTGAAAGCCTTGTTATCAAATTGTCGCCCATTATCAGAAATGAAAGCGACCGAAATTCCGAATCGACAGATAACCGTTCGCCATAAGAATCCCTGACAAGCTTTCTCCGTGATTTTGGCCAAGGGTTCAACTTCCACCCATTTGGTGAAGTAGTCAATAGCGACTATCAGAAACTTCATTTGCCGAACTGAAGTAGGGAATGGTCCTAGAAGATCAACTCCCCAGATGGCAAATGGTCGAGGGCTAATAATTGGTGTAAGCTGTGCCGGTGGTCGCCTCTTAATTTTGGAATGCCGCTGGCAGGCATCAGATTTCCAAGCGAATGCCATTGCATCTTGAGTTAGTGTTGGCCAGTAATAACCTTGTCGTAGGACTTTATAACTCAAGGCTTTGCCCCCTATGTGTCCTCCTCTGATGCCTTCGTGAATCTCTTAAAGGATGTAGCTAGCTTCTGTAGGACGTAAGCATCACAAGAAAGGCTGCGTATAAGACCTTTTATATAAGTTCTCATTGATGATGGTGTACTGAGCGGATTTGTAAGAAATCCGTCTGGCCTCTGCTTTGTTGGGTGGTGCAGGTCCACCTTGTAGATAATTTCTAATGGGGTCCATCCAACTTGACTTTTCGGCTGCACTTTGTACTTCTCCCTCCAATCTGTCGATGGTCTTTCGGGGAAGGTACTATAGGTTAAAGGAAGACTCTCGTGATCTCCGTTGGTCTTTGTGGCCTTTTTAGATTGTGGCGTCCGCCTCTTAGTTTTGTGCTCGTGATTTTTCAATTTGGAAGTACGCTGAAATGGAACTATTTTCTTCACCACTACTTGGTATCGACCATGTTCTCTTCCTTCGCTTCAAAGTCAGCCCAAGGTGTGGCTCACAACTAGTCATTGCGAGTCGGAATATACGTCGCGGATGTTGAATTCGAAGTCCCCGAGCCGATGTAATCCCGCGATGAGGGCTTCAGATTCGGCCTCATTGTTGGTTGCTTTCTAATTGAAACTTCAAGATCGCTACAATTTTCCACTTAGAAGGAGAATAAAGGACGAAACCTGCTCCTGACTTCCCTTCCGTTGCTGATCCGTCAACATATAAGGACCATGGGATGCTAGGGCTTTCTTCTGAACTCTGTGACGGGGGTTCGCCCCTATTTGCGGGAAAAGTTAACTCCGCGATGAAATATGCCAGTGCTTGAGCCTTGATTGCCGTTCGGGGTTTATAGGTGAGATCGAACTCGCCTAATTCTATCACTCATTTGGCTAAGCGTCCGGAGTTTTCAGGCTTATGAAGAATTTGCTTTAACGGCCGTCACCAACACTTTGGATCTTGTGGGCTTGAAAATACGGCCTCAATCTCCGTGCGGATGTGACAAGAGCGAAAGCCAACTTTTCAAGCGGCAAATATCTTGACTCCGCTTCGTTAAGGATTTTACATGGGTAGTAGACTGGTTTTTGAATTCCGTTATCTTCCCTCAAAAGGATCATGGCCGATTTGCATGCGGGGAGACCGCCAAGTAGATGTAGAGTTCTTCTCCCACTTGTGGCTTAGCTAGTAGCTGAGGCGATCGGAGATAATCTTTAAGCCCCTGAAAGGCTTTTTCACATTCTTACATCCACTCCATTTTGATTGCTTTTGGTAGGGCTTGAAAGAGTGGGAGATTTTTCTCTCCGCTTTGGAGATAAAATGCCAAGCGCGGCGAAGGCGTCCGTTAAGCCATTTGAATTTCTTGAAGACTCTTGAAGAATTCTATGTCAAGAATAGCTCTGATTTTTTCTGGATTTGCTTCTATTCCTCTTTGTGTCAAGATAAATCGCAGGAATTTTCCCGACCGAACGCCAAAAAAACATTTATTCGGTTTTAACCGCATATTATAAATCCGAAGAGACTGAAAAGCTTCTTGTAAGTCTGACAGGTGTTCATTGGCCTTTCGGCTCTTCAGCAAGATATCATCCACATAGGCTTCAACATTTCTGCCAATTTGTTCTCTGAAGACTGTATTTATGAGCCTCTGGAAGGTGGCTCCGGCATTTTTTAGGCCGAACGGCATCACCTTATAGCAGTAAGTTCCCGTGCTCATAATGATGGACGTTTTTTCTTCGTCGCCTTTGGCCATTCGGATTTGGTTGTAACCTGAGAAGGTATCTAAGAAACTTACCATCTCATGCCTCGTTGTAGAGTCAACCAAACCATCAATTAATGGTAAGGGAAACGAATCTTTTGGACAAGCTTTGTTCAAGTCCGTGAAATCAACGTACATCCTCCACTTTCTGGACGGCTTTTTTACTAGAACCACATTAGCCAACCAATCTGGGTAATGCACCTCTCGGATAAACCTAGCCTTAAGGAGGTTTGATAATTCTTCCTCTGCGGCCTTCTGCCTTTCTGGTGCGGAATTTCTCCTTTTCTGTTTCGTAGGCTTAAACGATTGATCGATATTGAGACGGTGCTTGATGATATCGCGTTTTATGCTCGGCATATCTTCTGAAGACCAAGCGAAGATGTCGGAATTTGCTTTTAATACTCTCATGAGATCTTCTCCCTGCTCTGCTGTCAAATCTGCCCCAATCCGCACCGTGCGGTCAGCTCTTGTTGTGTCTAGGGGGATTGTTAGCAATTCTTCAACAGGTGTAGGTCGAAGCTCTTCATTTTCCCGTTCGGCCATTCTGCTGACTAACGTGGCTTCTGAAACCTTTATCTTGCTGTTGTTGAGAGCTTTCCCTTTGAGGGTTGAGACATAACATTGCCGTGCCAGGGGTTGATCTCCTCTCACTTCTCCACTACCACTCTCAGTCGCGAATTTGAGGAGAAGATGGTAAGTAGAGATTACGGCTTTCAAGGCGTTGAGGGTTGGCTTGCCAAGGATCACGTTGTAACTTGAAGCACAACGCACAACCAAGAAATTTGTTGTCACTGTTGATGATCTTGGCGAGTTTCCTACCGTAACTGGTGAGGAGATCATTTCTTTCCGACTCGCATACTACCCCTCCGGAGAATCCTACTAAGGATGATTTTACCAGAAGCAAGTCATCCGCGTCATATCTCATTCTTTCAAAAGCACTCCAAAAGAGGATATCAACTGAACTCCCACTGTCTATCAGAACTCTCTTCATTTGGAAACTGGAAACTTTGATAGCAACAACCAGCGCGTCATCATGAGGGTGGCGAACTCCGCT
This sequence comes from Dioscorea zingiberensis, assembly GCA_026586065.1. NCBI lineage: Eukaryota > Viridiplantae > Streptophyta > Magnoliopsida > Dioscoreales > Dioscoreaceae > Dioscorea > Dioscorea zingiberensis. The sequence continues at coordinate 38,364,858 of CM048822.1, forward strand.
GACGTCATTGTCATAAAAGATGATTGGAGCCGTAGGTCGAGATCGTCTCCGTGGCGTTTCTGTTTCCTGTGTGGTTCCCACCATTCGGGCGTAACTTTTCCGAGAGGCTGAACTTTCACCACCGCAACCAGGACCTCCACTAATAAATCCTACCATTTCTCCTTGTTCTTCTTCAGGTTGTGAAGCTTCAGGTTCCTCTTGAATCTCAAGGTTGATGTATTGCTCCAATTGTCCTCTCCGAATGACATCTTCTATTGCGTTCATCAAGTGGGTACACTTTTCCGTATCACGTCCTCTAGATTGATGAAACTGGCAATATCTCTTACTATTCTTTTGCCGTTCGGTATTTCTCGTGGGTTCTGGCCATGTCAGAAGTTTTTGCTCTTTGCTCTGCATAAGGATATGGCTTCTGGTTTGATTTAGTGGGGTATGGTGATCATATCTGACAATTTTTCCTTCCTTTGAAGGTTCTCTGGGCTGTAGCATATGTCGTTGGGGCCGTGTTGAGGTTTTCGGACCTCTGTTTGCTCCCTTGTTATCCCTATGCGATCCTCTTTCCTTTCGTACATCCGGAGGCCTTCTGTTGACATTGTGGTGGGTTTTTCCCTTCGGGGTGTCCACAGGTCCACGCCTAGCCTCCTCTTCCCAACCCGTATAAATTTCCTCGAAATTGATATATTTTTGGGCATGGATCATAAGGGCCGGAATGGTTTTTGGTGGATCCAAAGTGAGGGAAAAACGAAAGGGGGATTCTAACAGTCCCTCCATTAAGAAGGTTACGGCCATTCGCGGAAGGAGGTCTCATGCGACATTTCTTGTTTTCGCCTATGTAACGATTTAAATAAGCACAGGAGCGCTTCTCCCTTTCGTTGTTTAACACGCGAAGGGTAGATGGAGTTTTCTTACGCTTTGAGTAAGTGGCAAAATAGGCTAGAAAGCTGCATCTTCTAAAAATCAAAAAGAAGTAATTGTGCTAGATGGGAGATCGACAAACCCGGTCTTGGCGCTTTCCCCTCTAAGGTGGAGGGAAAAGCTTCGGCACACGCGAAGGCGTCTGTGATTCCGGTGAGGAGCATCTTCACCGGAAAGACTTCAGCGACTAGACGGATCGGTTTTGCCTTCATATGCGATCATAACCGTGGCCCTCAAGCTATCCGGGGAACTTGTTCTCCCAATATTTCCTTGACAAAAGGCGAACACATACTGAGAATATGTCACTCGGACTTCCTGTTTTCTTGAGAGAGGTCCTGTCGTTGAGTTCTTCTATCAACCGTTTGAACAGATGGACTATTCCGCTCTGTCCTTGTCCGCTAGGTTCTTCTAGTGGCTTGCTGTCTGCGTCGAACAGAGGGGGGTTCTGAACTAGCGGAAAAGGTGGTCCTTTCTTTCCTCTCTTTATGGGTGCGGGTTCTTGTTCTCCCTCTACTTTCGGAATTATCCGATTAAATTTTGTTGGTATGTTTGGTGTTGGAACTTGTGTAGGAGGAGGTGGAGGATGGGTCAAAGTATGAACAGCCTGAGTCAACCGCTCCAATTGTTGCTGTATGTTAAGATAAAACTCCGGAACAGATTCTTGGGGTTGGACGGAAGGATTTTCTGATGGAGGTAAGATGGGTGGATTATCTGACCGGATTTCCTCATGTCCTTGGACCTCGCCAGGCACTTCGGGATTACTTGGGGCTCCCTGTTCCTGGATTCGTTTTGATCTTCTGGTAGTGGTCATTTGGTTTTTCGTAAGGGTCCCCACAGACGGCGCCAAACTGTTGATGCCAAAAACTGGTCCACGTCACGCTTTGGCTACTGTTGCCTCGTGATCTGGCCTCAGCTTTCGACCAACGGTTAAAATTTATAGTTGGTGTGGACGCTTACTTCTGCTTACGAACAGGGAGCGCAGAGAACATCCTGAAACTCCGATCGGAATTACCCATAGGCGAACCTGTAAAAAGGAGAGGGCAGTGATCGGAATTGGGCCTCTCTGCCCGGATTCAGCTCCGATGCTTAAGTCAGAAAACTTGAGTAAAGAGTCTTAGATTTAGACAGTTCTTTGTGTGATGAGTTTTTCGGGTCCCCTTTCTTCTATTACCGCTCTCCTTTTATAGCACCTTAGAGGCGGTTCAGGAAAGGCGGTGGAATAAGGCGGTGAATGAGAACACGTGAGGTGGAAAGAAAATATCTTGAAAGGCGGTGGGGTAAGGCGGTGAGTTAGGTAAATATCTCCTAAGGCGGTAGGAAAATATCTGCTGCCTAACGTGTAGATGCCACGTAGGTAAAATAGAATAAATATCTGCCCACTGTAGCAAGTGGATAAGGCCTACTCACTGTAGAGGCGTTAGATATTTATCTCTCTTTCCCCACCTCACGCCTCAGATAAGAGGGTTGCTTTCTGATTCGACGGACTTGCTCGTAGGATTGAATCCTCAATGCTATTTGTCAACGGAATTGTGCAAAGGTGGTGATATTGCCATGTGGTCAAAGGAACAGGTGGTCCTTTAGGTCAATGACACGTGTCTTCACCAAATATATCCGTAACAAGATGTAAAAAATTCTCATTTTAGTACACTCTCCCTTGAGAGATTATTGTTTTCTTCCTTTTTTTTAAAATTATTTTTTCTTTTCTTTCATTGTCCTTTCCTATAATTCAATGGAACAAGATCTAGGGAAAAAATGCTGATCTTGCAGGTAAAATAAAAGAACAATCTTATCTTGTATCTACGCATAAAGCCTTGGATAAAAGCATCAACAAGGCAACTTCCTTTTCTGAACATTTAAATTGGAAGTCTAAAGAAGAGCTCACTACAGCACCCCAATCTCATTCTTTTACAATATTCACAATTGATTTTTTAAAACCATACCATAATAGTGATCAACAATAAGTGTGGGCGCATAGAATAATCTGTATATCACTAGTTAAAATCTTAAAACTACACTAGCAATTCAAGTCCGGTAATGATATTTATTGTAATGCCCCGGCTACTTGCAATTAAATTACACATCGGCACCATAAGTCCCGTATGATATTTATTGCAACTGGACACTGCGGTTTCCCTCTCTTGTTCCCACTTGATGAGGACCCACCGCTGCAGTTGTTGTTGCTCTTTTTACTGGGCCTTGTGTTTCCCCATACTTGGGAGCTTGGGCTACTCCTCTTTTTCCACCTCCCGAGTCTTTGTTTCTACTTATTCAGACCCCTCTCAACTCGGCGTGCAGAGTCGGCTGCACCTCTAAAATCTTCAAATCCAGTAGCCATGATAGGAATCTTGATCTTATCCCGAAGTCCCTTCTCAAACTTCCTACATTGGTGCCAAGGATCCTTCACCATCTCCGGTGTATAGCGGCTCAATGTAGCGAATTTGGCCTGATAATCGGCCACTATAGAATTTCCTTGAGTCAGATTGATAAACTCCGCTATTTTTGCATCTCGGTGAACTTGGGGTGAGTACTCACTCTCGAAGACCCTCTTAATTTTTAGCCACGTCCATACACCAGATCTGGGAAGGCACATACGAGACGATTGCCACCATAGCAACACTTCTTGTCCCAATAGCAGCTACACTGTAATGACTTTCTCATCCTCCGGGATCCTCATGGCTTCGAACACCATCTCTACTTGTCTGATCTAAGCTTCAGCTTCAGTTGGATCGTGTATCCCGAGGAAGTGATTAAGCCCCATCTTTCGGGCTCGAGTCACGTAATTCTGATCCCTACCCCTGGGTTGTTGTTCTTGTTGTTGTTGATATTGTTGTTGTTGTTGTTGAAAATTTGGGAAAGCAGCAAATGATCGACTGCGCCATCTGCTTAAAGAATTGCTGCATCTCAGGAAATTATTGCATACCCGGGTTGTATCCCTGGTCAGGATGCGCATGAGAGGCATCCCTATATACTTCTATCACGAGGGCATCCACGTGTGGCTCCTCCGCGGGTTCCTCACAAGGTACCCTAGGTGGTTTCCCACGTCCTCTTTTTGGCAGCATTCTGAAACATCCAACAAGCGTAAGTTAAATGACATAATTCTACTTATTAATTGATACCGCTAATTCCTCATGTCAATTGTCTTTGGCTGCCACCCTAAGGCTCTGACTACCTCCAGAACTCTAAGGTCATGGAGCAACTCGCTCTGATACCACTAAATGTAACACCCATCTTTGTACTGAGACAGATGTTAACATCAGCCAGGTCAGGAGGGTATCCTATGCCTAAGGCTGTAAACTTTAATACTTAAAATCAATGAAGTACTCAATAAAATTCAATATGACATAAACATAACCGGTTACACACCGGGAGTCTTATCCAAATTAGAGTCATAAAAAGTACAACTTATCAAGTCTTGGGCAACTACGGTCCTAAATACAAGGAAGCAAACAAATATAATATCAAATACAACATGACAAGACTAAACATAAAGGTAAGGTATGCTAGAGCCAGCTAGACTTCGGTCCCTGCTCGCGACACGAGCTACTACCCAGATCCCTGTCTAGATCTTGCAATAAAAATACAAGAATCGAAGGGACTGAGCTTTACAAGCTCAGTGAGTATAGACAACTCTACCAGGTACTATACATACCTATCTCTCGATAGAAAATGTACTAAAATACAAGTACAAGTATATAAGCAAATATAAATCACGAGGGTCAACATAATTATCTTAAATCATGATAAGCATGCTAACACAATTCGAAATCTGAAGAAAGCACAGAAGCAATCTCACATCATATCAAACATATAATAAATATGTATATGCAATGGCCTCGTATCATACAATCATGCACCCCTAGTTCGAATGTCTTTGAAAGGACTCCAACCTCCATCAAGGAACAACAGTATACATCTACATGATCCTAATAACCCAAAACAATGGTATACATCTACATGAGCCCGGTACTTGATGACCAACGGTATACATCTATATGTGTACGTCAAGTATCAATCTTGTATTTGATACAAGCACTCACAATAGTCAGAAAAGGGGTTTTTATAAAACGAACTAATTTCGCAAAAAATTTTGTTTTATGAAAAACCATTAAAAACAAAGTCCCTTTGTTAACCCGGTATCATCTACGTAATATATATCAGGGCTCTATCCTGAGCCCTGCTGGATCCCTCATGTACAACTAACTAAGGTATAGCCTATAATATATGAAAATAATCATTTTTGGCCGCTTAGGGTTTCACATTACCATTTCTCATGCTCTTTAAAATTTAATCAATTAAACAAGCATGAAATCACTATGCAAATATAGTGATAAAACCTATCGGCATCCGCAAACCAATATAAAACTCATAATAATACAAGAAAGCCGAATCATGATGAATACATGAAGAAAAACTATATTTACAGAGATATCCCCTCATCTTGAAGTCCTTCGCTAAATCCTAGGTCTGGCTCAGTCCTGGTGATACTCCCGCGGGACCTTTACCCTTTCCTAGAATTAATAATAACAACTAAATAAATATGAAATTCCTATTTCCCATAACTTAGTTATATTGCTGAAAATATGGAGTTCTATGAATACGGAAGTCATATTCTTAGCGTGGACTCTTGTTTAGACTCGAATGAGCATATTAAAGACATTAAGCTCACAAAAAGCATACTTTCCTACTTAATATGCATTTCATGCCTTCAAGACTCCTAGAATGTCCCTAAGCATGATTAATTAGCCAAGATCAATTAATCTAAAGCATTTAGGCATGTTAATCATGGAAACTAATCGAACATTAATACTTAGAATTTTAATGAAAAATTCGGCAGCACCTCCCCTATTTATAGGGCCCCTAAATTAATACAAACATTCATTCATACAACTCACAACTAATAATGAACTCACCCCACGGCCTCTAATCCCAACAACTTCATAATTCCATTCACAATGAGCATACTCATCCCCATTCATGATCTTAGCTAGCTAATTACTGTCCATAAGTTGTTAACATCCCTTAACCAAGCAAGTATTCTCCAAATAAAGGCTCACCGATTTCACTAGGTTTACATCGCCGTCGAGGAAATAGGAATATATGTGGATGAACGAGGGAATAGAGTGGCTGGCCTGGGAGGGGGTTTCGCAGGCGGGCGGTTGGGGCGCTGACAAGGGAGGGCGGTCAGTGGCGAGTGGTAGGCTATGTGGCGTCTCGAGGCGCGGGCGAAGCCGGCGGTGGAAGAGGGCGGACGACTCCGAGCAAGCTTCGCTCGCAGGTGGGCGGAGGACCAGCAAGCGATGGGTGGTGGGCGTGGGTAAGGGTAGTGGGTCGCCGGTTGGGGTCGAGGTAGAAGAGGGCTCAAGATTGGGAGAGAGACACGATGGAGTTCTTTAATTGAAATTCTCAATTCATTTTAAAACCTAAGTTCCCTTCTATCTGAGTATATATATATCTATTATTTAATTCAATTATAATAACTAATCTCCAACTCCTTTAAAAATTTAAGCTTATCATTTAGTTTTACGTGACATCGACTTAAATTAATATTATCTTTTTAATAATTCATCGATCCAGATCCGGAAATCCTGGCTCAATATTCCAGGGGCACGGGCGCACTGTAGCACCAGAGGGCCTGTCTCTCGCCATACCAGATCTGAGAATATCAGCTTTTTACTCGCCTGATCTACTTTATCGGAACTATAACATTTGTCTGGTTTTATCACATAATTAATCTTGATTAATAAACACTTAGTAAATCTCCCAATTAATTAACCGAGGTTATCTTTACCATCAACCTCCAACTATTCCATGTGTAAGTGGCCTAGCAAAATAAGGCCTTCCTAGGCCTATTAGTTGCGAGGCTAGATTTAAATTTAATAATCCTTGATTTTCCTTTAATAGAGCTTAAAAATAATTAATTAATTTTCCCTGCTAATTAATCTCCTTAATTTTTGAGAATTTTCTTATTTATTTACTTAGAAAATTCACAATGTTACAATTCTCTCTCCCTTAAGAAATTTCGTCCCCGAAATTCTATACATATATATCTAAAGCAGGATGAAGTCTTGTTCCCTCATATGATCTTCACTTGGTGATGACTCCATAATACATTTACCAGAGGTATTATTTTGTTTCACAGGGCTTGCACTCTCTTGTCTAGGATACATACCGGTCCTTTTACATACGTCAATTCCTGAGCCAAATCTACGGTCGGTCCCATCAGAGTTTGATGTGGATCTTTGAGACATTTCCGTTGAACCAATATGTAGAACACATTGTCTATCCTTGACAGCTCCTCAGGTAGTTCGAGTGGTTAGGCTACGGGGCCTACTCTGTCCACGATCACGTATGGTCCAATGTAACGTGGGCTAAGCTTCCCACGATTGTGAAATCTCAGAACACCTTTCCAGGGGGATACCTTCAGATATACACTGTCTTCCACCTCGAACTATAAGTCCTAAGGCGGTTATTAGAATAATTCCGTTGGTGTCTTGAGCCATCCCAAGTCGCTCCCTGATCAGCTTCACCTTCTCTGCAGTCTGCTGCACCAGCTCTGGGCCTACTATCTTCCGCTCGTCTTCTACATCCAAACATAGCAGAGTCCTGCATCTTCGGCCGTATAGTGCTTCATACAGTAGCATACCAATGCTAGTCTGGTAACTGTTGTTGTACGCAGGGGCGGAGGGACAAGGGAGGCTGGGGGGCGGCCACCCCCAGTGTCGCCGGTGAGGTCAGTGGACCCAGTCTCCCCTCCACCCCATTCCTCCGTGGCGGCCGCCCCCCTGCCCCCCCTGTCCCTTGGCACCTGATTTGGGGTATTATACAAAAAAAAAACCTTCCAACGGGCATCCTCTCCAGGTTGATGGTCGCCCAAATCCTACGGCCACGACCTCCTCGACCCGTTTTCAACGGTCTAGATTCTTCACGCCATCTTTGTAAGAGAATTCCCAAAAACAATATTTCATATTTTATATAAATAAATACTGGATTCTTCTCGTTGGGAGGCTTCTCTTCCACTTTCTTTCTCTACTCCGTCGTGTTCGGCTTCTAAGCTACTTAGCGAGCGATATCGGGGGCTCGGGGAGAAGCGGCGGCCAATGGCGGCGCATCCACTGAGCGGTGGAGGCGGTGATCTCGATGGTATTAGGAGCAAGCTCAAGGAGAATCCATCTCTTCTCAACGGGCAGAGCCGCTTCGTGAGTCAGCTCTCTGCTTTCATCCCTGTTTTGTTATTTTGGTGAAATTTAGTTCTATGTTGACTTGGTTCTTGAATGATTTCTTTAATAGTGGGACTTTGATTTGGTTCTTCTTGCTATTTATGATTTATTTTGTTTACTTTTCTTGGTATTGATCTCTTGGTTCTTTTGTTCATTCTTTGATCAGTGTCATCGCCTTATTATGGTCATCGCCTTCTTTTAGGCGTATCTTTGATTTCGTTGTTTCTATTTCTGGTTCGTTGCCACTTTTTCGAGTTTCACTCTATCGCCGCCCCTATCTCCTGCCATCCGCCCCCTCCCTCACTCCAGGCCTCCGGCCTAATATATCATATAAATAATATAATATAATATATTAAATATTAATATAATATAATATATTAAATATTAATATAATATTAATATATATAATATATAATATATTTAGAAAGAGTCAAAGAGATGAGGCATTTATACTGAACTTTACATAATATATAATATAATAGTTATACGGTTATACCCTCATCTCTTTCTCAGTTTCCACTTTCCCTCATCTCTTTCTCAGTTTCCACTTTCCCTCATCTCAGTTTCCCTTTCTCCTACAGGCTACAGGCTACAGGCTACAAATTCAAAAATAGAGAAATTGATTTTTTTTTTTTTTGGTAAATATCATTTTCAAGTTGCAATCTTATCCTTGTAACTTGAAAGTTGTAAGTCTTACGGTCTTACCCATTTTCTCTCCGGTGATTCAAGATTCAAGAACACCGACTTTTCTGATCTCTTCGGGACTCCGAGTCTTCGACCCTCCGACAAAGCTCCGATCTTTCTAAGGAGAGGAGCTTGCAGCCTGGGGAGGTGATTCAGGTGAAGCTTTTTTTTTAAAAAACATCTTTGTTTACTTATTTTTTTTTGTCAATTGTGAAATATTTTTTTTTGGATGTTGTTTGAGGAAATTTGTTGAAATATTTGTGAATTGAGAATTTAAGATTAATTAATGTGGTATGTGGATAACTCATAAGTGGATTGATATCAATATGTAATTGATTATTTGATTTAGAGATGTCAGATGTGGCATGTAAATTGATATTATTAATTTAATTTAGAGATTTGAGTAATATTAAAATTAAAATTTGTGATTTACTAAGATTAAAATTAAAAAAATTTATTTGTAAAAAAAATTTATATATAAGTTATCACTTCAAATAAAACTTCATCTATAAGATCATAAATTTAAAAAATTAATACAAATTAAAATTTTAAAAATTATTGAAACAAATTCAGAAAAATTATTTTAAACATATATATATACACACACACAAAAATTTCTATTATGAGTTAAGGTGTAAACCTAGTTCAATATGATTAGGATTAATTTAGGATAAAGTATCTAATTTAGTGTTACACATATTTGATTGAACAATTTATTAATTTATGATTTGGTTCAATTCATTTATATATTTAATTTGATCAATTTCAAAGATATGGAGATGTTTTTTAAATCTATACCAAAGAATATCGAAGCAAGAACAAGTTCATCGTCTGATGCAAGTACCGTTGCACAAAAGAAAAGTCGTGTTGAGTTTGATCTTAGTGATATTATTGCTGACCCAGGGCTTCGAAAACCAATTGAGGAATATGATATAAGAATAAGAGATCAAGTAAGGAGAGAGTATTTATTAATGGATCCATGTCAAGCAATTGGCCACAATTTTCCTAGAAAACAACAAGGAAAAGACTTGAGAAGCTTTAAAGAAGTGTGGTTTCAGAAATTTGATTGGTTCGAATATAGTGTGGAGAAAGATGGAGCTTATTGTTTCTATTGTTAACTTTTTAAGCAGTCAAGGAGTGAAAAACCTAGGATTGATGTCTTCACTAAGACAGATAATTGGAAGAAGGCAATTGAAGTTTTTACTGAGCATGTTGGCGGAGTTAATAACAACCACAACAATGCAAGGCGACATTGTGAGGATTTCAAAAATCAAAGCAAAGCGTGGCGCATATATTCTCTTCTCATAGCAAAGAGATGGAGATTTCATACAGAGCTCGTGTTACTACTGTTTTACGTGTTGTTAGATTTCTTCTATTGCAAGGTCTTGCTTTTCGTGGACATGATGAATCTTCAAGTTCCACAAATAGGGGCAACTTTCTAGAGATGCTGAATTGGTATGGGACCGAAGTTGAAAGTGTTGGCCGTGTGATTAATGAAAATGCTCCTGGAAATAATCAAATGAATTCTCCACAAATACATAAAGAGTTAGTGAGGGCTTGTGCAGAAGAGACCATGCGGGCCATTATTGATGAGATTGGAGATTGTCATTTCTCTATACTTCTTGATGAGTCTCGTGACAAATCAATAAAAGAGCAAATGGTGGTAATTGCGAGGTTTGTGAATAAGCAAGGACAAGTAATTGAAAGATTTCTTGCTGTTGAACATGTTGTTGATACTTCAGCCACTTCACTAAAGACAGCTTTGGATGAATTTTTTGCTCGTTGTGGTTTATCTATTTCTAGATTGAGAGGGCAAGGATATGATGGAGCCTCAAATATGAAAGGGCAATTTAATGGGTTGAAGGCATTAATTTTGAATGAAAACCCATTTGTTTTTTATGTCCATTGCTTTGCCAATAAATTGTAGTTGGTTGTCATTTCTGATGCTAAGAGCATTTTGGCTATTAGTGATTTTTTCAGCTTTGTCACTATGATTGTGAACATTGTGGGTGCTTCTTGCAAAACAAGAGATGTGTTTCTTCAAAAGCATCATGATAATTATGGAGAAATTAGAGAAAGGTGAGATCTTTTCAGGAAGAGGTCAACATCAAGAGACTAATCTTGCAAGACCCGGTGATACTCGGTGGGGCTCACATTATACAACTTTAATCCGCCTATTTACTATGTGGGAATCAGTATTAGAAGTGTTAGTGAATGTGTGTAATGATGGAAATATTGCAGAACAAAGAGGCGTAGCATCGGGTTTGATACAAAGGATGGAGAGTTTTGAATTTATACTTATCTTACATCTAATGATCAAAGTATTGGGATTAACAAATGACTTATCAAAGCCTTACAATAGAAAGATCAAAATATTGTTAATGCAATGGGGTTGATTGTAACTGTGAAAGAACTTATGCAAGACTTGAGAGAAAATGGATGGGCTATATTTTTACAAGAAGTCAGGAGCTTACGTGTTTGCAATGTCGATTTCGATTACCCAATATGGAAGATAGTATACCAGTTCGAAGTCGTTCAAGACGTGGCGGGAAATTGGTTACTTATTAACATCATTATCATGCAGAGATATTTATTGCTGTGATTGATTTACTTTTTGCTGAGATGAATAACCAGTTTAGTGAAACTTCTACAGAGTTATTAAGATGCATTGCTTGTCTTGATCCAAGAAACTCTTTTTCCAGATTCGATCATGGCATGCTTGTTCGACTTGCTCAGATTTACTCTGGTGATTTCTCCGCATCCGATCATCTTATCTTGAAAGAGCAACTTCGCATATATATTCATGATATGAGAAGAAATTCTGATTTTTCAAGTTGTCATGATCTTGCAAGTCTTGCAGTGAAAATGGTTCAAACTAATAAACATTTGACTTTTCCATTGGTTTATCGTCTTATCGAATTGGCGTTAATCTTACCGGTGGCAACAACAACAGTTGAAAGAGCGTTCTCAGCAATGAATATCATTGAAACAGATTTGCGAAACAAAATAGGCGATATGAATGGTTGAACAACATGATGATATGCTATATTGAGCGAGAAATATTTGCTAAAATTGATGAAGAAATAATATTGTAATGTTTCAAAACATGCAAAATCGAAGGATTCAACTCCCCCCTCGCAATCATTAGTGGTAATTTTATTTTGTATTTTAAAATATTATTGTTAATGTATGATTTTGAATTTTGAATTTATAAAAATTTTGTTATTCATGAATTTTTCTTTTAACTTGTAGCTCGCCCACCCTCATTGCATATTTTGGCTACGCCCCTGGTTGTACGCAAATTCCAATAGTCCCAGATTCTCATCCCAACTCTCGGGGAGCTCCATAATACATCCTCGGAGAAGATCCTCCAGTATCTGAATTGTCCTTTCTGACTCTCCATTTGTCTACGGATTGTATGTCATGCTAAAGTTCAGTCTAGTTCCCAAGGCCTTGTGTAGACTCTTCCAGAAATGGGAGGTGAACCTTGGGTCTCGATCCGATGTGATGGACACGGGTACTCCATACAGTCTAACAATCTGTTCCACGTACAACTGTACCAACCGATCCTGAGAGTAGATAGTCGTGATCGGGAGGAAGTGGGCAGACTTGGTCAGTCTATCTATGATAACCCATATGGCGTCCTTACCTTGACCTATTCGAGGGAGGCCTCTCAAAAAATCCATGGCTATCCTCTCCCACTTCCATTCTGGAATCTCCAGAGGTACCAATAACCCCGGTGGTTTATTGTGTTCCGCTTTGATCTGCTGACAGATCGGACATCTAGCTACATAATTGGCGATCTCCTTCTTCATCTTCCACCAAATAATTCTCCTATGTTGTGGTACATTTTCATACTCCCTGGATTCATGGCATAAGCCGAACTGTAAGCCTCCTCCATAATCTGTAGCTCTAGGCCCTCATGCTTTGGTACATATAATCGAGTACAAAATATCACTGCTCCATGGGAAGCTAAGGAGAAGTCGCCACGCCTTCCATTCTTCAACTTTGCAACTAGTCGCATCAATATGTAGTTTTGCTTTTGAGTTTATATGATTTGTGCAATCAGTATCGGTCGAAGATGGAAGCTCGCCAGTAGCACCCCTAGCTCATCCACCGAAAGTTGTGCTCCAGTGGATCTCAAATCGTGGAGTTGGACAAGCCTGGTGATCCTCAATCACGCCATCGTCTTTCGACTTAAAGCACCGACCACTACATTCGCTTTTCCAAGGTGATCCTCGAAGGTACAGTTGTAATCGTTCAGTAATTTCATCCACCTCCTTTGGCACATATTAAGCTCCTTCTGGGTAATCAAATACTTCAGGCTCTTATGGTTTGTGAAGATTTTACAGGCTTCTTCACCATAGAGAATGTGTCGACATATCTTCAGAGCAAAGACTACAGCCGCTAACTCCAGATCGTGCATAAGATAGTTTACTTTATGGGTTTTGAGTTGTCTAGAAGCATAGGCAATAACTCTGCCTTGTTGCATCAAGACACACCTTAAACCCCGATTTGAAGAATCACTATAGATGTCATATCCTACTCCAGTTGCAGGTAAAGTAAGAATAGGAGAAGATACCAATCTCTCCTTTAACTCTTGGAAGCTCTTCTCGCAATCCTCGGTCCACTCGAACCTTGCGTTCTTCCTTAGCAGCTTTGTCATCGGTTGAGCAATCGCAAAAAATCCTCAACAAGTCAGTTATAGTAACCGGCTAACCCTAGTAAACTTCTGATCTCCTTGAGATCGGTTGGGGCTTGCCACTTCACTATTGCTTCTATCTTCTGGGGGTCCACTTATATTCTTGCCGCGGAGACGACATGCCTAAAGAAGTTGACTTGCACTAGCCAAAACTCGCATTTACGAAGTTTGGTGTATAACTTCTGCTGCCGCAAAGTTTGTAGCACTATTCAAAGATGGTTGATGTGCTCCTCCACATTAAGAGAGTACACTAGGATGTCGTCGATGAAGACTACCACAAACTAGTTTAAATATGGTACAAACACCAGGTTCATCATTTCCATGAACGCCACTGGTCTATTCATCAACCCGAAAGGCATTTCAAAAACTAGAAATGCCCATATCGGGTTCGGAACGGCGTCTTCATCACATCATCCTCTCATACCCGTAATTGATAGTAGCCCGACTTCAGATCAATATTGGAGAACACAGGCTCCTCGTAGCTGGTCGAATAGATCATCAATGTGTGGTAACGGATATTGGTTTCGGATAGTAACATCATTCAGCAGTCGATAGTCTACGCACATCCGCATGGAGCAATCCTTCTTCTTCACGAACAGAACAGGCGCACCCCAAGGGGAGACACTAGGTCTAATAAACATCTTCTCTAGTAGCTCGTCTAGGGGCATTCGCTTCCACTACGTTTGCCAAACTGGCTTCTTCCGTCTGGGCTCGTCTCCCGTAGAAGTGAATCTCCCCTTCTCCTAGATGCTGAAACGCACCATCTTCCAATAGCAATCAACCTTGGCATGGTGGAAAGACAACCAAAACATCCCCAGGATGGCATCGAAGTCTAGGATCCTCATCAGGATCAGATTAGCTATGAGCTTCTGGTCACCTATTTTTATATCACATTCCTCAATGACTACCTTAACAATCATTGAACTACTTATGGGGGATGCCACAATCATTGGTTTTGCAAGTCTAGTAGCATACACATTCTCAGGCAATGCAAAAGACGTAGTGATGTAGGAATGTTTAGAAATAGGATCAATTAATATATAGGTATCGGTATTAAAAATCCACACCGTATCTGCAATGACATCAGGGGTGTTCATAGATTGCTGTTGTGTCATTGCAAACGCCTGGGGCTACCGCTGAGATGGGGCCCCACGGCCTCTTCCTCGAGACCTTCCACCAGATGACCCTCCTCGGCTTCCTCCAGCACCACCCATAATAGAAATCCCTACGTCTTATGCACAGTATGGTCTCCAGCACTAGCTTGTGGAGTAACTCCGCTTCCCAGTGTCAGTAGCAGGCACTCCTTCTTGTAATGCCCCGGCTGCTTGCAGTAAAAGCACACATCGACACCACAAGTCTAGTAATGATATTTATTACAGACTGGCATTGTTGTTTCCCTCTCTTGTTCCCACTTGATGAGGACCCACCGCTGGCTGCTGTTGCTCTTTTTACTGGGCCATGTGTTTCCCCTACTTAGGAGCTTGGGCTACTCTTCTTGTTCTACCTCTCGAGTCTTTGTTTCTGCTTGTTCAGACACCTCTTAACTTGGAGTGCAGACTCGACTACAACTCTAAAATTTTCAAATCCAGTGGCCATGACAGGAAACTTGATCTCATCCCGAAGTCCCTCCTCAAACTTCCTACATCGGTTCAAGGGATCCTCTACTATCTCTGGTGCATAGCCGGTAAGTGTAGTGAATTTTACCTGATTCTCAGGCACTGTAGAATTTCCTTAAGTCAGATAGATAAACAACTCTCTTTTTGCGTCACGGTGAACTCAGGATGACTATACCCTCTCGAAGGCCCTCTTAAATTCCAGAATGGTCCACACACCAGATCTGGGAAGGAACATACAAGCCGATTCCCACCATAGCAACGCTTCTTGTCCCAATAGCAGCTGCACTGAAATGACTTTCTCATCCTTCGGGATCCTAATGGCCGTGAATACCATCTCTACTTGTTTGATCCAAGCTTCAACTTAAGTTGGATCATGTGTTCGAGCAAGTGATTAAAACCCATCTGTCGGGCTCGAGTCACGTAATCCTGATGCCTATCCCTTTTTTTCTTGTTGTTGTTGTTGTTGTTGTTGTTGTTGTTGTTGTTGTTGACGATTTTGGTGTTGTTAAAAATTGGGGAAAGCAGCAAATGATTGCAACATTTGCTCAAAGAATTGATGCATCCTAGGAAATTGTTGTATACTCGGGTTGTATCACGGGGCAGGATGCGAGTGGCATCAACATATTCTTCTGGCTCGGGGGCATCCACATACGGCTCGTCCACGAGTTCCTCACGTGGTACCCTAGGTGGTTTCCCACATCCTCTTTTTGGCGGCATTCTGCAACATCCAACACGTGTCAATTAAATGACATAATTCTACCTAGCAATTCATACAACTAATTCCTTATGTCAACTGACTTCGACTCCCACCCTAAGGCTCTGACTACCTCTAGAACTCTAAGGTCAAGTAGCAACTCACTCTGATACCACTAAATGTAACACACATCTCTTTTCTGAGATAGATATCACACAAGCCAGGTCAGGAGGGTATCCTGTGCCTAAGGCTGTAAACTTTAATACTTAAAATTAATGAAGTACTCAATTAAATTCAATATGACATAAACATAACCGGTTACATACCAGGAGTCATATCCAAACCAGAGTCATAATAAGTACAATTGATCAAGTCTTGGGCGCGCAACTACAACCCCAAATACATGGAAGCAAACAAATATAATGTCGATAAAATATGACAAGACTAAATATAAAGGTAAGGTACGCCAGAGCCAGCTAGAATTTGGTCCCAGCTCGCGACACGAGCTACTACCCAAATCCCTGTCTAGATCCTTCAATAGAAAAACAAGAATCGAAGGGACTGAGCTATACAAGCTTAATAAGTATAAACAACTCTGTTAGGTACTATACATACCTGTCTCTCGACATAAATTATACTAAAATACAAGTATATGTATATAAGCAAATATAAATCATGAAGGTCAGCATAATTATCATCCGTTATGATAAGCATGCTAACACAATTCAAAATCAGAAGAAAGCACACATGCAATCTCACATCATATCAAGCATATAATAAATATGTATATGCAATGGTCTCGTATCATACAAGCATGTACCCCTAGTTTGAATGTCTCTAAAAGGACTCCAACTCCCATCAAGAAATAGCGGTATACATCTACATGATCCTGATGACCAGGAATAGCGGTATACATCTCATTGAGCCCGGTACTTGACGACCAGCGGTATACATCTATATGTGTACGTCAAGTATCAATCTTGTATCCGATACGGGCACTCACAAGACTCAAAAAGGGGGGTTTTATAAAAAAAACGACTTTCACAAATATTTTTGTTTTAAGAAAAACCATTAAAAACAATGTCCCTTTCTTAACCCGGTATCATCTACTGAATATCTGGGCTCTATCCTGAGCCCTGCAGGATCCCTTATACATAACTAACTAAGGTGCCACCTATGTATATGAAATAATCATTTTCGACCCCTTAGGGTTTCACTTTACAATTTCTCATGCTCTTTAAAATTTAATCAATTAAACAAGCATGAAATCACTATGCAAATATAGCAATAAAACCCATCGGCATCCACAAACCGATATAAAACTCATAATAATAGAAGAAATCCGAATCACGATGAATACATGAAGAAAAACTATATTTATAGAGATATCCCCTCACCTTGAAGTCCTTCGCTAAATCCTAGGTCTTGCTCAGTCCTGTTGATGCTCCCGCAGCACCTTTACACTTTCCTAGAATTAATAATAATGACATAATAAATATGAAATTCGTATTTTTCATAACATAGTTTTATTGCTTAAGATACAGAGTTTTATGAATACAGAAGTCGTATTCTTAGCTTGGACTTTTATTTAGACTCGATGGAGCATATTAAAGACATTAAGCTCACAAAAAGCATGCTTTCCTACTTAACATGCATTTCATGCCTTGAAGACACCTAGAATGCCCCTAAGCATGATTAATCTAAAGCATGTACAATTAGGCATGTTAATCATGGAATCTTAGCGAACATTAATACTTAGAATTTTCATGAAAAATTCAGCTGCACCTACCCTATTTATAGGGCCCCGAAATTAATACAAACATTCACTTGATAGGTAATTTAATCAAAGTAATTTAGCTTCCAATCATTCATACAACTCACAACTAACAATGAACTCATCCCACTGCCTCTAATCCCAACAACTTTATAATTCCATTAGTAGTGAGCATTCTCATCCCCATTCATGATCTTAGCTAGCTAATTACTTTCCATGAGTTGTTAAAATCCCTTAACCAAGCAAGTATTCTCCAAATCAAGGTTGATCGATTTCACTAGTTTTGGATCGCCGCAGAGGAAATAGGAATTTGTGTGGATGAACGAGGGAATGGAGTGGCTGGCTGGAGGGCTCGGGGCGGGTAGGCGGCCCGGTTGGGGCGCCACCGTGGAGGCAAATCAGTGGGGGTGGATCTTGAGGCGGTGCGGGTGGCAGCAGCGATTAGCTTGGCGTTCTGCGGCGGGCGCATTGGCGTGCAGAAGGAGGGCGACGGCTCGAAAGCGTGCATCGCTCAAGTGGGTGAAGCTGACGGATCGTGGCGATGGGAGGCGGGCACGGGTAAGGGCAAAGGGTCACCGATAGGGGTCGAGGGAGAAGATGGATTGAGAGGAGGAGAGAGGCACGATGGAGTTTTTTAATTGAAATTCTCAATTGATTTTTTAACCTAAGTTCCCTTCTCTCTTAGTATATATATATATATATATATATATATATATATATATACACATTATCTTTGAATTTATTTATTTCATTCAATTGTAATTACTTATATATATATATATATATATATTATCTTTTACTTTAATTATTTTATTCAATTGTAATAACTTATCTCCAACCCCTTTAATTATTTAAGCTTATCATTTAGCTTTACGTCACATCGACTTAAACTAATATTATCTTTTTAATAATTCATCGACCCAGGTCCGAAAATCCCGGCTCAATGATTCCAACGGCACGGGCGTACTGTGGCATCATGCGGTCTGTCTTTCGTCAGACCGGATCCGAGAATATCGGCTTTTGACTCGCCCGATCTACTTTATCGGAACTCTAACATTTGTCTGGTTCTATCACATGATTAATCTTGATTAATGAACACTTAGTAAATCTCCCAATTAATTAACCGAGGCTACATTTACCATCCACCTCCAACTATTCCTTGTGTAAGTGGCCTTGCCAAATATGGCCTTCCTAGGCCCATTAGTTGCGAGGCTAGATTTAAATTTAATAATGCTTGATTTTCCTTTAATTGTTCTTAAAATAATTAATTTACTTTCCATGCTAATTAATCTCCTTAATTTTTGAGAATTTTCTTATTTATTTACATAGAAAATTTAGAATGTTACAATTCTCCCTCCCTTAAGAAATTTTGTCTCTGAAATTCCATACATATATATCTAAAACATATGAGGATACTGTTCCCTCATATGATCTTCCCTTTCCCAAGTGGCTTCCTCAACTTGGTGATGACTCCATAATACCTTTACGAAAGGTATTATCTTGTTTCGCAGGGTTTGCTCTCTCCTATCTAGGATACATACCGGTCCTTCTACATACATCAAATCCTGAGCCAACTCTAAGGTCATTCCCGTAAGAATTTGATGTGGATCTCCGAAACATTTCCGTAGAACCGATACGTAGAACACATTATGTATCCTTGACAGCTCCTCTGGAAGTTTGAGTCGGTAGGATACGTGGCCTACTCTGTCCACGATCACGTAAGGCCCAATGTAACGTGGGCTAAGCTTCCCACGATTGTGAAATCTCATAACGCCTTTCTAGGGGGATACCTTAAGATATACACTATCACCTACCTTGAACTCTATGTCCCGATGGCGGTTATGAGCATAACCCCATTGCCTGTCTTGAGTCATCCTAAGCCGCTCCATGATCAGCTTCACCTTCTATGTGGTCTGCTGTACAAGTTCTGGGACTAGTATCTTCCACTCGCCTTCTACATCCCAACATAGCGGAGTCCTGCATCTTCGGCCTTATAGTACATCATACGGTGGCATACAAATCCTTGTCTGGTAACTATTGTTGTACGCAAATTCCAATACTCCATGATTCTCATCCCAACTCCCGGTGAGCTCCATAATATATGCTTGGAGAAGGTCCTCTAGGATCTGAATTGTCCTTTCCGACTATCCATATGTCTCCAGATAATATGGCATTCTAAAGCTCAGTCTTGTTCCCGAGGCTTTGTGCTGACTCTTCCAGAAATGGGAGGTGAACCTCGGGTCTCGATCCGATATGATGGATACGGGAACTCCATGCACTCTAACAATCTATTCCACATACAACCGTACAAACCTATCCCGAGAGTAGATTGTCTTGATCGGGAGGAAGTGGGCGGACTTGGCCAGTCTATCTATGATAACCCGTATGGCGTCCTTGCCTTGAGAGGTTCGAGGGAGATCAGTCACAAAATCCATGGCTATCCTCTCTCACTTCAATTCTGGAATCTCTAGGGGTACCAATAACCCCGGTAGTTTCTTGTGTTAAGCTTTGATCTGCTGACTGATCGGACATCTAACCACATAATCGGTAATCTCCTTCTTCATCTTTCACCAAATATAATTCTCCTTTATGTTGTGGTATATCTTCGTACACCCCGGATGCATGGCATAAGTTGAGCAATGAGCCTCCTCCATAATCTGTAGCTTGAGACCCTCATGGTTTGGTACATAGAATCGAGTACCTAGCATCACTGCTCTATCAGAAGTTAAGGAGAAGTCACCACGCCTTCCATTCTTTATCTTCGCAACCAGTCTCATCAATATGTAATCTTGCTGTTGAGCTTCTTTGATTTTTGCAATCAACGTCAGTCGAAGATGGAAGCACGCCAGTAGCACCCCTAGCTCATCCACCGAAAGTTGCACTCCAGTGGATCTCAAATCGTGGAGTTGGACAAGGCTGGTGATCCCCAATCGTGCCATCGTCTTTCGACTAAAAGCATCGGCCACTACATTCGCCTTCCCAAGGTGATACTCGAAGGTGCAGTTGTAATCTTTCAGTAATTGCATCCACCTCCTTTGACATATATTAAGCTCCTTCTGGGTAATCAAATACTCTAGGCTCTTATGGTTGGTAAAGATTTTACAGGCTTCTTGACTATAGAGATTTGTGTCGACATATCTTCAGAGCAAAGACTATAGCCGCTAACTCCAGATCGTGCACATAATAAATTACTTTATGGGTTTTGAGTTGTCTAGAAGCATAGGCAATAACTCTGCCCTGTTGCATCAAGACACACCCTAAACCCTTATTTGAAGCATCACTATAGATGTCATATCCTACTCCAGCTGCAGCTAAAGAAAGAATAGGAGAAGATACCAATCTGTCCTTCAACTCCTGGAAGCTCTTCTCGCAATCCTTGGTCCACTCCAACCTTGCATTGTTCCTCAACAGCTTCATCATCAGTTGAGCAATCACAAAAAATCCTTTAACAAATCACCCATAGCAACCGGCTAACCCCATAAAACTTCTGATCTCCTTGAGATTAGTTTGGGGCTTGCCAGTTCACTATTGCTTCTATCTTCTAGGGGTCCATATAAATTCTTGCCGCGGAGACGACATGCCTAAAGAAGTTGACTTGCACTAGCCAAAACTTGCATTTACTGAGTTTGGTGTATAACTTCTGTTGCCGCAGAGTTTGTAGCACTATTCGAAGATGGTTGATGTGCTCCTCTACATTAAGAGAGTACAATAGGATAGATGTCGTCGATGAAGACTACCACAAACTACTTTAAATAGGGTACAAACACCCGGTTCATCATCTCCATGAACGCAACTGGTCTATTCGTTAACCCGAAAGGAATTACCAAAAACTAGAAATGCCCATATCGGGTTCGGAACGACGCCTTCATCACATCCTCCTCTCATACCCGTAATTGATGGTAGCTCGACTTCAGATCAATATTGGAGAACACACAAGCTCCTCGTAGCTGGTCGAACAGATCATCAATGTGTAGTAAAGGATATTGGTTTTGGATAGTAGCATCATTATACTGTCAATAGTCTACGCACATCCACATGGAGTCATCCTTCTTCTTCACGAACAGCATAAGCGTCCCAAGGGGAGATACTAAGTCTAATAAACCCCTTCTCCAGTAGCTCGTCTAGTTAGTCCTTCAATTCTTTCAACTCTTCTAGAGCCATCCTGTATGGTGCCTTGGAGATCAGAGTTGTTCCTGGAACCAACTCAATAGAAAACTCCACACCTTTGTATGGTTGTAATCCGGGTAAGCCTTGGAATACGTCAAGTTACTCACACACTACGGCTATATCCGGCACCTCTATCATAGGGGCTTTCGCTTCCACCACGTTTGCCAAACAGGCTTCCTCCGTCTCGGCTTGTATCCAGTAGAAGACAATCTCCCCCTCTCCCGGACGTTGGAAACACACCATCTTCCAATAGCAATCAACCTTGGAATGGTGGAAAGACAACCAATACATCCCTAGGATCGCATCAAAGTTTAGGATCCTCATAGGGATCAGATTTAGCTATGAGCTTCTGGTCGCCTATTTTTACATCACATCCCTCATTAACTACCTTAACAATCATTGAACTACCTATGGGGATACCACAATCATTGGTTCTGCAAGTCTAGTAGCATACACATTCTCAGGCAATGCAAAAGAAGTTGCGATGTAGATGTAGGAATGTTTAGAAATAGGATTAATCAAAATGCAGGCATCTGTATTAAAAATCTGCACTGTACTTGCAATGATGTTGGGAGTGTTCACACCTTGTTGTTGCGTTATTGCAAACGCCTGTGCCTGCCGCTGAGATGGGGTCCCACAGTCTCTTCCTCGAGACCTTCCACCAGATGACCCTTCTCATTTGCCTCGGCTCCACCCATAATGTAAAAATCCCCTGTCCTAATACTCAGTGTGGTCTCCAGCACTAGCCTGTGGAGCAACTACGCTCCCCTGTATCAGTAGTGGGCACTCCTTCTTGTAATGCCCCAACTGTATATAATATAAGCACACATCGGCACCACAAGTCCTATAATGATATTTATTGCAGACTGAGCATTGCGGTTTCGCTCTCTTGTGCACACTTGATTAGGACCCACCGTTGTTGCTGTTGTTACTCTTTTTACTGGGCTTTGTGTTTCCCATACTTGGGAGCTTAGGTTACTCTTGTTCTGCCTCTCGAGTCTTTGTTTCTGCTTGTTCAGACCCCTCTCAACTCGGAGTACAGACTCGTCTACACCTCTAAAATCTTCAAATCCAGTAGCCATGACAGGAATCTTGATCTCACCCGAAGTTCCTCCTCGAACATCCTACATCGGCTCAAGGTATCCTCCACCATCTCCGGTGCATAGCGGCTCAGTGTAGTGATTTTGGCCTGATACTCAGCCACTGTAGAATTTCCTTGAGTCAGATAGATAAACTCCATTTTTTTTTTTGCATCTCGGTGAACTCGTGGTGAGTACTCCTTCTCGAAGGCCATCTTTAATTTCCGTTAGGTCCCACACACCAGATTTAGGAAGGCACATACGAGCCGATTTCCACCATAGCAAAACTTCTTGTTCTTATAGAATCTGTACTGTAATGACTTTCTCATCCTCCGGGATCCTTATGGTCTCTAACACCATCTTTACTTGTTTGATCCAAGCTTTAGCTTCAGTTGGGTCCTGTGTCCCGAGGAAGTGATTAAGCCCCATCTGTCGGGCTTGAGTGACGTAATCCTGATCCGTTGCCTTGGTTGTTGTTATTGTTGTTGAAAATTGGGGAAATCAGCAAATGATTGTTCCATTTGCTCAAAGAATTGCTGCGTCTATGGAAATTGTTGTATACTCGGGTTGTATCCCTGGGCAGGATGGGCATGAGAGGCATCACCAAATTCTTCAGGCTCGCGGGCATCCAGGTACAACTCCTCCACGGGTTCCTCACGTTGTATCCTAGGTGGTTTTCCACATTCTCTTTTTTGAGGCATTCTCTAACATCCAACAAGTGTCAGTTAAAAGATATAGTTCTTTCTACTTAGCAATTCTTGCAGTTAATTTCTTATGTCAACTGACTTCGACTCCTACCCTAAGGCTTTGACTACCTCTAGAACTCTAAGGTCAACGAGCAACTCGCTCTGATACCGCTCAATGTAACACCCATCTTTTTACTGAGATAGATGTCACACCAGCCAGGTTAGGAGGGTATCCTGTTCATAAGGATGTAAACTTTAATACTTAAAATCAATGAAGTACTCAATTAAATTCAATATGACATAATTATAACCGGTTATACACTGGTAGTCATATCCAAACTAGAGTCATAAAAAGTACAACTGATCAAGTCTTGGGCAACTACAACCCCAAATACACGAAAGAAAACAAATATAATGTCGGCAAAACATGACAAGACTAAACATAAAGGTAAGGTACGCCAGAGCCAGCTAGACTTCGGTTCCAGCTCGCGATACGAGCTACTACCCAAATCCATGTCTAGATCCTGTAATAGAAAAACAAGAATCGATGGGACTGACCTGTACAAGCTTAGTGAGTATAGACAACTCTGCTAGGTACTATACATACCTATCTCTCGACACAAATTGTACTAAAGTACAAGTACATGTATATAAGCAAATATAAATCATGAGTGTTATATCTTAAATCATGGTAAGCATGCTAATATAATTTGAAATCCGAAGAAAGCACAGATGCAATCTCACATCATATCAAGCATATAATAAATATGTATATGCAATGGTCTCGTATCATACAAGCATGCACCCTGAGTTTGAATGTCTCTGAAAGACCTCCAACTCCCATCATAGAACAGTGGTATATATCTACTTGAGCCCGATACTTGACGACCAGCGGTATACATCTACATGTGTATGTCAAGTATCAATCTTGTATCCGATACGGGCACTTACAAGAGTCCGAAAGGGGGGTTTTCTAAAAGAACGACTTTCGCAAACATTTTTGTTTTAAGAAAAACCATTAAAAAACAAAGTCCCTTTCTTAACCCGGTATAATCTACTTAATATCTGGGCTCTATCCTGAGCCCTGCAGGATCCCTTATACATAACTAACTAAGGTGCTGCCTATGTATATGAAATAATCATTTTCGACCCCTTAGGGTTTCACTTTACAATTTCTCATGCTCTTTAAAATTTAATCAATTAAGCAAGCATGAAATCACTATGCAAATATAGCGATAAAACCCATTGGCATCCACAAACTGATATAAAACTCATAATAATACAATAAAGCCGAATCAAGATGAATATATGAAGAAAAACTATATTTACGGAGATATCCACTCACCTTGAAGTCCTTCACTAAATCCTAAGTTTTGCTCGGTCCTACTGATGCTCCTGCGGGACCTTTACCCTTTTATAGAATTAATAATAACAACTAAATAAATATGAAATTCGTATTTTCCATAACATAGTTCTATTGCTTTAAATATGGAGTTTTATGAATACAGTAGTCGTATTCTTAGCTTGGACCTTATTTAGACTCGAAGGAGCATATTAAAGACATTAAGCTCACAAAAAAGCATGCTTTCCTACTTAACATGCATTTCATGCCTTGAAGACTCCTAGAATGCTCCTAAGCATGATTAATTTGCCAAGATCAATTAATCTAAAGCATGTACAATTAGGCATGTTAATCATGGAAACTAATCGAACATTAATACTTAGAATTTTCATGAAAAATTTGGCAGCACCTCCCCTATTTATAGGGCCCCGAAGTTAATACAAACAATCACTTGATTGGCAATTTAATCAAATTAATGTAGCTTCCAATCATTCATACCACTCACAACTAACAATGAACTCATCCCACTGCCTTCTATCCCAACAACTTCATAATTCCATTCACAGTGAGCATACTCATCCTCATTCATGATATTAGCTAGCTAATTACTTTCATATGTTGATCCCTTAACCAACCAAGTATTCTCCAAATCAAGACAAACTGATTTCACTAGGTTTGGATCGCCGCCGAGGAAATAGGAATTCTTGTCGATGAACGAGGGAATGGAGTTGCTGGCCAGAGGGAATTCGGGGTAGGCCTGCGGTTGGGGCGTGACCAGGGAGGTCAACCAGCAGGGCGGAACTCGCGGCGGGGCGGCGGCGGCCCGTGAAGCGGCGCCTGGGCGATGGCGCGCGAGGCGTTGTAGAGGAGAGGAGGGCCGGCCGGGCGTGCATCGCCTTGAGTGAAGCGTGACCGGCCAAGTGGGCGATGGGCGGGAGCCGGGTAAGGCTGATGGAGTCGGGTTGGGGTCGAGGGAGAAGAGGGATAGAGAGGAGGAGAGAGGCACGATGGAGTTCTTCAATTAAAATTCTCAATTTATTTTAAAACCTAAGTTCCCTTCTCTCTGAGTATATATATATATATATATATATATATATATTATATTATATCTTTTACTTTAATTATTTAATTCAATTATAACAACTTATCTCCAACCGCTTTAATTATTTAAGCTTATCATTTAGCTTTACGTCACATCTACTTAAATTAATATTATCTTTTAATAATTTATTGACCCAGATCCGGAAATCCTAGGTTAATCATTCCAGTGGCATCACGGGGTCTGTCTTTCATTAGATCAGATCCGAGAATATCGGCTTTTGACTCACCCGATCTACTTTATCGGAACTCTAACATTTGTCTGGTTTTATCACATAATTAATCTTGATTAATTAACACTTAGTAAATCTCACAATTAATTAACCGAGGTTATCTTTACCATCCACCTCCTACTATTCCAATTGTTAGTGGCCTGGCCCAATAAGGCCTTCCTAGGCCCATTAGTTACGAGGCAGGATTTAAATTTAATAGTCCTCGATTTTATTTTAATTGAGCTTTAAAATAATTAATTTATTTTTCGTGCTAATTAATCTCATTTTTTGAGAATTTTTTGATTTATTTAATTAGAAAATTCAGGATGTTACACATACACTTTGCTTTGAGGGACCTTTTCATTGTTCTTTGTACATATTAGACTAGCTGGTAAGACATTTCGGTGATGTACTTGAAGTCCATCATTCTATAATTTTGGGATTTATCTAGATCTAAATTAAACCATCTTAATCTAAACATGATAAGTTACAAATGGATTTTAAAATAGTTTCCCTTAAATGTGAAGCATACCACTTTTTCTCCTTTGCTTCGGAAATTATATGTTTTCCTCCACAAACAAAGCAAAACGGACTCTCCATTTTTTTTTTCTGTTTTTCAGAAATTGGTTTTGGGCAAACTGTGAGACTTCACACTTGTAAGTAAGTTAGAAATTCTGATTCCAACAATCTACCATTGTCATGTGATGATTTTTAGAAATTGGTTTCGGGCAAGTTTTTTTAATTAACATCTTTATAAGCCCAAGAAAAAGAAGATGAAGAAAGGATTAGGGCTCACTCAATGTCTACAATTTAATCCATTCAATATACATCATATTCAAAGTTTTCAATAGTTATATCCCTATAAAAGAATGACATCAAGGATTATTGAGAAGGATCTAGGTAATTCTATGCATAAAATGATGAATGAAGCACGAAGACAATATAACTCAACATCATCTCAGTAGAAGATCCACTAGAAAAGGCACAAAATGCAAATCTAAAGCAACTCTAGGCCTGGCAGGAGAAGGGGAACAAACCTCACCAAGTAGTTTGGGATGCATGGGCAAACACAAAGGCGATGAAAGATTAGAGGAGAAGGTACCTTTCCCTGCACCTACATTGGTGACAACCATTGTGAGTTAGGGTTTCATCCACTAAGAGAGAGGAGAGAGAAAGAGATGCTTACCGAAAGATACTACATAGATGGGCAGATGATCACCAGAGAGAGGACGAAGTGGCGGACTCAGAGAGAGGAGAGACATAAGTAAAGAGCGGAGTAGCGAGAGAAAAGATACAACGAAAAATTCGCGGGAGAAGTCGCCGGAAAGGAAAACTTTCACAAAGGTTGGGACAAATTCAAAAGAAATAACAGCTGAAATAGATGAGGTCTAAGAGTATACCAGCGGATACAAAACTCAAATATTGTAGTTCAACAAAGCTGTTTTGTAGTTGCGATTAGGGCATGTTTAGAAACGTCTATCACGGTGAATTATAATATCCACCACAAAAGATCAGGAGTAAAGTTATTAGTAGCTCTTTAGCAGCGGATCTAGATATCCGGCGCTAATAGTTTCGAGACAATGCTTAATGGGACCTATCACTACGGATTATATTATAGGCTACTACAAATCACCGTTGCTAATACAAAAAATTTTAACAGGTATATTAGCTATGTTAATTACTTAACATGTTCCATACTTATTTAGATGAATTATTGCGACAAAAATAGATATCTGTCGCTATAGATTAAAGGCCATTACTACAGCAATGTTTTTAGAGACGGATATTAATATCCGCCACTATAGTATAGAGAATAAAGTTGCAAAAAAAGGTTTTTAGTGGCGGTTAATAATATCCGCCGCTATAGATAAGGGTTAGTTTTGGGTTATCGTCCTCTAATAGCGGATATAATAATCCACCACAATAGATTTTCAATTTAGTGGCGGATATCAAAATCCTCCACTAATATCCGGCCGTAAATTAAAGACGTAATTTCTTATAGTGATTCTTCAATTTTAGTTATGATTTTAATTATTGTCAGTTCTTAAGCTGATCACGGATACATGTTACATAGGTTTTGAATGAGGGTTCCATATCAAATTGGTATCAGAGCTAAGTTATAAAGCTAGGTTTTATTTAGTCATTTAGAGTGCATTCATTCATTGTGTTTTGTCCTTAGCACCCTTTTGAGTCCTGAGTCCAACCTAAGTTAGCTAACTTACCCATGTCGACCCACTATGAAAACACACTTAACCCTTCGGGTAACCCTAATAGTGGTGACAATCCTATTAACCATTTCCCTTTGGAAGCCTTGATTAGTGATTTTGTGTAAGACATGCACACTAATTTGATGAGATAAGCAATGATTAGCGATTTGGGGACTGAGACTACCGCATCTACTCAACCATTTATAACATCCTGAACCTATACGTATTCGTAAACCAATTCGTGAACGTAGGGTTCCCCCTAAAGATAGAGATATCCAAGATCATCGAGGGTAGTACCATCCTAGTCTTCCACCTTGAGATTTTGGCCAATGTAGAGAATTTCACCAGGATGTACGGATCCTAAAGAGTGTCAAGGTCGAAGCCCCTTCCTTTGATGGGCAACTTGACCACACTCGTTGATTGGCTCTCGGACATGGATCAATAGCTTGAGTGGTATGACATGAATGATGAGAGAAGAATTAGGTTAGCTAAATTGAAATTATTAAGTCATGCCAAATTATATTGGTCAAACTATAAAAGGCTTATGAATAGAGGAGTTATTGACACCGAACAGGATAATGGTTATCCCTCGGGCTAGCCAGAACTTAGGATTGCAAGGAAGACAAAAGAAGAACCAAGAAAACAGTGATGAAATTCTCTAAAATTCTGAATAATTTTATAAAAAAATCATAGTCTAATCTGAAACTAGTCCACAAGTCGGACTAATAGCCTAGAATCTCAAGAATCACATATTTTCGGTATTTTTGTCAAAAATGGCCAAAAGCCAAAAATTATTCAAATTAAAATTTCAAATCAAACTAAATAAGCAGCCAAAATACTAGATCAATTCAAAATCAAATCATGCCTTCATTTAGCATATGAATTATTACCAAAAATAGAAAAAAAAACAACGAGAAACAAAAATTTGGCGGGGAAAACAATGGATTTTGGAGGACAAAATGACATCTACCTATCATATCATGTATACCCTATGTGCGTGTTGAGACTAGCTTTTCGAATTGTGGTTGAACGCATGATTCTGACACCTGTAGACAAAGTTATGTCCAAAACACTAAATCACACCAAAAACTACCTTAATCGTGGATCCGACTAGATCATTTCCCGCCTTTACGTCAATCCACCAACTTGTGATATGCTAAGGCCGGTTGCAGCTGTATGATAGCTTCGGCATCATTTTACTCGGTCCTCCTGTGACGGTCTCCGGGTTGGAAGAACTCCCCTCGAAGTTCATGAGGGATTAAATTGGTTCCACAAAACAAGGACTTAAATATTTTACAATGAAGAGTTAAGAAGTCTTCAAGTTGCTAGGGAGGCGAAATCTGTATGCAATGTCATTAATCTTCTGCAGCACCTTGCAAGGTCTAATCTTCCACTCCTTTTACTTGTTATACTCACAACCGAGGAAGTGATCACAAGTTAGTACAACCCAAACAAAATCTCCCTTATAAAAAAGTACCTGACGATGACGGCTGTCGGCCCTAGTCTTGTACTTGGTATTATTCTCGTCAATAGCTAGCTTCACCTGCTTATGGATAATCCAGAGATGCTCTATCATCTTGTAAGCTTGTGGATCAACACGCCTAATCAGTAGAATAAGAGCTAAATCAAGAACTCTTGATGGGTTCCAACTATAGACAACATCGAATTGTCTCAAATTGGTAGTCTTATTCTTTGATCTGTTGTAGGCAAATTCAACATGAGGTAGTGCCAATTCCCACTACTTTATTTCAGTTTCAGCCAGGCATCTGAGAAGATTACCCAAACTGCAATTCACCAATTTGGTATGGTCTTCTGTTTGGGGATGGTATGCATTGCTAAAATTCAACTGTGTCCCCATCTTCCCAACAAGCTTTTGCAGAAGAGGCTGCCAAATTTGTTGTCATGATCGGATGTGGAGTGAGGAACACCATGCATGCGTACAACCTCCCTGAATTAAAGTTGGGCGATGCGGGTAGCGTCATTGGTCTTCCAACAAGATATAAAATGGGGCATCATGGAAATCCCGTCGACCACCACCAAGATAGATAGAAACCAAGGCCCGTTAGGTATGGGGAAGGCCAAGAATAAAGTCCATGCTGATATCTAGCCAGTAGCTTCAAGAACAGGTTAGGGAGTGTAAAGGCTTACATTGGTGAGAACTCCCTTAGCCCACTGGCACACAAAGCAGCGATCAACAAAATGAGCCACATCACTAGAGAGCTTTGGCCAAGAAAATTGAGTAGATATAAGGGCATAGGTCTTATCATGACCAAAGTGTCCCTCATTATGATTTTCACTTATGATTTGTTGTCGAATCTAATCGCTGGGGATGCACAATTGTAAGTTACTTAAATAGGTAAATCATATGTAAAATAAAATTATGACGACGCTCATTGGTTACCTCTTAAAATATCTACCAAGGAAGGGTCAAGTGGTGTACATGATTGTAAAAGACTCAAAACCTTAAACTTTGGCACTTATGGTGGTGAGAAGTGAAGTGCGATGGCTCAGCAAGTAAATCGCTACACGATTAAGACTTCTTGCTTGATGCTTCAAGGTAAAAGTGAACTCACGGAAGTATGTCACCCACTTGGCATACCGATCGGCTAAGTTTCTTATATTCAAGTATTGATATACTTCAATACGCAGCAATGCTTCTCGTAAACCGAACTCCTTTTGTATGAGGTAGTTACAAGTTGAACAAGATGAACTCCTTTTGTATGAGGTAGTGGCGCTTAATGCTTCGTAGGACCTAACTATAGCGTAAAAACTCAAGGTCATAGGTAATATAGTTCTTCTTTGATCCTGATAGCTTCTTACTAAAGAAAGTTACAAGTTGTCGTGATTGACTTAGAATGTCACCAATGCCAATTCTAAATGCATCACAGTTGACCTCAAACACCTTGTCGAAGTTAAGAATTGCCAAAACTGGTGCTTCAATTATCTTCTTCTTGACTAGATGGAGGCTGGCCTCGGCCTCCTCCATATATCAAAAATCACGTCCCTTAAGGCACTTTGTGATAGGGGCAATAAAAGTACTAAAATTCAAAACAAACCTGCGGTAGAATGAGGCCAACCCATGGAAATTCTGAACATCATGCAATGTCTTCGGCCTGGGCCACTTCAAGATCACATCTATCTTTGATTTATGTGCATAAACACCATCAATATACACAACAAAGACAAGAAATGTCATAGAAGTGTTAAAGAAAGAACACTTCTTCAGATTGACGAACAGACGCTCCACCCTCTGCATCTCAAAGACAGCATGAAAATAGTCAAAGTATGATGGCCAACTCGGACTATAAATGATGATATCATCGAAGTAAACCATAACGTATCTCCCTAGAAAAGGTCACAAAATCTGGTGCATGAATCGCATAAACGTGTTGAGTGTGTTGGATAGCCCAAAAGGCATCACTATCCTCTCATACAGTCTATGTTATATCTTGAACGCCTTCTTCTACTCATCTCTAGATCGTATCTTGATCTGGTGGTATCTGCTTTAAGGTAAAAGTTTTAGAAGACCATAGAACCGGATAGCTGATCTAAAATATCATCTAGGCGGGGAATAGGAAACCGGTACTTGATTGTGTTCCTGTTGATTACTCGAATATCCACATATATACCCTACGAGCCATTTTTCTTTGGCACCAACAAGGATGAGACTGCACATAGGCTCATGCTCTCTCAGATGTAGCCACTCCTCAACAGCTCCTCCACTTTGCCTTGCAAATCTTGACCTCAAATTTTGAGGTGACGATATGTCTGGCCGATTTAGTAAGCTTGATCCCGAACAAAATCTATTTGGTGTTCAATATATAGGTGAAAGTCCGGGATGAAGTTCCTCTTGCATCAACTTCGAGAATTCCATGAGCAGCTGCTGCACCTCTGCTGTAAGATCTGGATATATGTCCATAGTACTATGCATGCAAGGTAACAAAGCATAGACTACATCTCCTTGCCCGATCCGCCCAAAACTGGACAAAGAAAGTAAGTTAGTAGTGGTTATAGGGATATGGGGCTTCTTCCTGCTGAGGTGCTAGCACAATCCTTTTGCCTTGATGCTAAGGGAATATGTGTTCTTCCGCCGCTTTATGAACAATGCTATGATCATATTGCCAAGGACGCCCCAACAACACATGATGTGCATCAATAGGCACCACATCCCACTATGTATTATCAAAATATCTCCTATGATACCACTGATCCACTTTTTACCATTAATCGCCTTTTACTTCTAGCCATGACAAATTGTACGCCTTAGGATGATTCTCCGCCTTCAACTATAATTTCTAGATAACTTCTTTAGACACCACATTGTCATATCTCAGAGTCAAGTAATGATCACCTTGCATATTTGATTGACAATTGTGCATGTCGATAGGAGATGTTGTTTCTTAACCAATCATCTCCTAAAGCTTCTTTTGGAGTCAAGAGACTTAAAGTAACAACAAGAGTCTCGTGGTTATCTCTGTACAATACTTCATCAATTGTATCATCATCATAAATGAGTTCGCCAAGTTCCTCAACCCCGTCTATGATATCCTCCTCGATCAACAGATTTTTGCTTTCTAACTCGCCGGCTTTCAGTACTCGTTAGATTTATGCCCCTGTCCACTATAATAGTAATATCGAATAGAAGAAGAGTTAGGATTACCCATTGGTGGTTTTTGGACTGGACGGGAATCTTGATGATGAACTAGCCAACTACTATGATCGGTTTTTACTATGTGCCTTCAGTTATGCTATTTTTCAAAAGCAAGTACACGCTGTTACGCCTTTGAAATAGTCCAAAATAAGTGAAGACTGAGAACATACTGTAGTGGCTGGCGTAAACCTCCCAAATACCGCACTACTAGTTGTTCCTTGGTTTTGGATAAGTCGTTCCGTTCAACTAACCGGTAGAACTCCTCCATGTAGTCATCCACCGATCTTGTCCCCTACCATAAAGTTTGGAGCTGCAGGAACATAGTCTGAGTGTAACCGAAGGGGAGGAAGTATCCCTTCATCTTCTTTTTCATCTTGTTCCAATTAGCGATCTTCGGTTTGGCTTTCCTATCTTGTAAGTGTTGTAGCTGCCCATCACACCGGATGCTTGGCTCTTCAAATTTTTGATGGAAAAATGATTTACCTTCAAACAATCGCGGAACCTCTATATGTTCAAAGATCCACTCTACTTTATTAAGCCAATCTAAGAATCCTTCAAATTGTAACAAACAAGCAAACTCGTGCATCCACCTAAAAGCCGAGGTCTCTGTGGACGCCCTCCTATGCATGGTATGGTTTTCTTAGAACCGGTCACGCCGGGTGATAAGGGTTGAAGAAGGTGGATTCGTGAGTCATGATATGAGATCTCATGATCCTCCAAATCTCAAGACCGCTAAATGCTAGGTTAACTCCGCCACTTGCCTCTATAGATCCTCTGGTCATTACGCCCACGAACACCACGGTCTCGGTCATTCCAAACCACGCACAAACCATAACCACCATGACCACCAACCATTGATGCATGGGATTTTTCCATAGGAAGAGGTTGATCTCTCATATTAAATAACGCCGGATAGGATTGTGATTATTCCGCGCAGCCGTAACCTAGGTCATGCGAGGAAGACGAATCTAAGAACCGATAAAACAAGGAGTAAATTCTCTGAAATTATGAATAATTTCATAAAAAATCAAAGTCTAATCTAAAACTTTTCCACAAATTGGACTAATAGCCTAGAATCTCCATAATCACATATTTTTGGTATTTTTGTAAAAAATGGTGATAATCCAAAATTATTCAAATTAAAAATTCAAATAAAACAACAAGCAGCAAGAATCCAAGATCAAATCAAAATACCATCATGCCTTAATTTGGCAGATGAATTATTACCAAAAATTTTAAAAAAAAACACCGAGAAGAAAAGATTAAATAGTGGATTCTAGAGGGGAAAATGATGTTCGCAAAGAGTAGTTGGTGGACCCTTCGTGTGCGCCGATACGAGCTTTCCGAGTTGGGGTTGAACATGTGATTCTGACACCTGTAGTCAAAGTTATAGCCAAAATATTGAACAATGCCGAAAACTTCCTAAATCGCGGAACCGACTGCATCACTTCTCTGCTTTATGTCGATCTACCAAATCTTGATATGCTAAAAGCCCATATTGTGTATTCAAATAGCTCAATATCATCTGACTCCAGTCATCCCCCATTAGTTACTTGGGATGAAATGAATGAAATACTGTAGGAGAAGTATGTCCCTACTTCTTATAAACACAGTTGTTGGATCAATGACAACATCTCTCCCAAGGATCTAATCCAGTCAGTGAGTATATCTTAAAGTTTGATAACCATGTTGCTCATTGTGATCTAAGAAAGGATGAAAGTGTGGTCCTTTCCCGTTTTAGGATAGGATTGAGAGAAGACCTTGAATGTGAACTTTACATAAGAGAGGTCTCTACTATCTAAGTGGCATATCAATTGGTGTAAGAACTTGATCGTTATGCTAAGATAGTACCCAAGTAATATGATCTAGTACTATGTACCACCAATCCTTCCTATCTGTCCGGTAAACCAAAAGGACAACCTTCGATAGCTGGCAAGTTAAAGAATCCCAACTCAAAATTTGACAGGGGCAAAATTCTATTGCATGGTCCCGATGGTCCTTGCTTTCGATGAGGTAAAGAAGGCCATAATGCAACATCTTGCCCTCAAATTCAAATTGTTGATAACGCTACTTTAGTTGTGGCAAATGAGAACCTTGAAGATGATTAGAACATAGGGAAAGAAATTCATTAACCTCTAGTCATTGATGATATCTTTAAGGATGATGACATTGAAGATCGGATAAGAATGATTAGGTTGAACACACCCTTGCTGATAACAAATGAAGAGGGTTTTGATCAAATCCAACTGAGCCTAGTCAGGTTCGCTATAGCTCAACCATAACCTGACAATGAGGGCATATGAACTCTATCCTCTCCAAGAACATTCTAGTTAATAGGAAAGTCGGTAAGAGTCTTATTGATAATGAAAGTTGTGTCAATGCCATTTCCCGCAACTCTATTGTCAAGACAGAACTACAAGAAATACGTCATCCTAAACCCTACAAGGTTTCATATATAGACACAACCTCTTTATCTATTTCTGAGCTATACTTCATGCCCATCCAATTTGCGGGTTACAAAGAGTATATATGGTGTGACGTTATTAATATAAATGACGGAAGCATCATATTAGGCAGACCATGTTTATATATGACAAAGATGTGACGTTTTATGGGATAACAAATTCATATACCTTCTACTTTGAGGGTAAGAAAGTGAGAGTCACACCCATTGAGCCTAAATCAAAGACATACTTCCAACAGAACAAAGCATTGGAGAAGAACAACTCTTTATATTTGGTTTGCATGAAAGAATTTGATCAAAATATCAAGGATGATAAAAACGTCATTCCTTGCGCTAAAACGTCTTTGGAGACCCATGCTGGGATGTTGTTTTATAATGAGATTGTCCGTTTACATAGACTTCCTAAAACCATTGTGTCAGACATAGATATTTGTTTTACTAGTTATTTTTTGAAGACTCTCTAGCATAAGACAGGTATAGTATTTAAGTTTTTAACAGCCTAACACCACCAAACTGATGGTCTGACTGAAGTGGTTAGTCGAAGTGCAGGTAGTCTTCTTAGATGCCTAATAGGAGAACACCCTAGCACATGGGATGTTGTTCTCCCCTTTGCTGAGTTTGCCTACAATAATTCTATTAATATTTCAACCTGTAAAGGTCCTTTTGAGGTATTGCATGGTTAAAATTTTGGAAATCTTATACATCTTATTCTTATGTCACCATTGCATAAAGTGTCCGAGTCTATAAAAACCTTCGCCCAACGCATGCATGATTTACACAAAATATCCAAGATCAACCTAAAGCAAGAAATATTAAATTTTTGTAGATGACCAAAAGAGAAACCTGATTTTTTAACATGAGTGATTATGTAATGGTTAGGTTGAGAGCTGAGAGGTTCACAACAAGAGCTTCAAAGTTATGCCTCCATTTTGATCATCGTATGAGAAGGGGGTTTCTCTCTTTATTCTTGTGCTTGTTTACCCTAATAGTAAATCATTTTTATCTCCTCTTTCATTCTTCTTACTATCCTTGAAGCTTTCCTCGCCCCCGTAAAAATCCGTGTACACCTCTTTTGAAATCTAAACAGTTTCGACACCTTTGTGTAATCTAGGTATAACTTTTAAATCCGATTCCGATTGCTACAGGAGGCTCGAGTTAGTTGGTGCCGAGTTGGCAGATCAACGTAAAGACTGAAAGTGATGGAGCAAATTCCAAGATTGGAGCAGTTTTAGGGGTGGTTCTGTATTTTGGCCATAACTTTGGCAACAAATGTCAGATTTAGATATTTTTTGCTATTTTTAGTATTAAATTATTTATCAAATTAGGATAAGATTTGAATCCGATTTGATTTCAAATTTTTAGGAGTTCTCTAATTTGTTTAAAGTTTTAAATTTAGATAAGTTTTCGTTTTGAATAATAATTTGTCAATTTTGGCAATTTAGATAAGATGATACGGTTTCTAGGTTAGTCTTTGAAAGCAATTTAACCCGGCTTGTGGTTTGATTTTTTATTATTGAGTTTTGAACAAAAGTATTTTTGTGAATTTTCAGAGTATTATCTCTTGTTCTTTTGGTTCATCGTTTGTTCTTCCTTGGGGTCCTTGGATCCGGCTAGCCAGCGGGATAATCCCTACCCCACCCTACGAGTTTTTTCCAACTCGGGGTGACTGATGCAGGAGGCTTAGGTTAGTTGGTGCCGAGTTAGTGGATCAACATAAATACTGGAAGTGATCAAGCCAATTCCATGACCAGAGCGCCCTAGAGGTGATGCAAGAGGATCTAAAAAGGCAAGTCGCGGAGTTAACCCAACGCTTAATGATTAAGGATTTGCAGAGGCAAGTCATGAAGTTATCAAGGTGTCTGGTAGCGATCTATTTTGATCATGGTTGTCTTGGGCAAGTTCTGGCTGACGAAGTCCACCGCCATGATCGTAGCGATTAAACGTTTGACCAACCTATGTACGACGATGATTGTGAGGAGGAGATCTCCCCCATCTACGATGATGATGAGGAGAAGGTGATCGCGCCCATCTATGACAGGAGACCTTGGCCATCTATGACAACTACGAGGAGGAAATTGGTGAACCCATTTATGACGATTACGAGAAGAAGATACGACCAAGCTTGAAGACTTAGAACGATTTTAAAGACATTGTTTTGAACTCAAGGATGAGTTATTTCCAATCTAGGGTGACTGTTGCAGGAGGCTCGGGTCAATTGGTGCCAAGTTGGCAGATAGATGTAAATACTAGAAGTGATTGAGCCAATTCAGTGATTGGAGATGTTTTGGGGGTAGTTCTATATTTTGGCCAGAACTTTGGCTACAAATGTCGACACACACGCTCAACTCAATCCAAAAGCTCGCTTCTCGCATGCATCACGTGGTCTCCCGTGATAGACTTCGGCTTGTTGCCATATTCGAATTCAAATTCTGTTGTTTTCCAATCATATCACTATTTACATTTTTTTTTTCTATTTTTAGTATTAAATTATTTATCAAATTAGGATAGGATTTGAATCCTATTTGATTTCCGATTTTTAGGAGTTATCTAATTTGTTTAAATTTTTAAATTTAGATAAGTTTTAGTTTTGAATTATAATTTGCCAATTTTGGCAATTTAGATAAGATGATAGAGTTTCTAGGTTAGTCTTTGAAAGCTATTTAACCCGGCTTGTGGGTTGATTTCTCATTATTGAGTTTTGAATAAAAAGTATTTTCCTGAATTTTAAGAGTATTATCTCTTGTTCTTTTGGTTCTTCAATTATTATTCT
Source organism: Dioscorea zingiberensis (assembly GCA_026586065.1). NCBI lineage: Eukaryota > Viridiplantae > Streptophyta > Magnoliopsida > Dioscoreales > Dioscoreaceae > Dioscorea > Dioscorea zingiberensis. The sequence goes on from CM048822.1 coordinate 38,403,133, forward strand.
TCCTTGAGGTCCTTGGATCCCGCTTAGTTCGTGGGATAATCACTACTACTGGCGTATCGATTAAAGTGAGTAAAAGTTGTTTTGGAACACCAACACACAGCTCTCCAAATTTCATGTTTTGTTTTTGAGAGGTATGGGCTGATTATAAGGTTAAATCAGTTTGAAGTTGCTACACCGACGGATGTATCCACAAAGACCTCAAGGCTTGCCTCCCATCGCCTAGACGCGTGTATGCGGTTCACATGCCATTTACACCCACATCCTTGATACCAAACCACTGCACCATCGAATCTGCAATCCTTTAGAGTCCACTAAGTCCGGATCGCTCGTTAAGGTGTATTTTTCCGATGAATACCTTATTTCTTTCTTATTTTAAATAGCAACTTATCTTTAATTGCATGCTTTAATCCACTACTATTATCTTGTGAGCGTGTAAGTTGTGACATCCACAAAGGTTGTCCATGCTGAAAATTCTGAACTTACATCTAAATTTGCATTGAACTAGAGTGAAAACCTAGCTTGGAAAAGTTATTTCTTTTCTCTGATCCTACTAAATATTTCATATGCCCATGCTAGCTTGGAAAACAACCTAACTATTACATAATTCTTCAATTTTAGTTCTGATTTTAATTATTGTTAGTTGTACCAAGGCTATAAAATAAGCTTTATTAACCTTAAGTTGATCTTAGACACATGTCATATAGGTTTTGCATGAGAGTGCTTGATCATGACCATTATGAGGGACTTTGAAGAGCTGGACTCGATCCTCAAGAGGGGCTTTTAATGATTACCCTTTAAGACTTTGTGGTCATCCCCTTGGAGGGGATTATTTTTTCCTGAAGTCAAGGTCATTCCTCGAGCCAAGGGCCACATCTTCGTGCCTTTTAGTTTGCTCCAAAGCTACACCTTTTGGATGGATGGTCATGTTCCCGAGGTACGTTTTTTCCTGAAGGGATCTTATAAGTGTGATAATGGAGGTTACATTTGGTCCCAATTTTTCGAAGAGATTGAGGTGCCATGATAATGGGGAGTTACTACTCCCAATACAACCTTTTTAGAGACACATTTGGATCATGGTCGACATGGCGACCATCCACGAGGCACCTCTTCCCTGGACATCCTTGTCCGTTAGATCTCTCCTAGGCGTTTTGTCTTTTTTTTAATTTTTATTTTTATAAATAGCCTACTTAAGATTATTATATTGATATCATCTAATTGCTTATGAGTACATCTAATAGCTTTGCTTGTTTGAAGTTGCACCATGAACAATTGAGGCTAATGTTGAAGGAATGTTTCAACGATTCCATCCCATGTCCCTCTTCCCAAAAGAGGAGGCATCTTCTTGGGGGCGACCCTAAGTACAATGGAGGAGTTTTCATTGTTCTGATTCATTAGAGGCCCCTATAGATGAAGGGATTGCTAGGTAGGTACCTTTGTCTATTCCTTCATTGAAGCCAAAGGTGTCGATCTCAATAGCTCCGGTACCCCCTAGACCCTACCACGACCTCGACACCTAGGTCATTCGGCTGAGAGTCTCTCCTAACATGAAGGGGGCTTCGTTCATTGTGGTGATCTTATCTCCCTTCACTAACCCCAATGCGGTCGCTAAGGCACTGTAAGCCATTTCCTAGCATATTACCTTGGAAAGGCCGATCAGACTCGACATGGACGTGTTGGCCTCACATCTGAGTTTAGTTAGGGCTAGGGTAAGCGGTTTTTCTCTCATCCTTGCCTTTCTCTTTTCCCTAATTCTTTTACTGACACTTTTCTTGTGGCGACAGTCAGCCATCCTGATAGGTTCCAACATGATTCTTTTGTAACAGAACGCGGCGCCTAAGGAACTTCAACAGTCACTAGAGGGTGCTCAGGCCGACCTTGCGAAGGTGATAGCCCAACTAAGGAAAACTAAGGCGATCTGGACCCAGTACGGCCAGATCATCCACCAACTCAAGGAGGCACACTCCAAGAAGCTAGACACTGCTAGGAGTGATATGGAGAACCTCCAGAACAAGAATTTTGTAGCTCATGCTGCAGCTAGTGTGGCCTATGAAGAGTCAATTAGGGAGGTGGCAGACTACAGGCAATCTACGGGGTACCGGTCTCGTATTCGAGGAATAACCCGTAAAGGTGATGAGGAGGGATTCCGGGTCTGCCAGGAGGTTTGCCCCTGACCACCTAGGGTTGGATCATTATTTTTATTCATTATTTGTATACACCTAGCATTTGATTTTGAGGAAATGTGGCCCCCCGGTACTTAAATTGTGTTAGTTTTGTAAAACATGACATATCAAGGGCGATTCATTGGCAAATTCAATTTTTGGAGAAATTACATGCAAATTTGAGGAGAAGAAGGATGAAATCAATAACCAGATGGAATCGTCTAAAACCAGGCTGTCCCGTTTGGATCTGGAGGATAACTTCTCCAACTTGGCAGATGGAATCGTCTGAATCAAGGAAGTCCCATCTGAATTGAAGAGGCCAAAGAGCAACTCCAGACTGGACCGTCGTTCTCGGGCCTAGACTCGGTTAAGCTGACCTGATTAAGCTCAAACACCTTGGAAAATGGATTTGGGCCCTCTAATCGCGTTTAGAACTATAAATATTGTAGTTTTGAGGGTTTCAAGATAGTTCCTAGCTTCTAATTCCATCCACCACCATTGGGAGCTCATTATTATCCACCATCATCCATCCTTCATCTAGGTCACAACCAAGGAGTGAAGAGTGTCGCTTGGTGGTGGAACATTGGAGGGTTATTCGCCAACGATCCTCACCAATAATAGAGGGAACAACATATCACTTTCCTATGTTTTGTTTTGTGTTTATATTGTATTTGATTTGTGTTCCCCTCTAGTGGGGAACAACTCTTTAGATGCTTAGGTATGATGAACTTTGGGGTTACTTTTTAATGTATTACATTGTCTTCAATTTTTCTTAATAAATTGTTGTTTGGTTAAGATCTATTGAGTGTGTTTTATGCATTGAATACCTACGTTGTGATAGCTCGGGTTTTCAATAGGGTTTTTAATGAGGGAATAAGCCAACACCTCCTCATACTAGAATTACTACAATAGAGAGTTTTATGAGCACACCGAGAGATCGGGTGTTTAGATAAGCGACTCTTTAATATACATTGATCCCATGGCTCCCCCAAGCAATAGATTCCCTAAAACTTAATGCAACAAGGGTGTTAGACATTAATCGCCTCGAAAGAGGGATTTAATGTATCTTAGGAATTCTTGGTCCAAACCCATGTAATTATCAATATAGTAGACTTTGTCAGTATCTTTGATTAAAAACCTAAGAGGGATTCATACCCGAGTCTCTTTTTGATAGATTGCCCTACGATTTCATCACATCCTTCATTTAGATCCACCTCCATTTGTTCCTTAGATTTAGTAATTAGATTAGTTCAAAACCCCCAAATCTTTGGTTAGGCTGGATAATAGGCAAGTAGTTAGTATTAGTATTTCTCATAGTCCCTAAGGATTCGATACCCAACTTCTTAGTCCACTTTATTACTTATCGACCCTGCACTTCGGTAGTATTGGTAACAATCAAGTTTTTGGCCACCGCTGTCGAGGACTTTAGACTACTGGGAGAACTAGGAGCTTATTAATTTGGCCATTAGCGTTAGATTTTTGTTTTTCATTTTTATTTTCATTTGTTTCTTTTTATTTTGTTTGATCCTTCTATTCCTTTACACAAATCATAATTCCCTATCTGCTTTGCAAGAAAATTGGTGCATGACCTGAGCAAGGCTAATAGGCCTAGTCGAGGGAGGTAGTGAGTTTGAAAAGAATTTGCACAATAGGATCAGAGAGGCAAAAGGGCCGATCCTTGAGCAATCTTTAGAGGTTGAAAATCATATTCAAGTAGAAGTGAATATAAAACTAGAAAACCCTCCAAAGATTCGCAGAAAAAGAATGAGGTTAACAAAATATAAAAAGACCTAACTATACAGAGAGAGGAATTCCGTATTCACACTCCGTGGTGAATATGAACAATTTTGAGATAAAGCCAAGCACCAAAAGCATGATTCAAAACCAAGCACAGCTTTGATGGTCGCTTGGATGAGGATCCATACTGGCGCAAGATTTAGCACATTCCATTCAGATTTGTAACATGTTTGTAAAATTAATAGAAAGGCCCAACGACGCCATCCAATTGAGATTATTCCCATTTAGCTTGAGGGATGCGGCATACAACTGGCTTACTTCAGTGCCCACGTGAAGTATCAGGCATGGAAAGATACGCTAGACAAACTTCCATGTTTCTTGGAACGTACTACCTACCAAATAAAGTTGTACAGATTAGACAGGGGTTTGCCACATTTAAGCAAGGGGAAACAGAGTTACTGTTTGAAGCACAAAGATTTAAAGACCTATTTCACCATTGCCCCGAACACAGTCTTGAGCAAAGGACAAAGATCCATACATTCTATAATGGTCTTAATACACACACTTGGCAGCGTAAATACTGCAACTAGCAGTCCATTGAGTAATAAATACCCATATGAAGCAGAGCAACTTTTTAAAGATATGGAAAGTATCGAGTCGCTCTGGTTATCAAGAGGAAGGCAGCCTAGCAGTGTTGGGTTCAGTAAAGGGAGCATAGATTCGGGCCTTGCAGCCCAAGTAGCAGAATTATCCAAAAAGCTTGAATAATTGACCGGCAACAACTCGCACTCAGTTGTACCTATTTCTGTAGCACATGTGGAGAAGGACATGATGCCACTCAATGGCTTATTGCTGGCATTGAGTTGGCCCTGACAGAGCAAGTACAGTACATGAGCAATGCTCTAAGGCGTCAAGGCACACAATTCAAGCCATACATGCCCATTTGGAGTCACCTCGGGCTGTCCTATAGAAATTCTCAAGGAACATCAACTCCTTCGGGTTTTAATCAAATACCTTTTAGATGACAAGGACAAAAACCCTCTACTCCAGAAATTTTAGCTAGGTTCATGGTAACTACGGACGCAAAATTTGAGGTCATCAACAACACTCTACGAAATGTACAAGAAAGTATCCAAATCTTGGAGAATCAAGTGGGACAATTGGCCAAATGTGCATCAGAAAGACCTCTAGGTAGTAGAAACACCGAGGCAAATCTTTGAGATCAACTAAAGGCAATTACTTGGAGAAATAGTAAAAAGGTAGAGCTTCCAGTTAAAAGTCATCCACCTAAGGCTCCCTATGTAGAGATTGGTGAGCAATCTGGAACCTAGGAAGTTGCTGAAAAAGTTCAAATAGGGGAGAAGGGAAAGAAGGTAGAGCAACCACCTAGCCTTAAGTATTAGCCAAAACTTTCATATCCAAAGAGATTGAATAAGGATAAGAAAAATAATTAGTTTAGAAAATTTCTGGAAACCATCAAGCAGCTGCATATTAATCTACGACTGATGGAAGTACTCTCGCATATGCCAAAATATGCAAAATATATAAAGGAGTTACTATCCAACAAAAGGAAGCTAGAGGAAGCACAACTATTACTCTAAATGAACAGTGCCCGACAATTATACAACCTAAATTGCCGAAGAAATTGAAGAATCTTGGTAGTATGTCATCCAGTGTATCATTGGGGATGGTATTGAAAAAAGTACGTTGGCCGACTCCGGAGCGAGTATAAATGTAATGATGCTATGCAAATTGTACATGAAATTGGAGGCTTGAAGAACCAAAGACAACATGGATGACTCTATAACTTGTTGATCACTCTGTTAAACGAGCACGAGGAGTTACTGAAGATGTTCTAGTTGTTGTAGACAAATTTGTCTTTCTAGTTGATTTTGTACTTTTGGACGTTGATGATGATGTAAAGGTGCCAATTATATTGGGCACACCATTTCTGGCTACCGCAAGATCTCTGTATGACCACCATGAAGGGAAGATGTCCCTAAGAGTTGGAGACAATGAAGTGGCCTTTAAATTACCTGAAGCCATGCATCATATAATCACAACTGATGACAGTTCCCACGACGTAGATGATATTGATTTAATTTCAGACGATTATGTGCTAGAGGTACTGGCTATAGGTCCGCTGAAAAAATACCTTGGTGATTTAGATGAGGGACCAAGGAAGGCTATAAAGAATATTTATACTGATGAAGAGAAAGAGAATCAAGGGGGAACAACAAAGAAGAAGAAACTTCCAGTTCAAGCTCGTTCCTCGAGGAAGAAAGACAATGACAAAAGCAACAAAACTACTGCTGAGTAGGAAGAGGTAGGGCACATTGCTGGTGCCTGCCATGGTGAGTCTTTGATTTATTCTAGTTTGGGTTTCTCTCTGTTTAGAAATTGTTTTATGGACTAGATTGGAAATGTCATTCACGTATTCGACCCACTGTAAGATAAACAATGGTATATCAAACTAGTGACGTTAAACAAGCGCTAATTGGGAGGCAACCCAAGGCATTAATATTTTTTCCTTATTGTCTATCTCTGCTTACTATGAAATTCCTCAATCTATGATATTGTGGTAGAATTTAATATCCAATTTAAGGTTTTTATGTTTAGACTGCATGGAGCCAAATTAGGAAGCTTTGAATATCTTCATTTCTATTGTTCTGCTGATCAGGCGGAACCATCTACATCCTGGTGGTCCTGTCTGACCAGTAGTATCTCAAAATTTAGAGGAAAACAAATCCAGGCAGTACCATCTGTAATCAGGCGGTTTTGTCTGGATGGTGGAAACCGGTTTGGGGAGTCAGGTAGAACTGTCTCAATATAGGAAATCCTGCCTGGATAGGGGAACTAATCAAAGGGAGTACGACAGAACTATCTCCATTCTGAACGGACCGATTTGCGTCGGCGGTTCCAATTTTACTGGGGCATAACTGTTCAGTTCTCTCACATTCTCCATTTTAACATGCTAGCCGATGCCTCCTCTTTTCATCTCCCCTTTCCCATTCTAACAGCTCAGTGTCTCTCTTGGGATTTAGATCTTTTCTTAGGCACTCTCCACCAAGAAATTTTTACATGGTTTAGCCCCACACGAACCACAAAGTGAAGACCCCTATAAATACCAATGTTTTAGGGTTGAGGAGGCTATGTCTTGGCCTTTGGTCACCTTTTTGGCTGACTTGGAGATCTAGGGTTGGGTCTTGAGCAACAATAAAGATCTTTGGATGACCTCAACGGCTAGGGCTTCAAGGAATAACATCTTGGGAGGCATCAATCATCTGGAAGAGGGAAGATCAGTTGTTGATTCGTCATCGGAGCATCGTGTAGACTAGATGGAAGCTTTTATTGTTTGTTTTCATGTCTTTACTTTGTTATTGCTTGTATTTATGTTCCTTTTCCATGGGGAACTAACTTGTTAAGTACTTGGGTATAATGAACCCTTTGATTATGTATTAATTTGATGTTAATTTCTATGTTTGTTGGCTTGGTTGGATGTTTGAATGTCTATTGGATGTTTTGTATTTATTGTGATCTCTCTACGTTGCGGGATGCCCGGAGAGCTTACTTGGGTACAATACGAGGGCTAGAGCTAGCGCCTCCTTGTATTAGGGACATACTCCATTAGAGAGGATTGTGAGTACGGTGAGGGATTCAGGTGCTAGAAGGAGAGAGACTCTTTAATATCATTCATTCCCACAACCCTTCCAACATTAAGGTTCCCTAGATCCTAATACAATTTAACGAGATTAGTTATCCAATCACCTCGAGAGAGGGGTTGGATATAATTTAGGAACCCTTGGCACAAACATCCCCAATCATCTCTATAGACATCTTCATCTATGTTTTTGAATATAATCCAAAGACGATTCATTAACCAAGTACCCCCCTTCTATGATCGATTGCTGAGGAGCGTTCAAATGAGCATATTTTTATATCATTTTCTTATATATCTTGCATGCCATTTTCATGAATTATAGCCCTCTGATGCTTAAAAAGCTTCATATTTGTTAAACAGTGTATATAGAAGCCACTCCGGGAGAAAGGAAGTATTTCGAGGTGAAAATAAGGCCGATCCAACGCTATTTTGGAGGAAACGGGAAGGCATACGGCGTATGCTACTGGCGAGAGTGAGCGGCGTACACATCAACCCTCCTGGATGGCATACACCCCATATGAATTCATACGGGGTGTTATGCGGCTGTATACCAGGCTGTATACTCACACATGCACCGTATTGGATACTGAGCTTTATACGGGCTAGTATACGGTCGTATACGAGCCCACATGTCGTAACCCTCCTTTTTTTATTGCGAACCCACGCAGGGGTATGAGCGTAATTTTCACTCCTAAAACCCTAAGCTAAGGTATAAATACGAGGCTTTAGGGTTTAGGAGGGGGAGGTTAGCTTTGGAGGAGTTTATCTTGGAGATTAGGGATTGGGGGTCTTCTGCCACAATCTTGGAGAGAGAGAGAAGGAAGAAGATAGAGAAGGAGATCAAACTTGCAACGCTGTCAACGATAGCATCTATTATGTCAAGTTTTGATTGTATTCTTATTGTTTTGGATTAGAGTTCTCCATTTATGGGGAACTAATCTTATAGATACTTGTGTATGAGAAACCTTTGGATATTGCATTAATGTCATATTGATTTCTATGTTTTTATTGATTGGATGTATGCTTGAATGTCTATTGGATGTTTTGTATTGATTGTAATCTCTCTACGTTGCGGGATGCCCAGAGAGACTACTTGGGTGCGATACGAGGGTCGGAGCTAGCGCCTCCTTGTATTAGGAACATAGTCAATTAGAGAGGGTTGTTAGTACCCTGAGGGATTTGGGTACTAGAAAGGGAGCGACTCTTTAATACGTTTCAATCCCATAACTCTTCCAAGACATAGGTTCCCTTAAGTTTAAGACAATCTTAGGAGATTAGTTATCCAATCGCCTCGAGAAAGGGATTGGATATAATTTAGGAACCCTTGGCACAAGTATCTCCAATCATCTTCATAGATTTCTTTATGTATCTCTAGATTTAAATCCAAAGACGACGCATGCCCAAGTATCTCCTTCTCATGCTATAGTCTTATCTCAATTAATCCTCGATTTCCAAAGTTTATCCCCAATCTTTCAATTCCTTAGATTTAGATTCAGAAACCACCAACTTTTTGACAAGACTAGATAATAGAAGCTTAGTTCATACTAGTAATCTATTCCCTGCCGGTTCGACACTCGACTCTCATAGTTCACTCTACTACTTGATCACGACCCGTGACCTTGCGGATTCATCCCATCAAGTTTTTGGCGCTGTTGCCGGGGAATAGAGTTACTAGTTAGGCTAGTATTTTATTATTTTAGTCATTTATTTTTCCTGTTTTATGTTATTTTATTTCTTTTTGATCTCTTGGATACTCACCCTTTCACTTTTTTTCTTTGCGAGATACAACATGGTGAATCCCAAGAGTATGATGCTAATAAAGTTGGCCATATTGGACCAATGGGTTGAAGATAATTTGACTTTATAACACAACAACTTGCTGCAAGAACAGTTATTCTCCATTCAACCTTATGACAGTATAGTAGAGGAATTATGTTATGAATCATGACAAGATGAATATGATCAATTCGAGGGACTTATAACCAAGCAATGTGACTACAACATTATCTATGAGCCAACATTCTCATCATCACCAGTGGAGCCAATTGTAGGTCACCATCTCATCCGAGGAATAGAAGACATGGACATTGATTCAGTAGGGGACTCAAAACTTAACAACTCAACCCCACAGTTAGAAGAAAAATTCATCCTAGATTCGGGGGGTGAAAGCGATGATACTAATCACACTCATGAAGGCCACCTAGTTCTAGAGATAGGGGAGGAGCTTGAAGAGTTGGGCTGGAATGCAAGTAAATTGAGACCATCAGTTGAGGATCCCACATTGTTAGAATTGAAGGAATTACCTAGCTACCTCGAATATGCATTTTTGGCCGACAATTCAAAACTCCCGGTCATCATCGCCTCAAATCTTACAATTTCACAGAAAGAAAAACTATTGCAAGTTCTCAACAAGCACATACGGGCCATAGCTTGGAAGATTTATGATATTAATGGAATTACTCCATCGTTTTGCACTCATAAGATCCTAATGGAAGACAACTACAAACCCTCAATGCAACCTCAACGAAGGGTAAATCCGAAAATGAAGGAGGTAGTCAAGGCCAAGGTCATCAAGCTTTTGGATGCCGAGATAATATACCCTATTTCAAATAAAGCATAAAGCGTGAGCCCCGTAGCATAAGTGGTACCAAAGAAGGGAGGTATGACAGTAGTGACCAATGAGAAGAATGAATTGATTCCTACGAGTACCGTCACCGGATGGAGGGTCTGCATCGATTACAGAAAATTGAATGATGCTACTATAAAAGATCACTTCCCATTACCATTCATTGATCAAATGCTTGAGAGGTTAGCCGGTCACTCCTATTACTGCTTCCTAGATGGATTTTCAGGCTACTTTCAGATACCCATTGCTCCCGAGGACCAAGAAAAAACCACTTTCACTTGTCCGTATAGCACTGTAACGCCCCGGATTTTCTTTAGTAGTTATCGTTTAAATTTCTGGGAACATAGTAACCATTTGAATTTTTCATAATAGATTGCCTGATAATTTGTGAATAGTTAATGAGATTAATGGGGAGATAAAATTAAGCAAATAATTAAATCATTGTAGCTTAGTGGAATGGGTGTTAATGAAGAAAATAATTTTTGATTAAATGGGAATGTGACAAAAGCTAGGGTGAAAAGTTAAATTATTAGGCTTCTTCTTTTTTTAAAAAAAATAATAATAATAAATAAATAAATAAATAATAATAAGTTAATATATTGGATTAAATACAATAAGGAAATAAAATAAAAATAAATTAGAATTTATCTTATGTTATAAGTAAAGAGATGAGAGAAGAGAGAGAGAGAAATTAAATCTCTCTCATCACTCTATCTCTCTCTATTTTCATTAAAGAGAAGAGCCCTAGCCCCCTTTCTCTTTGCTCCATCTCCCTCCTCTCCCTGCAGTACCCACACCGCCAGCCACCCTTATCGCCGCCCGAGGACCTCGCCCAACGCTAACCTCCACACGAGCTCCGCCCCCGCCAAGCCCCTACTTCCAAACCGCCTCGCCAGTCATAGCAATCCACCGCCCGGCTTGCAAAAGCCTACCATGTCCCTCTCACGCCATTGGCCACCACCACGGGTCGATAGTTCCGACCTCCTCTTCACGGTGCTCTGGCCGCGCCAGGTGCCCGCTACCTATTGCCGCACCATTTGGAACCTGTCTGGCAACCCCCCTTGCTTCATCTCTCGTCTAAGATCCGACGACGAACCCTCCAGTCACGGACAGTAGGTCCAGCATGGTTCAAACGCCGGCAAACGTGGCTCAGTCACCGTTAGTTGACAGTGGTGGATAATTAATATTGGATGAGTATATTGGGTGTTTAATTGATGAAATGCTTGTGTAATTGTTAACTGATTATTAGAGCAAGTATTAAGTTGTAGAGGTGTACTCTACTAGAAAAGATCTATTAAGGTGATAAGCTGTATGAATCCAAGATATTGGATATTGGAGTGCATGAATGCTTACAAAGGGGACTCTGCCAAAATTTTGTCAAACATATTTGGTAAATGCTCCATGATTAAGTATAGTAGTTAAGTATTATTTAAGAGCATGTTAGAAGCTTTTAGATAGAGATAAGAGGATTGGAGCAAGACCGTATTTTAATTCTATAGAAATACGAAGATCATGATCAACACTTAATCACCCTTTAGGAGCATGTTAGAATTCTTAAATTGAGATTAAGTAGAAGAAAAGTCAAATCCCTTAATTGACAGTTTCACATTTTACATCCCTCAGAGATATGGATCTCATGTTAAGAGAAAATAAACTGTACTTAGCTTAAGGAACTATCGTACTCTAATGAGTCTAACTAGAGTATAAGATAAGTATACGGTTTCCGTATTCTTATGAAATTTTGAAACATGAATTCGATCTTAATTAAGAATCATGCATAGATAAATTAATGAGTATATCATATTTTATCTAGTTCAAGTAGAATACGAGTTAAGAATACTGTTCCCGTAATCACAACTCCGTATTATGATTACTAGAAATAAAGGAGGAAAGACCCTCTAGAATATATGCAAGTATGTTAATTTCATTCTTATACTTGTATAGGACGAGGCTAATAGAGAATCACACGGGAGGATCCGGTCAAGTTTAAATAACGAAGGACTACAGACACTATACTTGGTATGGTGTGAGGGAACACAACTGTAAATCTTCGCATCGCATTTGTATTTTGATCGTATTGATATTTGGAGATTTCATATTATGAAATCATTATGATGTTCATGAAATGCTTTTCAGTTTTCAAGCATGACTTGCCGATTTATTCGGAGTTTGAATTTATGTTTATGAAAAGCATGTGAAAACATTGCACATTTTTAGAAATTGCCATGATAGACATATTAGTGCATTGTATCATACTCGAATACATGCCTGTGCCAAACGTGGCTCTACGATAGAGCCAGAGAGTACGGTACTAGGTAGGGAAGGGGTGGTTTTATATAATTCTGTTTTTACCAGTCCAACTATCTGTTTTTCAAACCCTCCTGATTTCAAGAAAACAAAACCCCCTTCCCGTACCCGTTGGGTGCTTAGTATACGTATATACTCTTATAGCTCACGGCCGATGAGTTGAATCGACCGGAGAGATATTAAGTGTTGGTTTATTCCACTCTGGTGCCGCTGTATGAAAGTAGAGTGTAGATGACACTAATATGATAGATGATGAGGATTTAATTCCATAGTTTGTCACCTCCACGATTGTTGATACGGTCCAACCGGGAAGGCTACTGGCTTGATACGGTCAGCGAGGACATTTTTGGAATTTATTTCCCACAGACGAGGATTTGTTTCCATAGCTTGTCACCCCCATGGTTGTTGATACGGTCCAACCTGGAAGGCTACTTCTGATAATAAGAGATTAAAGAAATAATTAAGAGCATATCATATGATTTCATTGAATATTGCTATGATTTATAGTATGATCAGCATGTTGTTTTCCATGTTTTAAATATTGTTCAGTCTCTGTATTCACATTTCGATATTCTTGTATTTGATATTATAGTCGTGCCTTGTATAGTGATTCTCACTCCAGTGAAATGTGCAAAAGTGCATCTAGATTGAGTTCCCCTATAGATAGCTTTGACTTAGCAGTTGAGGATAACCTGTTCTTATTAGATTTTTAGAATTTTAGAACGCTTCCACAAGAATTGTAAACTCTGTATAAGAATTTAAACATTTTGTTTATTATTTATGTTATTTAGTTTGATTATAATTGTTATTAGGTCTCTACCTTATACAAATTTTATGGGTTGGTGCACTCGGCCCAAAGATGTGTGACATCCGGTCCCTATGTTGGGATAGGGTGTTACAAGCACCTTTGCCTATCGTCGCATGCCTTTTGGATTGTGCAATGCCCTTGCTACCTTCTAGAGGTGCATGCTAGCTATCTTCGAAGACTTTGTAGAGAACACTATGGAGGTATTTATGGATGATTTATCAGTCTTTGGGGATTCTTTCGACCATTGCTTGGAGAATTTGGAGAAAGTGCTAGCTAGATGCGAAGATACTAATTTGGTCCTAAGTTGGGAAAAATGTCATTTCATGGGGCAAGAAGGGATTGTTTTAGGACACAAAATTTCGAATAGGGGCATTGAGGTGGACAAAGCAAAAATTGACACAATTGAGAAGCTACCCTCACCTACCTCAGTCAAGGTCAACAGGAGTTTTCTCGGGCATGAAGGCTTTTACTGGAGATTCATAAAGGACTTCTCTAAGATTTCCAAACCGTTAACTAAGCTATTAGAGAAAGATGCCCCGTTTGATTTCAACAAGGAGTGTTTGAAAGCTTTCACCATCCGGAAAAAGAAACTTTTGTAGGCACCTATCATAACCACACCAGATTGGGATCTCCCTTTTGAACTCATATGCGATGCAAGTGATCATGCCGTTGGAGCAGTTTTGGGGCATAGGAAAGACAAACACTTCAAACCCATCTACTATACTAGCAGAAGTCTGACAGAAGCACAAGCAAACTACACTACTACCGAGAAAGAATTGCTCACCATAGTCTTCGCCTTTGATAAATCCGACCCTACTTGGTTCTCTCAAAGGTCATGGTCTATACCGACCATTCTGCATTACGCTATCTGCTAACTAAACTAGATGCCAAGCCGAGGCTAATTAGGTGGGTCTTGCTATTACAAGAGTTTGACTTTGAAATTAGAGACAAAAGAGGAGCATAAAATTTAGGCGCGGATCATTTATCCCTACTAGAAAACCCAAATAGAGATCCACTACAAGAGGGAGAGATTAGGGAAGAATTCCTGGAGGAGCGCTTGTATAGTTTGCAAGCGGTTCCCAATCAGCCGCAAGCTTTGCATGGGGAAAACGAACCCCCTTGGTTCACCGACTTCGCCAACTATCTCGTGGCCGGTGTCCTCTCAAACTCTTATGACTATCAACAGAAAAGGAAATTTTTGGCCCAGTTCAAATATTATGTTTGGGACGATCCACACCTATTTCGAGTTTGTGCTGACCAGGAACTGAGGAGATGCATTCCGAGGAAAAAAGAGTGGAGAATTCTGGAGGACTATCATTCAGGACCCGCAGGTGGGCACTACAGTGCGAATAAAACCACGAGAAAAGTCCTTAACTCTTGTATTTACTAGCCCACCATATTTCAGGATGCCGAACTATATGCTCAGTCGTGTGACAACTGCCAACGCACCGGTAATTTCTCACGCTGCGATGAAATGCCACAAAATGCAACTCAAGTATGTGAAGTTTTTGATGTTTGGGTATAGATTTCATAGGGTTCTTCCCGAACTCCCATGGGAACAAATACATTTTAGTGGCAGTGGATTACGTTTCTAAGTTGGTGGAAGCGCAAGCCCTACCTACCAACGATGCTCGGAATGTAGTCAAGTCCTTGAAGAGGCTGTTCTCTCGTTTTGGTACACCAAGAACCATAATCAGTGACCGGGGAACTCACTTTTGCAATACACAATTCAGTAAAAATCTCAAGCGTTATGGGGTAGTGCATCGGACATCAACCCTATACCATCCCCAAACAAGTGGTCCAGTAGAGGTTTCCAACCGGGAGCTGAAGAAAATTTTGGAAAAAATGGTTGCACATAATAGGAAGGATTAGGCAGAAAAACTAGATGATGCAGTTTGGGCCTACCGTACTGCTTAAAAAATGCCGACTGAAAGCACCCCCTATAGACTTGTTTATTGGAAGGCTTGTTACCTTCCCGTTGAACTAGAACATAGGGCATATTGGGTGATTAAGTTTTTAAACTTTGATCTAACTCTCCCCTATATTGAAAGGAATTTTCAATTAAATGAACTTGACGAGTGCCGTTCTTCAGCCTATGAAAACTCCAGACTATAGTGAATTAAGCACTATCATGATAAACTTTTAAGGCAACCAAAGTAGTTCAGGGAAGGGGACCGCATCCTCTTGTTTAACTCCCATCTAAAACTATTTTCGGGCAAGCTGCGATCCAAGTGGTTTGGACCCTTCACCATAACCAAGGTGCACCCTCATGGAGCAGTGGACATCAGCCAAGACGGAGGGGAATCCTTCAAGGTGAATGGATACCGGCTCAAGCCATACTATGAAACAAGCAATAAGTTAAGACTAGGTGACCATCTACACATTTATGATCCCCCATAAGGTAACTCAAGGTATGTCAAGCTAGTGACGTTAAACAAGCACTTCTTGGGAGGCAACCCAAGTATGATAAAATTTTGTTTTATTTCGTACCCTGTTTTAAATAATTAGAATTATCTGAAATAACTTGATCACACATCTCATCCTCCGCATTCACATCATTAGACACATCATGCTAGCTGCACCTTCATTAGCACCATATTGAAAATGTTTGCTAGGAATAGCCGTAGAAACAAAGAATGACCCAAAGTTAGCTGCACAAGACAATCCCGGTTCATACGGGCATGTATACAGCCGTATACTAGCCCGTACACTGCCAGGTGCCTTCATACGGGATCCTATACCGCCATACACGGGCCGTATACTCCAAATCTTCAACTTAAAATTAATCTGAGGGTATATGGCCTACCATACGGTCGTACACGGGGCCGTATGGAGCCTACTTTCTTTAAATAAAAGGGGCATTTCTACCATGAAAATTTTATTCTCCTATCTCCATTCTCCTTCACCTTCTAAGACCGCCTCGGGCCCGTAATGCATGCGTTCTTTGTAGCAATTAGAGGTTGTTATATGTAAATATCTTCATATCTAGGATGGATTGAGAGAGATTAACATCTTGAAGACACCACGAGGTGATGTATACCCGCTGTGCAAGCATACGGCCATATGGCGGCTTGTATAGCGCTCTGGCAGGGCCATACGGCCTGTCATACGGCCCGTACAGAGGCCATATACACGCAACTATCGTTCAATTTGTTATTTTCCCTTATGAATCAGTGGCACTAACATGCTCTCCTGTCCTTCGTAGACGTGCCTAATAAGAATGTGGCCTCCAAGCAAGTGGGTCATCCAAAGCGCCGCCGAACCGAGATGGGCTCCTCCTCCGGAGCTCCCCGATTCGATGAGGAGCGCTTCCAGCGTCGATTCAAACGGCTTGATGCCAAGCCCTTTAGCCGCACCCATTCGATCGACTGGGAAACCCTAGAGCAACTTTATATCGTCGACCGGGTCCGCGAGCTTTTCTCAGTAGGCGGAAGGGACCGGGTTTTCCCCATCAACGAGCCCACCTACCGGGAACACACCTTGGAGGTGCTCAGCTCATTCGAGGTCAACCACACGGCGATAGGGGAGCGGGCACGCACCGCCATCTCCTTCAAGCTTTATGGTGAGATGCGGCGTATGAGCTATGCACAGTTAGAGCTATACATGGGGATCTACGACCGAGAGTTCCTCGCCACTCCCCATGGAGATCTCCTCACTTCCTTTCCGACGCGCATCATATCGCCCCGCTGCTACTGGACACAGCTGGGAGGGTGCCCCACCAATAAGGCGTCAATGATGACTGATCCGGTGCATAGATACATTCATGCATTGGTCAGCAGGACCATAGCGGGGCGGGACGAGAGGACTGGGGTCGTTACTATGACTGACAGATTTCTGCTCTACAGCATTTTTGAGCGCACCTCCATCCACCTCGGACATATCTTCACCGATTACTTTACACACCAGGGGCAAAGCCACAAGCTCAGGACCATCAACGCAGGACCTTACATTACACGGCTGATATAGGGGATGCGTCTGGAGCTGAGGACAGAGGGCATCGAGCGGATACATCTCATGACACCCCTTGGGATGAGCACACTCATCCAGATGGGCTTGGTCCGGGCCATCAAGTACCAAGCACGCTTTTAGCAGGTCAGGAGTCCGATAGCTTGGATGACGGCGCATTCGAATCTGAGGACTCATCATCAGAGGCTGACCATGGCGCACCCTCCCCATCTTTGAGCAGCAGACTCACAGCAGTTGAGGCACGACTCGCTGAGGTTCACGATATGCAGAGTACTCTTCTGGAGGAGCACCATCATCTCAGCGATCAGCTCTCCGAGCTTTTCACATTCCTTCACACACACCCTCCACCTCTGCACCACCAAGAAGAAGTAAGCACTACCGACTTTATCAAGAAGCACTCAAAGACCATAAGCAGCCACACATGGACAGTTGAGACATTTGATCTAGACTCATGTTTACTTTGTTTTCTTATCAGACTTATGTTTATATATTTTGTGTATTTGGAGCAAGGGTTCTCCCTGCTCATATCATCCTTTACTTTTCATTTATATAGTGGTTGTTCTTGTTACATCCTGGAACTATGATGCTCTTTCTTCCTTTGCAGAATTACACACGAACAAGAGACATCCCGACAAAATTATACACGATCAAATCCTCAACCTCTACGGTTGTCATTATCTCAATGAGGAAGTCCCACATTACCTATTTCCATGCTTTTTATTCTTTTATGTATTTTACTTGAGCTTGATTGCATGCATTGAGGACAATGCACTTTTCTAAGTGTGGAGATGGGTAGCTACCTATCTACTTATAGAGTTATTGTAAATTTCCATGTGTGGAGATAGGTAGCTAATAGACTTTTAAAATCATTGCAAATCTTTTTGTACAAGAACATTTTTGGCATGCACCGATGATGGCATTGTTAGAGAATGTATTGATTCACTCTATTCTTAGTGCACCATCCTATCACCCAATTTCTTTCAAATTCTCTTATGATATGCCATGGACATTTAGAGAAAATCCTTGTGGAATTCAAACTCTCTGGTAACAATAGATAACTCATTGCCATGTTTTATTGGCCTTAATTGATAAGCATTACTCTCAATGGCTCCAAGAGGATCCGTGGTACTAATTAAGCCTCTAACCTCTCATAATTTCACCTAGTGGACAAGTAAGAGAAGAATAAAATAGCATGTACATAGTAGTTTAGTTGCTACAATAATAAAGACAATGTTCCTGTACTTGTTGTGATGAAGTAGTTTGGGGTCCCTTCCCCTAATCAAGGTGCTCCTCAATTCGAAAATCATTGCTAAGTATGAACACATCTAGGTAGAGTTGTAACCCTCTAAGTACCCGGGTGTTCTGGTGCCTAAACAACATGTGCATCCTAAAGAAAAGAGGGCCTACACTCTATACTGATCTTTAGCATGAGAAAGACGGATCCTTAGGGATGCCCTACCAGGAAAAAAAATAAATAAAGGGTTTTTGTTGTACATAATTCGAAGTTTCTCGAACTTGTCCACTATTTACACAATAGGGGGTTGGTTGTCTTGAGCTTAGGGCCTCAAGAATCTTCTAGAGACCATTAAGGGAATGCTTATCTTGATAGGACTTTTGAACATGGTATATGGAGTGAAATTATTCATCTAGGGCCGTGGGGAACTAAAACACAAGGTGTAATCTAGGTCCCGGTATGGAAATAGGAGAATGCATCTTTGAATGGTGGGCTTGGAATAGGGTAAAACAAATTATTTTATAGCCGGAGGTTGAACACTCATCAATTCTTTTGGTTCAATTGTTTTATTTGCTTGAGGACAAGCAAATGTTTAAGTGTGGAGATTGCTGATGAGTATTCAAATGAGCATATTTTCATATCATTTTCCTATATATCTTGTATGCCATTTTGATGAATTATAGCCCTCCAGTACTTAAAAAACTTCATATTTGTTAAACAGGGCATATAGAAGCCACTCCGGGAGAAAGGAAGCATTTCGAGGTGAAAAAGAGGCCGATTCAATGCTATTTTGGAGTAAACGGGAAGGCATACGGCCGTTTTCTACTAGCGAGAGTGAACGGCCTACACATCAACCTTCCTGGATTGCATACACCCCATATGAATTCATCTTTGGGTGTTATAATGTCAGTATACTAGGCCGTATACTCACACTGCATCTGTATACTAGCCGCTATACGGCCATATATCAAGTAATCGATCTTCATACGGACTAGTACACGCCATATACGCAGCCCGTATGTCGTAACCCTCCTTTTTATTGCGGACCCTGGGGGTATGAGCATAATTTTTACTCCTAAAACCCTAAGCTGAGGTATAAATAGGAGGCTTTAGGGTTTAGGAATGAGAGGTTGTCTTTGGAGGAGATTATCTTGGAGATTAGGGATTGGGGGTTTTCTACCCCAATCTTGGAGAGAGAGAGAAGGAAGGAGATAGAGAAGGAGATCAAACTTGCAAAGCTGTCAATGGTATCATATATTATGTCAAGTTTTGATTGTATTCTTGTTGTTTTGGATTAGACTTATCCATTTATAGGGAACTAATCTTATAGATATTTGGGTATGAGAAACCTTTGGATATTGCATTAATGTCATATTGATTTTTATATTTTAATTGATTGGATGTATGCTTAAATGTCTATTAAATGTTTTATATTGATTGTAATCTCTCTACGTTGCGGGATGCCCGAAGAGACTACTTGGGTGCAATACGAAGGCTAGAGCTAGCACCTCGTTGTATTAGGAACATACTCCATTAGAGAGGGTTGTGAGTAAGCTGAGGGATTCGGGTACTAGAAGGGGAGCGACTCTTTAATAGGATTCAATGCCACAACTTTTCCAAGACATAGGTTCCCTTAAGCTTAAGAAAATCCTAGGAGATTGGTTATCCAATCGCCTCGGGAAAGGGATTGGATATAATTAAGGAACCCTTGGCACAAGCATCTCCAATCATCTTTATAGATTTCTTTATGTATCTCTAGATTTAAATCCAAAGAGGACTCATACCCCAGTATCTCCTTCTCATGGTATAGTTTTGTCTCAATTAATCCTTGATTTGCAAAGTTTATCCCCAATCTTTCAATTCCTTAGATTTAGATTCAAAAACCACCAACTCTTTGACAAGACTAGATAATAGAAGCTTAGTTCATACTAGTAATCTATTTCCTGTGGGTTTGACACTTGACTCTGATAGTTCAATATACTACTTGATCACGACCCGTGCATTTGCGAATTCATCCCATCAATAGCCTCAAGATTTCACCCAATCTTTACTGAAAATCGATTCTTAGTTTAGTATTTAGATTAGGACAACACCAAATCTTTGTTTAGACTAGATAATAGATGGATAGTTTGTACTAGTATCTCTTGGTCCTTGTGGGTTCGACATCCGACTTTTCATAATCCACATTACTATTTAATCATGATCCGTGCACTTGAGGAAATCCCATTAGTTATTAACCTGATTTGGTTCGATTAATATTTATTTGCTCAAATTATATTTTGCAGATGGCTCTAAGAGTGAAGAAGTCTGTTCTCAAACGTGAGCGGGGAGAGGAGGGATCCTCCATACCCGATTTCCTTAAAGATCGATTCAGGACGCGATATGAACCGCTGGCTCCCATGATGTTTTCATGTCTAGGACCATTTGTCACGCCCCTCAACTCGGGTCTCGCCTCTACAAGACGCTGACGATGCCGCTGTAATTTATAGGGCCACCCCTATAAGCACGCAAAGCTCTGTAACACAAGCATATAATTAAAACCGAGTTAAAATTATTAATCAGCGGAAGAAAATATATAAGGTTATATAAACGCTATGCAGGTCCCAAATAAAAATACAACTCTCACTCAGAAAAGGATAGAGGCCCACAGACCTCAGCTCAAAATATCCCTGACACTGCTAGGTTGTCCCACGGTAGCTCCCTCCAGAGTCCTGCTCCTAGCTAGTCGTCGTCACCTGGGAAAAACATCAAGCAACCAAGTGTATGAGTCAAAGAAAGGCCCAGTAGGATCGTAATTTAAGCAATAAATGTGGCTGAAGCCACCAGCAATGAATAGAATAAAGCAAGTGCAACAAGATCACAAGCAAATAACAAGTCTCGAGAATGTGGATAAATCCAAACATGTACTCAATCTCCTAGCATATATAATACTATGATACCTCCAGTATCATAAGATATCCTCCATATATCATCTCTGGTCTACGCCAGATAGCGCTATATCAATCATGTGCACATGGCTAGATAGTATCTCCCTCTGACTGAGCCTCCTGGCCAGATATTATACACCCTCTGCCGGGGCCTCCGTCCGATGGAGCACCAAGTGCTCGTGGCCAGATATTATACACCCTCTGTCGAGGCCTCCGTCCGATGTATCATGCCTGTACATAAGACATTGCTAGTACGAATACCTAACAACAGGTATACATATATATCCAAGGCCGCAACATCTTGAATATATATATAATCAATGATCTCGTCGAGATTGGAAGCCAAACATATTTAAGGAGTAAACTCAACTCAAATATGTATAAGAAAATGAGGAAAGCAACAATCTCCCCGAGATATAAAGCCGATATATATGAGGAAACCCATCTTGAATATGTATTGGGAACCTCTTGAGGACATAAGAATACAAGAATCATAAGCAAGGTATAAGGAAGGAATACTCAATGCAAAGAATAGAAATTCAACAGACTGGTATGGAGTACCCCTTAACCATAACAGGTGCAAGTAGGATGCCAGAGGGTACTCCACTAGCCATATGCCATGGAGTATCACTCCCACTGGCCATATGCCATGGAGTACCATCTCCGCCATCCCAATGCACAAAGACAAGAGAAATGTCAAGCGGTACTCCCTCAAAGCAGATCATATCAGAACATACAAGCTTAAACAAATGTAACCAGCATAACATGTCAACAGATAGAGCAGGAATCAAAAGATGGACTCCAACATCCATCTAGCACAACAACAACAGAAATCAATAGAACACTATGAGTTAGAAATACTCACAGTACCTATGCGAGAGCCTAACTTATTCGCTTCCACGACCTACCCAGGTCCGAGCCTTCCACTCAGGTCCTCGACTTCCTCACCACGTCCTAAACATGGTAAATGTTCATCACATAACATTTCATAACAATCTGAATGCATTACATGCATTTAATTACCCTAATCGTGAGTTTACCGAAATGTCAGCTTTTTAATTTATAAATCAATTTAATCCGGCTCTTAGACACCGCCCGCATTCATTTTTATTAGTTTAAATATACACTCAAACTATCGGGACTATCCAATCAAATTCCGAAGTCTTATTTGAAAACATTGAAGCTCTTATTCCACAATTTCATTATAGCTACAAGAACTAACTAAATCATGAAATTGAACCCTCAAATTGATGCCCAAAATCTTCTACTATTCCTTCCCAAACTTTCAATACAATATCTTCCCAATATACACTTTCATTTTGATCAGAATTGGGGTTCATTACCAACACCACATAGCTCGCTTAAAAGAAACAAATCCAATATCTTGCAAAGATTACTACATGGATTCCCTCGCAAATTCCTTTCACTTGTAGTTCAATTCTCTTCCAATCTTTACAATTAATCACACATTTGTTTGATCCCCTTTAACACAATACATGCCTTCATTAGCATCCCTTAAGAACAAACTAATCACAACCAATGTGGCTTTATTCATGAAAGCATACAACTTGAGAATAATCATACCCTTAAAACAAGTAACACAAGGTACCCTTAATCATTCCAATGCTTATATCTATGAACAACAACCATTAAATCCCCAGCACCTTCTTGGCTATAGCCTTCATTCTTTTTATTATTGGTATTTCATTAACCAATAACAAAATTCCCAAACTATATCCATATTAGAGTTACAAGAGACTAGGGTATAAGCACTTATTCAAGGCCTTTAAGCTCTAAGAAGACATGGCTGTAATCATGAGAAGCTTAAACTAAATTTTATACTGCCCATATACCCAATCCTTGCATTTCAACAAACAATAGATGGGCTTGCTAGATTTCCACCCTTGTATATCACCATTTTATCCATTGCTTGCTAACATCCTTATACTATAGCATGCTTTTTTCCATCAGTTGGCCTTTGGTACATGTCATGCATCAACAAAATTTCCAAAACTTTACCCAACCAACTCCATGATTTCCAGAAAGTACTAAGATTAACATCAACATTAATTGAATATTTTGTAATCTAAAAATATAGTTTTCTTCAACCATTTCAATGGTTAAAACTCTCATGATTTTATCATTTCATCTCTAAGAAAACAAGTGAAAGTTCTATACCATATTCAATTGGAAGGGTTGTCCTCTAAATCAATCAAAAGCATCATCAAACAATTTCTCACCATGCAAGGTTAACAACATGACTTATGATTCATTATTGGCACATTATATATCTCCCTAATCATGAAGGCATTCGAGCTAGAAAATAATAGACAATGATACATGAAATTTCTACAAAAAAATTTGGACAACACCTCCTTTGTTTACCGGGCTCTGAAAATTATACAAACATTCTCCATGTCATATAATTTAAACATACAAACATACAACATACAATTATCTATCTCTACGAGCATACTTACAACTCATTAACATCATGTATCATCAATCTCTTACTCGAAGCTCTTAACAGCCCCTCCTCTAAATCAATCAAACTAATTATGATGGTTATTTCCCAAACTACCATTAATTTCCATGCCTTGTCTTATGCAATTAATCAACTAATCATGGTGGTTATTTCCCAAACCATGCTCACCGTCGCGAGGAAGGGAGAAGGGGACGTGTGGGGTCAGCAGGAACTGTGACGGCGTATGAGCTGCAGGAGCCAATAGCGGGAGCTGCCAAGCGTGGCCAGTGCGGAGGAGGTCTGGTGGTAGCTGAGGGGATGGCGCGGCGTCTTGATGCCTTGCGCGGCCAGGGCCGGGCCCCAGTGGTGCATGAGTCGGCCCGACGCTATTTGGCCGGCCGTCAGGGAGCTTCAGCCCGGAGTGAGATGCCTGCTAGGGAGAGGGAAATCGAGATGGAGAAGGGTTAGGGCTCGTGGATGAGGAAGAGGGGAGAAAGAGATTGAGAATTTTATTTCTCTCTCAACCCCTAAGTTAGTCATATAGGTTAATAAAATATATTTTCATTAAATCATTCTCTCTCCTCACTATATTGTCACATGCTCAATTATTTCCATGATCTTCTAACTTTAAGTCACATGCCCCCTTTTTAATCACTTAATCCCTTCAATGATTCTTATCATGATAACTTAAATAATTAAAGTCTAATTATTGTATCTTATTCATCCGTGACCCAGGTCCGAGAACCCCGGGTCAGATGACCCTAGTGTCACGGGTGCACCGTGACATCACGGGGTTGTCTCAGTCCCCGACCATACCCATTTTTCCCAGGATTCGAATATTTGTCTGTTTTTCTCAATAATTAATCTGATTTAATTAGTACTTAATTAAATCTGGATTAATAAGACCTTTATAATTTTCCCAAATTTCATCTTTTACCATATTAAATTACTATTTAATAAATTCTGGAAATACATAAATTAAAATTCTTATTTATTTCGGGGTGGGTTTTACTCTATTGGTTGGGGTGTCCTACAAGAGCTAGGCATTGAGGATAGGGTCCGTGAGCTAATTTCCTTTGGAGGATAGGACAGGGCTTTCGCGATTGACTCCCTAGTTTATAGGGAGCTAGCGCTAGAGGTCTTGAGAAGTTTTGAGATTGATAGTACATACTTTACTGTGGGGAAGCAGGCTCTATTCATTTCCAGCTCGATATGGAGATGCACCAGATGAGCTACATGGAGTTTTCCATGGCTATGGGTTTATACGATTGCGCCTTTGCTAAGACACCAGAGTATGCAGAGTTAGTATTAGAGTTCCTTTCAGGCCCGACACACTCTCTTTTTTCGAGATCCATCACAACAGGTGCTAGTGCAGACACAAAAAAGACCTCCTTTAGTGTTGATCTAGTCCACCAATACTTACATGCTATCATCAATCGATCAGGGATAGGACAAGAGGATATTACTCGGGAGATCACACACACAGATCGGTCAGTCCACCTCGGGTACCTCTTTGTGGACCACATTACCAGGCCGGGTCAGTACCCTCGCCTCAAGTTGATCTCAACTGGACCATACATTATGAGACTCATTGTCGGCATAGGCATGCTCCGGGGGACACAAAACATGACCCAGATCACCACAATACAGCCCTTGGGGTTCAACACCATAATTCTGATCGGGGTGGTCAAATTTGTGATAGCTGTCAAAAGAGAGCTATTTAGATGACATATTATGCTAGGTTGAGACAAAATATGGCCATCTAATGATCTATTCAAGAGCCAATTTTGGTTATTTTATATAAACTATACCTCAACTAGCATGTACACTTGTTTTAGTGAATTTCTATATTAAATGGATTAATTTATGAACTAATGCAAGTGTTTTAATATTGACAGGTAGTGAGACCATTGAGGAGCTATAAGGATGATCTTGGGCAAAAGAGGAAGGTGTTCTATGACAAATGAGCGAAAGTAGTGAAAGGAGAAAGGGTTGTGAGCAGCCTGAAAGAGCAGCTCAGATCAAGAATTTATTTGAAGAGCTACAGGACTCCAAATTCAATTTCCTCTTGTCATATTGAAGATCAACTAGGTAATAACACTCAGTTAAAATTTCAGCTCAATCCGAGTTGAAATGGTCATTCGATCGTTGCGTTGATGAAGACATCGCAACACAGACTGCATACATCGCAATGTTAATCACTGACATCGCGATGTTAATTGTGACCGAGTGCCAATTTTCACAGAAAAGACAGATCGCGATGTTGCTTGTCGTTGTCGACATCTGGGGCGCTGGGCTATAAAAAGGGGCTGTTTTGCTAGGGTTTTTCATTTCTCGTTTGGGGGCGATGGCTAAGGCTCCAAAGAGGCGATACGGAGGGTTTCAAGGCCAAATCTTGAGGGGAGAAGCTCAAAGCAAAGGAGGAACCTATCTCTTATTGATTTTTAGTGTTTTAATCCTTCCTTTGTACTTAGACATGGATGTCTACCTTCTTATTTGCATCATTATGAATCTTTCTTTGTAATGGTAGCTTGAACATCTTTGCTAGGGTTGTATGAACTCTCTTTGACTTGAATCTATATTATCTTTGGCTTTGCTTTGTTACCATGATTGTGGATGTGCTTTTGAATCTATTGTCTTTATCTCCTCATTATTTGAGAGACTATGGGTATATTTAACTCTAAGCATTATGAGAAATCTAGGCTTGAGAGTAGAATAGAGAATTAGGGTTGACGGAGTGATACCGATTTGACCTATCACTGAGAGATCAGGTTAGGCAATTTCATGGTAGTGATAGAGTGTTGTCCTATAATGTATCTAATTTACCATAGAGATATGGACTTTAGATGCATGATCCTTAGAGATAAGGTCCTGTAGGATTCCCCCGGAGTGCACACAAGCACAACACTTTATCAGTGACACACCCATATCCACAACCTTGATAACTTAGTAAGCCAAGGAGATAGGTCATTCTTGGTTTCAGGCAGTTTGATGTTAAAGGGATCATCACCAGTTGTGGTTGTAAGTTAAGCAATGATGTCGGCAAGTACTTGTGTCTTTATAGAAGTACGTGGTTCATAGCTGATGTCATACTCCGCAAGCTCAAGTACCCATCAGGCTAAGCGTCCCGATGTGTCTGGCCGATATAGAATCTACTTTAATAGTTAATCGGTCAACACCCTTATCCGATGTAACTGGAAATAAGGGTAGAGTTGTCGAGCAGAAACCACTAAAGCATAGGCCAATTTCTTGAGAGAAAGATATCTCGATTTTGTATCAGTGAGGACCTTGCTTGTGTAGTATACTAGCGTTTGCAAATCATCCTCAATTTTTACTAACACTGAGCTGACAACTGCATCAGTTGCAGACAAGTAAACATAAAGCTCTTCTCCGGGTTGTGGCTTTGCCAACAAAGCTGGTGATTGCAAATACTCCTTCAGTTGTAAGAATACTTTTTCGCATTCTTCATTCCATTCTACCTTGGGTGCTTTTCTTAATGCCCGAAAGAAGGGAAAGTTCTTCTCTCCTAACTTCGAAATGAATCTTCCCAAGGCTGCTAATTGGCAATTAAGTCTCTGTATTTCTTTGATTGTTCTTGGAAATCTCATTTGAGGATAGCCCGTATTTTCTCCGGGTTTGCTTTAATTTCCCAGTAAGTGAGCATGAACCCTAGAAACTTTCAAGATCGGACACCGAACGTACATATATTGGGATTGAGGCTCATCCCATGTGCTCGAAGTGCAGCAAAAGTTTCTTGTAGATTGGCGACATGTTGTTCTGCTTTATAACTCTTCACCAGAATGTCATCGACATATGCTTCTATATTTCTTCCGATCTGATTTCTGAACACCTTGTTTACTAATCTCTAAAAAGTTGTACCAACATTTTTCAAACTAAATGACATGACTTTGTAACAATATGTTCCTCTTCCGGTGATGAAGGAAGTCTTCTCCACATCGGATTCTGTCATTTGAATTTGATTATACCTGGAATATGCATAAAAAAAAAACTAAGCATTTCATACCCTGATGTAGAATCTACTAAGTTATCAATAAGAGGGAGAGGGTAGTAGTCTTTAGGGCATGCTTTATTGAGATCAGTGAAATCCACACACATCCTCCACTTTCCTATAGATTTCTTGACTAGTACAACATTCGATAACTACTCTGGGTAATACACTTCTCGAATGAAATCTGCTTTCAAAAGTTTATCAACTTCTTCTTAGTCAGCTTGCAAGCAGTCAGGAGCAAAACTTCTTCGCTTTTGTATGACCGGTTTGTGCTCTAGATCGACAGTGAGTTGATGTTCGATGATCTCTTGAGGGACTCCGGGCATCACTTCAGCTGTCCAAGCAAATATATCAAAATTGTCCTCCAGGAGATTTAGTATCCCTTCTTGCTATGCTGGTTGAAGATTTTCTCCTATTTGGATGGTTCGTTCTAGAAGTTCCTCTTTCAGAGGTATGGTTTTCAGCTCTTCAATCGGAGTGGGGCGACGTTTCTCCCGTTCGTCGTCTTCAGGTTGTATGTCCTCCACAGCATGTGCTTCCCCAGATCGGCTACTCCCTTCACCAAAACCTTTGAGCATGGTAGCATAACATTGGCGAGAGGCTAGTTGGTTGCCTTTCACTTTACCGCAACCATTAGAAGTTGGAAATTTGATCACCATATGATAAGTTGAAGGTACAGCTTTCAATTGATTGATATATGACCTCCCTATGATGACATTGTAGCACGAGGGGCATCAGACAATTAAAAAGTTAATGAGAGCTGTGGTGGTTTGTGGGGGAGTGCCAAGAGACAATGTGGGAGAAATCATATAGTTGGGTTGTAGAAGGCTGCCATTGAACCCGATGAGAGGGGATTTAATTGGTTTCAGATTTTCAAGAGGAAATTTAATTCTGTCAAATGCAGAAGAGAGTAAAATGTCTACCGAACTTCCAGTATCAATGAGAACTCACTTAACAGTGAAAACTCTGATCTGCGGGGTGATCACAAGAGCTTCATCATGGGGGTGATGAACACCTTTCAGATCTTCATCTGAGAAACAAATTTATACAGGTGTGCGGGGCCTCTTCAAGGATGTGACGTTCGGCACAGAACCCACCATTCTCACATAATTTTTTCTTGATTTCGAGCTTTCCCCGCCACACCCTGGTCCTCCACCAATTACAATCACATGTGTATTACTAGGGATAATGTGTTGTGGTGGAGGGATATGCTCAGTATCCTGTTCTTTTTGTAGAAATTGATCCAATTTGCCCTCCCTAACAAGATCTTCAATGACATTTTTCAATTGGATACATTCTTCAGTGGAATGCCCTTGTCCTGATAAAATTTGCAGAACTTCTTACTCTTCTTCCTCCTTGGATTGTCTTTCATATGTTGTGGGGGCTTCAATATCTTCTAATCTTGGATTTGGTATAGAATGTCTTCCCGGGAGTTGTTGAGAATAGAGTAATTATAGTACTTTGCTACCCGGGGTTTCAATATAAGAATCAAGGGTTATATGTAAATCCACTCACTTATCTTCAATTCAGATAACATGTCGTTCATACGGAAACCCCCATATAAAACCGATAAAAATAAGCAACACATCAAATCATAATCAATGCATCTCAAGTATTCACCCATATCAATCATGTCAAGTATTGCACCTAACAATATCCACGTAAGTTGAACCCTTACCATGCCCGAGGCATGCATCCCATACCGAAGTGGGATTTTTCTAGCACGAAACAACTACATAAAGCATAAATCTCGCGCGAAACTAATGTCCCGTATGTACAGATGCCCTAAAGGGCTAAACAACCAGTACCATTCTCCGAAAAAGTATTAGTAGAAGCTTTTAATAGAAATCACTGTTTCCATTTTAAAAACTCCATTCCTAAATGGGCATTGATGAATGTCCCAAAGGCCTCTCATGCTCATTCTCTTAACACTGAGTTAACTACATTAACCTGATAGGTACATAAAGGACACATGTCCCCAGTATTTCATAATTGGTTATCTCAAAACATATTCTATATTATAATGCAAGTCTCAACACACTAACTCTATGTACTCAATCATATTTTGTTAGTCAACTCCGTGAATAACTATATTTCCTAGCTATTCACATAAATAGTGCCACATTCAAGCATTCACAAGCCATTTTAAAATAAATCAAGTATCTCATAATATGCAAACCTTAACTAAGGGTAATCAGCTTGTGAATAATAAAAATAACATCCAAAACATAAATCAAAATTTATTTATAAAACATGCGTATAAAAACAATTCCTGTAGGTCATCCGTCTAGCACTCACCACAATGCAGCTATGCACTATTCACGGTCCTGCCTCTTGCTCTCCCACCGAGTCCACAATGCCTTTACCCATCCTATTCATGATAATATATAACATATTAACATCTCATATAATTTAGAGATTATATGGTTATAGAAATACACTATTCCAACTAAAACTCTAAAAGTCAGCTTTTTAATCTATAACCGACGAATCCGAGCCTTTAGACACCTGCCCATACTATTTTTATTAGTTTAAATGTCCCCCACAACTATCGTGATGAACGTAATAGAATTCCGAGCATTTTAGAAAAATGTCAAAAATTTACTATTCATGCCTATACCTTGAAAATTAGTTTTTTAATTTATAATCGAGTCTTCGAATCCTTTAAGGACCTACACTATACCTTGAAAATAAGTTCTTGTTGTTCTAGTGGCTGGAGCCAGACCTCCCTCCATAAGATGTACCACTGCCCATCTTGAAGGATCCTCACCTCTTTCATCTGACTAGGAGCTTGGGTTGTTCCTCTTTTTCCAATGCTTCGCTCTCAGCTTTTGAGCTTGTGTGCTTTACTCCACCCTTAGACCTGATTGCATCGACATGTTATAGTCATCCCCGCCAGACGTTGTGACTATATTTCTTATCTCTTCTCTCAGCCCATCTTCAAATCTCCTACATTTGTCCCAAGGGTCTATAACCATCGACTGAGCATACATGGATAATTCCTGAAATTTTGCTTCATATTGTGCCACAGTCATACCACCTTATATCAAGCGTGTGAATTCCCTCTATTTTGCATCTCTATTGACTCGAGGGAGATATGATTCCTCAAACTCCTTTCTAAACTCCTTCCAATTAATGAACCCTGGAGTGGGATACTTAATCAGCACTGTATCCCACCAGAGCAAGGCACTTTGCTCCAAAAGCATTACCGCATGCGACAACTTTTCGTCCTCGGAGCACATGATTAGTTGAAACACCCTCGCAATCTTCCTCGTCCACGCTTAAGCAACTCTAGGATCAAGCGTTCCTTCAAATGGGGTAGCTCCCATTCTCCTTTCTCCGGCTCTCTCTGCACTGGTGCTTCTGGCATCACACTCAAGGTGCGTACCAATTGTTCCATCACCTGTTGCATCCCGAGTGTTTCACCAGCATTAGGTGGCCCTTTAGAAGCTTCTCTGTCTTCCATCTTTAGCAACTACGAAAGGATCTTCCTCTATCTCCTGTTCCATCATGGGAGGGTTATTTACCACCTGTCATGGTGCTCTCCCCACCATACAACGTCGACCATGACCTTTTCTGGGAGACATTCTATAATGAGAATTATCAATATCAGATAGAGGTCTCAATTAGAAATGTCAAGTATCCTAAGGTCTAGTATATATATCATTACTAGACTTTTCTCCTAAACAACGATCTATAACGCATAATGTCTACTAAACTCTCATCCTAGCTCTGAGTATGTAAATCATGTCCTTTAGAGTCTAAAATAAAGAAACCTTAACTCTGATACCAAAAATGTAGCGAAACGCCGCTAAAAAACCCATTATCCACTGTTCATCCCGGGACATGATTGCCACACCAGCCCTACTCCGGCTGTTCTATCCTGCAAGACATGTATAATCAAGACAGGAAATATTCAACGTAAAATATACACCTATTATATCACACAACAGTAAAATACAAGTCTAACATCTTGGATTTTGTATACCAAAATATAAAATATCTAACGTCACAACATCCAGTAATTCACATACATAGTATGTTTTCATATTTAGGTTTCAGAGCATACTATATACACATTAAAACAAAGTTATCAGCTCTCACGCCTCCCATCAGGGATCTAGGTCCTCTTCTAAATCCATCCTTGTGGGGAAAAAGGGGAGTGGTTAGCTAACACGCACTCAGTGAGGGAAAACATTACTACATGGGTTAGTATATAAAGATATACAAAATCACAAAATCATACAAACAAATATTTATCAAAATATCAAGGATCCATGCATTTAATCACCATGCATATGCTGGTTAAAATAAAAATAACGTGCAAATCCACTCACTTATCTTCAATTCAGCTAATAAGTGGTTCATATAGGAAACCATTTATAAAACCGATAAAAATAAGCAATGTATGAAATCATAATCAATGCATCTCAAGCATTTACCCATATCAATCATGTCAAGTATTGTACCTAACCATATCCACATAAGTTAAACCCTTACCATTCACGAGGCATGCTTTCCATGCCGAAGCATGAATTTACTAGAGCAAAGCTACTACATAAAGCATTAATCTAGTGCGAAGCTAATGTCCCGTATGTACGGACGCCCCCAAAGGGATAAACAACCAGTACCATGCTTCGAAAAAGAATGGGTAGGGGTTTTTTATAAAAATCATTGTTTCTATTTTAAAAACTAGATTCCCAAATTTGCACTAACTGAAGTCCCAAAGACCACTGATGCTCATTCTCTGAATACTGAGTTAACTATGTCAATCTGATAGGTCCATAGAGGACACATGTCCCCAATGTTTCATAATTGGTTATCTCAGTACATATATTCTTTATTATAATGCAAGTCTCAACACACTAACTCTATGTACTCAATCATGTTTTGTTAGTCAACTCCGTGAATAACTACATTTCCTAGCTATTCACATAAATCATGCCACATTCAAGCATTCACAAGCCATTTTAAAATAAATCAAGTATCTCATAATATGCAAACCCTCAATAAGGGTAATCATCTTGTAAATAATGAAAATAACATCCAAAACATGAATCAAAATTTATTTATAAAACATGCGTATAAAAATAATTCCTGTAGGTCATCTGTCTTCTACTCACCTCAGTGCAACTATGTACTATTTATTGTCCTGCCTCCAGCTCTCCCGCCGAGTGCACAATGCCTTTACCTGTCCTATTCATGATAATATATCACATATTAACATCTCATATAATTTAGAAATGATATGGTTATAGAAATATACTATTCTAACTAAAACTCTAAACGTAGGTTTTTTAGTCTATAACCGATGAATTCGGGCCTTTAGACACCTGCCAACATTATTTTTATTAGTTTAAATGTTTCCCCGAACTATCGGGAAAATCAGAATTGAATTCCGAGAATTTTTGAAAAATGCTGAAAATTTACTATTCATGCCAATACCTTGAAAATCAGATTTTAATTTATAATCGAGTCTTTGAACACTTTAAGGACCTGCACTATATATTTTCCCCTCTTCTAGTGTGCCCTCAAGCTAATAGGCCACTCGAAAATAAATTTGGAATCATTCCGACCTCTCTGTGCTATTCTTCAACCTTAGTATTGCTATAGTAAATCCGAGAATTCCTTTTCCAAAAATCATGATCTACAATCTATAATTCAATCCCAAACTTCTTATACCTTGTTCTACATCCATTTTCACCCATTTATGCACGATTTAGTCAATTGAAATACTTGAATTCATCATAATACATTCAAATTATCATCAATGATCGAAATGCATGAATACTCATTCCAACGCATTCAACAGCTTCTAGTTGAAGGTTAGGGTCACTTAATTGAAGTTTCATGATCCGAAAGCTTGTATTCCTATCCTTGAACCCTTCTTCTTTGATTTCTTCTTCAACCCTACATTCATGGGTTTCATTCCAAACAACTAAAAATCAAAGCCCAAATCATAGAATCATGATCTAAATCCTTTAATCTACACATACCTATCTTTGTTTGAGATCAATCCTTGCTAATCTTCACTAATCTTTGATCTTTTCTGAGTTTCTACAGTACCTGAGAATCTCTCAGGTGAATTGGGATGAAATGAGATAACTTTCATTCCCTCTCTCATTTTATCTTATTATAATCAAAGCTTACTACTCAGGGCATTTGGGTAATTGCCTAATCTCTTCTCTAATTAAGTCTATTAATGACTCCAATGATCTTTTTAATCATCATTAACATTTTATTAACTCCTTTAACCTCAATTTAGCTTTATCTGAGCATTATACCCCTCTTTTCGGGTTTCACTCTATTGGTCAATTTTCTCAAAAAATTCAGGTCATTACAATTCTCCCCCCTTAAATAAATTTTGTTTTCGAAATTAACGTACCTCGAGTTTCAAAGAGGGGGTGATGTTGAATCTTAATATCTTCCTCTAGCTCCCACATAGCTTCTTCAAATACTTGGTTTCTCCACAGTCTTTCACTAGTTATATCCTTTTGTTCCGCAAGACTTGTTCAGTTTTGTCCAGTATCTCCATCGGATTTTCAGTATAAGATAAATCTTCTTTCAACTCCATCGACTGTTCCTTCGATACATAAGAGGGGTCTGGCTTGTACTTCTTCAATACAGATATATGGAAGATATCATGTATTCTTGCCAAGTCATCCGATAGTGCTGGCTTACATGCTACTCGCCAAATCCTAGCCACTATCTCATACAGCCCAATATATCGTGGACTCAGCTTTCCCCTCTTCCCAAATCTCATTACTGCTTTCCACGGAGATATTTTAAGGAAAACCTTTTCTCCAACTTCAAACTCTGTATCACGCCTTTTATTGTTAGTGTAGCTCCTCTGTAGATCTTGAGCTGCCTTCATCCTTTCTCTTACTGTTTTGACTCTATCTATCATGACTTGTACCCACTCTAGCCACAGTAATTCTCTTTTCCTTCCTTATCCCAACATAAAGGTGTTCTACACCTCTTCCATAAAGAGCCTCAAACGGTGGCATGCCTATACTCTGCTGATAGTTGTTATTATAAGCAAACTCAATCAATCTCAAATATTTATCCCATCTACTGTGAAGTCTAGGACATATGCTCTCAACATGTCCTCTAATGTCTGAATAGTCCTCTCTAGCTAGCCATCAGTCAGAGGATGGAACTCTGTATTGAGTTTCAGCTTCGTGCCTATGACCTTCTGTAACCCTTGCCAAAAATGAGAAGTAAATTTGGGATCTCTATCAGACACTATCGATACCGGCACCCCAAGTAATCTCACTATCTCATAAACATATAATTTTGCTAGTTGCTCTTGAGTATAGTTTATCTTCATAGGAAGGAAGTGTGCAGATTTGGTAATTCTATCAACAATCACCCATATAGTATTATTGCCTTTCTGGGTCCTAGGTCGCCATGTAACAAAGTCCATGTAGATATTTTCCTATTTCCACTCTAGGACTTCCAAAGATTGCAATAATCATGCCGGGCTTCTTTGCTCCGCCTTGACCCGTTGGCAAATTAAGCACTTTTCCACAAATTGAGCAACATCCTTTTTCATACCTTTCCACCAATAATTCTCTTTTAGGGTCTTATACATTTTAGTTGTACCAGGATGTATTACGTATCAGGAGATATGTGCTTCCTCCAGAATACTTTCTCTAAGGCCTCCAACAATTGGAACACATATTCTGTTTCCCACTTTCAATGCCCCTCCTTTAGTCATCACAAATTCGCCTTGGCTCCCCGATTAAAATCTTTCCATTATCTTTCTAAACTTCGGGTCCTACCCTTGGGCTTCTTCAATTTGTGATATTAGTGTTGGCCTCAAATGGAAGCTGGCTAACAGAGCTCCCAAACCATTTACGTCTATATCTTCAATACAAATATCACCGCAGCAAGTTCTAAATCATGAACTGTGTAATTCAATTCATTTGGCTTCAGCTGCCTAGATGCATATGCTATCACCTTGCCAAATCGCATTAACACACATCCATGCCCTTGATATGATACATTGCTATAGATCTCACCAATCTATTATCCAATTCCTGAGAACTGTTTTCACATTTAGGCAAAGTAAGTATTGGTGCTGACACCAATCTATTCTTCAATTTCTGATAACTGTTTTCATAGTATTCGGTCCATACAAACTTCGCATCTGGCTCAATAGTTTCCTCATCGAGAGGGCTATTGCTGAAAAGCCTTCTACAAATCTTCTATAATACCCACTTATACCCAAGAAACTAATGATTTCTGTCACCATAGTCGGTGCCTTCCAACCCACAATGGCTTTAACCTTCTTGGGATCCATAAAGATTACTTCTGTCGAGATGACATGGCCAAGAAACATCACTTCTTCAAGCCAAAATTCACATTTACTCAACTTTGAAAAGAGTTTTTCCTCCCTCAGAATTCACAACACTATCCTCAAATGTTCAATGTGATCCTCCACATTCTTTGAGTAAATCAAGATGTCATCTATGAAAACTACCACAAATTGATCACGATATGGTGCAAACACCCTATTCATTAAATCCATAAAAGCTGTTGGGGCATTGGTTAGCCCAAATGGCATCACAAAAAATTCATAATGCCCATATCTAGTTCTAAAGGCGGCCTTCGCTACATCTTCTCATCTAATCTTCAATTTATGGTACCCCGACCTCAGATCTATCTTAGAAAATATTTTTGCTCCTAGCAATTGATCAAATAAACCATCTATGTGCGGTAAAGGGTACTAATTCCTTACAGTAACCTGATTCAACCTCCTGTAATCTATACAACCATCTTTCATATTGACAAATAATACCGTGGTTCCAGAGAGTGATGTGCTGGGTCCTATGAAACCCCTTTCTAACAGATCCTTAAGTTGAACCTTCAATACTCCTTTACCTCTACTGGCACTATTCGGTAAGGTGCTCTTGATATAGGAGCAGCTCCTGGCATCAAACCAATCATAAACTCTATACCCTGATCCGATGGTAATCCTGGCAACTCCTCATGAAACACATCTGAAAATTCACATACTACTAGGATATTAGATATATCAACATCGGATACCCTTGTATCAATTACACAGGCCATGTAAGTCCCTACTTCCTTTTTCATACATTTCTCAATCCCTTGAGTGGATATTATACTAAGTAGAGGTGACAATCGTCTTCCCCTAAATATCAGTCTTTGCTCCTCACTAGGCTTCTGGAAGCTTACTTCCTCTTTGAAGCAATCTATTGTGGTATGGTGCCTAGACAACAAATCCATTCCCAAAAGTGCATAAAAATCAGTGATCCTCAAAGGAATCAAATCTGCCTCTAACTCATGATCTCCTATCTGTATTCTACAACTCCTGAATACTTGCATGACTATTATATAGTCTCCTATAGGTGATGCTACAATCATTGTGTTTTCTAGAGGTGTTGGTATTATATTCAATTGTGATGAACATGTATCAGCAATATAAGAATGCATAGATCCAGGGTCTTTATGTACGCAAGCATCAAAATCTGAAATCTTTATTGTACCTGCAACGACATCAGGAGTATCTACCACCTCTTGTTGAGTCATAACAAAGGCCTGTGCTCAGACTCGTAATGCTTTGGAATGGTTACCTCGATGTCCAACACTGTTTGACCCTACTCTACTAGCTCCACATCTGCTAGTGCTTGCAACAAAGCCTCCTCCTTGTAGTGCTATGGAACCTCCAGCTCCTGATGCCTCTCCAACCCCTTGCACACGAAGTTGGTAGTCCTTCTTGGTATGCCCTATCGGTGGCGATAAAAGCACACTTTAGATAATCGGCGGCACTCTTCAGGGAGTAACTTTCAACATACTTTACATGCAGGATAGGAGTTCTTACTCCCTTCAGTCATATAGCTACCACCTGAGTATTTCTTGGTGAAATATTTCCCCTTGCCTTGTGTACCCTGCGGTACTGTACCTTGACTACCTTGACTTTGAGTCTTGGCCCCTCCGTTCTTGTTGTTCTAGTAGCTGGAGCCAGAACTCCCTCCATAAGATGTACCATTGCCCCTCTTGAAGGATCCTTCACCTCTTTCACCTGACTAGGAGCTTGGATTGTTCCTCTTTTTCCAATGCTTCACTCTCAGCTTTTGAGCTTGTGTGCTTTGCTCCACCCTCATACCTGATTGCATCGACTTCTTATAGTCATCCCAGGCAAACGCTGTGACTATAATTGTTATCTCTTCTCTCAGCCCATCTTCAAATCTCCTACATTTGTCCCAAGGGTCTGCAACCATCGACTGAGCATACATGGAGAATTCCTGAAATTTTGCTTCATATTGTGCCACAGTCATACCATCCTATATCAAGCGTGTGAATTCCCTCTATTTTGCATCCCTATAAACTTGAGGGAGATATTGTTCCTCAAACTCCTTTCTAAAGTCCTTCCAATTAATGAACCCTGGAGTGGGATACTTAATCAACACTGTATCCCACCAGAGCAAGGCTCTTTTCTCCAGAAGCATTACCGCATGTGACACCTTTTCTTCCTCCGAGCACTTGATTAGTTGGAACACCCTATCAATCTGCCACATCCACGCTCAGCAACTCTAGGATCAAGTGTTCCTTCAAATGGGGTAGCTCCCATTCTCCTTGCTATGATATATGGAAGTTATGATTCTCTCTCCGGCTCTCTCTTCATTGGTGCTTGTGGCATTGCACTCTGAGTGCGTACCAATTGCTCCATTACCTATTGCATCCCGAGTGTTTCACCAGCATTAGGTGGCCCTTGAGAAGCTTCTCTCACTTCTATCTGTTCAACAACTACTGTAGGATCTCCCTCCACCTCCTTTTCCATCATGGGAGGGTTATTCACCACCTGCCTTGGAGGTCTCCCCACCATACCACGTCGACAATGACCTCTTCTGAGTGGTATTCTACTATAAGAATTATCAATATCAGATAGAGGTCTCAATTAGAAATGTCAAATATCTTAATGTCTAGTATATATATCATTACTAGACTTTTCTCCTAGACAACGATCTATAACGCATAATGTCTACTAAACTCTCATCCTATAGCTCTGAGTATGTAAATCATGTCGTCTAGAGTCTAAAATCCAGAAACCTTAACTCTGATACCAAAAATGTAGCGAAGCGCCGCTAAAAAACCCATTATCCATTGTTCATCCCGGGACATGATTACCACACCAGCCCTACTCCGGTTGTTCTATCTTGCTAGACATGTATAATCAAGACAAGAAGTATTCAACGTAAATATCCACTTGTTATATCACACAATAGTAAAATACAAGTCTAACATCTTAGATATTGTATATCAATATATAATATCTAACGTCACAACATTCAGTAATTCACATACATAGTATGTTTTCATATTTAGGTTTCAGAGCATACTATATACACATTAAAACAAAGTTATCAGCTCTCACGCCTCCCATCAGCGATCTAGGTCCTCCTCTAAATCTATCCTTGTGGGGAAAAGGGGGAGTAGTGAGCTAACAAGCGCTCAGTGAGTGAAAACATCACTACATGGGTTAGTATATAAAGATATATATCATCACAAAATCAGACAAACAAATTATGTATCAAAATATGAAGGATCCATGAATTTAATCAGTATGTATATGCTGGTCAAAATCAAGATAAGAATCAAGGATTACATGCAAATCCACTCACGTATCTTCAATTCAGCTAACATGTCGTTTATAAGGAAAACCTCGTATAAAACTGATAAAACAATGCAATGCATCAAATCATAATCAATGCATCTCAAGAATTCACCCATATCAATCATGTCAAGTATTGCACCTAACAATGTCCACGTATGTTGAACCCTTACCATGCGTGAGGCATGCATCCCATGCCGAAGCATGAATTTTGTAGCACGAAGCTACTACATAAAGGATAAATCTAGTGCGAAGCTAATGTCCCATACGTACAGACGCCCTAAAGGGCTAAACAACCAGTACCATGCTCCCAAAACGTACGAGTAGAGGTTTTTAATCGAAATCATTGTTTCCATTTTAAAAACTCCCATCCCAAATGGGCATTGACTGAAGTCCCAAAGACCTATCATGCTCTATCTCTGAACACTAAGTTAACTATGTCAATATGATAGGTGGATAGAGGACACATGTCCCCAATGTTTTATAATTTGTTATCTGAGTACATATTCTATATTATAATGCAAGTCTCAACACACTAACTCTATGTACTCAATCATGTTTTGTTAGTCAACTCGATGAACAACTACATTTCCTAGATATTCACAAAAACATGCTGCATTCAAGCATTCATAAGCCATTTTAAAATAAATCAAGTATCTCATAATATGCAAACCCTCACTAAGGGTAATCAACTTGTAAATAATGAAAA
The DNA here is from genome assembly GCA_026586065.1 of Dioscorea zingiberensis. NCBI lineage: Eukaryota > Viridiplantae > Streptophyta > Magnoliopsida > Dioscoreales > Dioscoreaceae > Dioscorea > Dioscorea zingiberensis. The sequence continues at coordinate 38,443,381 of CM048822.1, forward strand.
TAGCATCCAAAACATAAATCAAAATTCATTTATAAAACATGTGTATAAAAACAATTCTTGTTGGTCATCCGTCTTCCACACACACCTCACAAGGTAACTATTGACTATTCATCATCACGCCTTGGCTCTCTTGCCGAGACCACAATGCCTTTACCACATCATATTCATGATAATATATCACTTATTAACATCTCATATAATTTAGAGATAATATTGTTATAGAAGTACACTATTCTAACTAAAACTTGGAAAGTCGGCTATTTAGTCTATAACGGACGAATCCAGGCCTTTAGACACCTTCCCACATTATTTTTATTAGTTTAAATTATCCCTGAACTATCGGGAGAATCGGAGACGAATTCTGAGCTTTTTAGAAAAATGTTGAAAATTCAATATCCATGCCTATACCTTGAAAATCGGCTTTTTAATTTATAATAGTCTTCAAGCACTTTAAGAACCTGCACTATATTTTTTTCCGCTCTTCTAGTGTTCCCCCGAGGTAATTGGCCACTCAAAATTAAATTTGGAATCATCCAGACCTCTCTATGCTACAGTAACTCTCTCATCATTACTTGCTACAGTACCTTCTTCAACCTTAGTATTGCTATAGTAAATCCAAGAATTCCTTTTCTCAAATCAAGATCTACAATCTATAATTAAATCCCAAACTTCTTATACATTGTTCTACGTCTATTTTCACCGATTTATACATGATTTCATCCATTGAAATACTTGGATTCATCATAATACATTCAAATCATCATCAATGACCTAAATGCATGAATACTCATTCGAACCCATACAATTGCTTCTAGTTCAAGGTTAGGGTCACTCACTTGAAGTTCCATGCTCCCAAAGCTTGTATTCCTATCCTTAAACCCTTCTTCTTTGATTTCTTCTTCAATACTACATTCATGCGTTTCATTCGAAATAACTCAAAATCAAAGCCCAAATCATAGAAATCATGATCTAAATCCTTTAAACTACACATACCTATCTTTGTTTGAGATCAATCGTTGCTAATCTTCACTCATCTTTGATCTTTCATGAGTTTGCTACAGTACCTGAGAAGGCTCTCAGGTGAATTGGGATGAAATGAAATAACTCTCATTCTTTCTCTCATTTCATCTCATTATAATCAAAGCTTAGTACTAGGGGAATTTTGGTAATTTCCTCATCTCTTTTCTCATTAGGTCTATTAATGACTCCAATGATCTATTTAATCATCATTAACATTCATTACCTCCTTTAACCTTAACTTTTCTTTATCTAACCATTTTACCCCTCTTTTTGAGTTTCATTCTATTAGTAAATTTTCTGGAAAAATTCAGGTCGTTATAGGCAACCTAAGTTTTCTTAACTTCTTTTTTTGTTTGTGTCAATTTAGTTTTTGTATATTCCTTGTGTTATTAATAAATTGCGATACCCTCCTATGCAGAGAATAGCTAAAGTTTGGGGGAGCATTGGAAAGCACAACAACTTGTAAACTTAGTGAACACATCAGGTCTAGGCCTTACTTTGAATTGGCAAGAAATTGGTAAATAAATTCATTGTAAGTATGTGCGTTCTTATAGAAAACATCAAGATGCTACCTTATAGCAATGTGATGCTCTAGGCCTGGACTGAGAACCTGAAAACCAGTTTTATGAGTATTGCGATGTTCCAAGGATCATCGCAATGCCTAGTCTTGGACAAAGACATCAGTGCCCTTAAGATATCAGTATCGCAATGCTCATATCGAGCATTGCGATAATTCTTCAAGCCGCTGTTTGAACCATTAATCGCATACATCGTTATGCCCACTTTGAGCATCGCGATGTTGCCACAGAAATTAGGTTAATACTCATGACCCTGTGTATTACTATCGCACTACATTTCATTTCTTTGGGTTCTTCCTAGGTGGCCGGCAGCCCTTTCCCCCATTTTGCACTAGATTTTAACCAACTATGATCCAACAATAAAGGTATGCAGCTCCATCACCTTATTCAATACTTTCACCCTTCAATCTTTCGGTTTTAGGTCTATATAAGAGAGGGAATGCATGATTTTAAATTTCTAATATTTGTATGGATGATTAGATCCTCATATAGAGGAAATGTGAATGTTTTTATTCATTTGGGAACACCATTTTTCAAGGGGAGGTGTTGCCGAATTTTTGAGCAATTCTGATACTTAGAAACTTTCTGCGTAAGGAAGGGGCTGTGAACATTGCAATGTTTTGGGAGAGCATCGCGATGTTAATTAGAAATTGCTCAATTTCTCCTTCTTCCGTAGCATTGTGGATTGCCTTCATGTGCCCCATTAAAATTGTTGTTGCTTCTTGTTTGAATATACACTTACCATCCTAAATCTTACTGCAGGTACACCATGGCTCCTAAGAAGCAACTGGCTAAGAAATGAAAGTCTAACATCCTCCTTTCGGCCTCGAAAAAGAAGAAGGTTTTTGCATCTATGTCGACCTCGGTTCCTCCCACTATCGCAGGAACATTTTCCCCAAAATGTGATTCAAAGAACTGTTGGGGAAGAAACCCGTACCTGAACGGGGCATCGACTTTTAACATCTTGCCCTAGCCTCACACTGGGTGGTTCATGCGTGGAGTTGGGAGCGTTTTACACCCAACCAGAAGTAGCAATCCTACCGTTAGTCCATGAGTTCTATGATAACATATCCGACTACTGAGGAGACATCGTGATGGTGCATAGGCATGAAGTCAAATTTGATCGCCGCACCACCAATGTTCTCTTGGGCACACACAAGATTCACCCGGATCCATACATAGAGTGGAGAAAGCAAGCCATTGATATGGATAATTTCTTCCAAGCCATTACTGTTCCTGGCTCCATGTGGGATCATTACAGTAGTCACCCAGCCTCTTTTGTTCCTGGTCTATTGAGGAGGGAGTTTCGAGTATGACTCTATTTCTTGTCAACGCGCCTGATTCCGGCTCAGTTCACAGCTAGAGTTAACGTAGAGCGTGCATGCATGGTATATGCGATAGTGTATGGGATTCGGTTTGATATTGGCCGCATTATTCATTGGACCATTAGCAAGTATAAAACTGATCCCACCCATAGGGGTTGTGACACCCATCCCTGATCACATCTTTATGTCACTGAAGAGGAGTTGAATGGGGCCCTACTGAGCCTAAAGCTGCACCAAAATGCCTCATCAACTCCAATATTCTAGAGTGGATGGCACCAAACTGCACTGATGAGGTCGGGACCTTAACGATATCGCCTTCTTGTCCAACTGATGCACCTGAGTTGGTGGATGCCCCTAAGCCTACCCCAATAGTACCACACTCTCTACCAACTTTACCCAGTAGTAGAAGATTATTACAGATAGCAAAGCGTCCGACACAACTGAGGACAAAGGTAGCGAACATGAGGGCCGAGCTTACTCGACAAAGTAGTGACCTCACCTCGATAGTTCAGGATAGTTCCTGAGCCTTTGGTGTTGGCAAGTCATCACCTCAACCGCCTATTTCATTGACACCCCTTGCTCCAACTGAGGACCGTACCGATTAGAGGAGTGTTCTACTTATTTACTTGCCTTTTACCGTCTCCTTATTTCATCTTTTTGTACGGAATAACCAGGGACAGTGATCTTCTCTTTTTTTGGGGTGGGGCATGGTGTGTTAGTTTGTGTTTAGTTGTTTGTACTAAAACTTGTTGGTTGCTTTTATAGATTTTGTTTTCAGTTTCAGTAAATTGTTTGAATGGTTAGCATGTGAACAATATTTTTTGTTTTATATACAAATCACACACCCAATGCACGTGATAGGAGAGGTTGATCTTCGATTGATTAATCATGTGACATAGATAATATCGAACGTTGTACTTGTCAAACGAGAAGAACATCTTACTTGTGTCACGCTTGTGCTTTTGGAAATTTGTTAAGCTTTGACCAATGACCTGTGTTAGTGTAGGATACTTAGAGAATATAGTGCTCTACGGAATGGAACTAGGGTATAGAACTCATGGTAGGTTAGAAACACTTCAAACATAGGGAGGCATGTAGAAACCAGGGGTACATATGAGGTCACATTAATGTAAGTAAATAAATACAAAAAAAAAGAAGGGGAAGGAAATAATGAATGAGGATGAAATAAAGGAGATAGCTAAAGAAATACTATAAAATATGAGCAATAGACTGCCCCAGAAGTAAGATTGTCTACTATTGGAGAGTTGTGAAAACCTAACCATGCCGATGAATGCTTCTAATACTATTCCCTCTAGTATGTATTTAATTTTGTAACCCCCACAAGGATATGACAATTACATTAATAGTATTACGGGGCTGGCGTGACTTATCCTTAGTGTTTAGTATTCGACATGCTCAGCTCATCAACTATTATGTAATATTACATGTGTTACATGAACATCGGAGATCAACCTCGATTTAAATTGCCAAATAGAAGTATTACATTGTGTGGGTGATTGTGCACTACTTGAGGACCAACAATAGTTCAAGTTCGGGGGTGTGTTAGCTCTCAAAAGAGGGCTATTTTAGAGGGTAATTTCCCATTTGTTTGGGACCAAAATGTATTGTTTTGAGTGTTCATTAGATTGTTTTGGTCTTAAGATACATCATTGAGCTAAATCGGGTTTCTCATGTGATTTAGTTGTGTTAGTCATCTGTTTTTGTATCTTCTGAGGCTAAATCAAGTTAATCTCTTATGTATCGATTGAACTTGAGCAGCTAAGGGCTAGCATCGCGATGTTTGAGGAGACATGCTACACAAATCTTAGTTGGGTAACGGTATCACGATGTATATAATGAGCATCGCGATGTTTTGATATGACAGAAGATAAAATTCCCAGTTGGTATGAGTATTGCGATGTTCCTTATGAGCATTGCGATGTTTGGGTGGTGTCAAGAAGCTGAAATTCTCTAGACAAACAATATCGCGATGTGAGCAGGTACATCATGATGTTAAGGAATATGAGCTTCTCAAGAAAACATGGTAACATCGCGATGCGTGCGGATCACATAGCCATGCTTTTGGCAGGAGCGGCCAGAGTTAGGGAACATAGTGATGCTCGTTGACAACATCGTGATGCTTGATGCTTGGGGGGTATATAAGGCATTGTTTTCCTAGGTTTTGGACATCTTGGTCCCAATGGGTGGCTGCACATAGGGGGCGACGATCCAAAGGCCTTGAATGGAATTTTGAAGCCGGGGTTGCTCAAATCAAGAAGGGGACTTTTATCTTTTGTTAATTTGAATGTTCATCATCCCTTTGTGTGCTTAGACATGGATGTTATAATTGATGTTGTCATTGCTTTGCATCTTTCCTTTGTAATAGCAACGTAAACATCTATTTCTAGGATTGTATGAACACATAGATAAGGGATTTCAAAGTACATTGACTTTTTAAATCCACTCAAACAAATACCTGATTTAATTAGTGGATGTATATGGAAATCCTTATCGACCCAAATCGGGCAAAACAAACAACACATAAGAGATTGACATAATGGACTCCCTAAGATGTTCTTGGTTTATCGTAAGTTACCTAGAGGACTTCAACATCAATCCACTCCATACTCTTTAGTGCTTGAAATTGAAGAAGTCATTTCCCTCGGAATTCAAATGGTATTGCAAAATGAAATATCAAATGAAAACAATATGAGAGTTCACATAGATGAACTAGTCTCTTATGACAGGAATAAAATAGGAGTACAACAAAATCTTGAAGTCTATGAAGCAAGGATATCACAAGCTATAACAAGTTGGCTCAATACTAGGAGTCCACAAAGAGAGAGATGGTTCTAGTCCTTGGGAGACCTATCATCACTAATGAACCGTTTGGGGGCAAAAAAAAAAAAAGAAAATGGAATGTCCATATTTCACTGATTCTTTAAAGTAACGTTTGGTCCTTTATGAGAAAAGGTAGACCGGTCATGTATAATTAAATGCATTTCCGGAGGTAAACATATTGTCCCATGCTAAAGAAAGAAAGAATGAATGAAAAAAGTTAAAAAATAAAAAAAAAAAAAAGAAACGAGAAATAAAAAAAGTGGAAAAAATGTTCTCAAGTCTCCCAAAAAAGGCTGGGCCATAAGGTTGTAAAAACATTTGTATGTTCATACTTCTCATTCTCAAACAAATTTCGTGAGGAAGTATGAAGGGGGTATTTGTTTATATCAAAAAAAAAAAAAAATAGAGAATATATAAGCCTTGAAAATACAAGGGATCAGAACATTTGAAGAGCCATGCAAAGATGAAATATTTCATATTTCAAATTTAAATATATATCTTAAAATATCCTGAAATGAAGATATTTTAATATATATATATATATATATACATAGTAAGACCATTTTTTTAAGAAAAATGATAATAATATATTTAATATTATCTCGGAACCTAGATTATCTATATCCTGCTATGTCGATTTAAAATTTAAAATAAAAAAAAATAAAATAAAATTGATATATCTAATTGTTGATCACGATTCGGTCTACGCATGATCCTCCCACGATCAAGAATTGTTGTGGGGAGGGTATTAAAAAGGAAGAGAAAGGAATACTTGGAAGCCGAGTTGCTGTTGTCAATGCCAGTGAGGGACACCACCCCAGGCGTGGAGGTATCATCTCTTGCAGCGCCGCCATCATTGCAGAGTCACTGCCACCGTTGCTTGCGAGGGACACTACCCCAGGCGTGGTGATGTCATCAATGGAGGCGCCGCCATCGTTGTTGAGTTGCTGCCACCTTTGCCAGCGAGGGACACCACCCCAAGTGTAGATGTGTCATCTTTGGTGCCGCTGGGCCGCTATCGCTGAAGGAGCCCAGGTGATCGTTGTCGATGCTCCCCTCTCACCACTGGAATAAGAAGAAGTCAAAAAGATCTATATGACCCTTGCTGTCTTTATTGTTGTCGGAGAGGGACACCTCCCTAAGGTGTCGCGGTGTCATCGTTGCCCCCGTTGTTGTCATCATCGCTGCCAGAGGGAGAGCACAACCACAAGGCGTGTGGACGTGCTATTCTTGTGACCCCCCTGTTGATGCTATCACCACCGAGCCGCACTATCATCCCCACTTGGACGTTACCGTGAACTTATCATAAGACAATGGAGGTTGTAATAATATGAACCAGGTTTGGAGAGGAGTGAAAGACACTGGAAATGGTCGCTATTAGGTTGGGATTCACTAATGGAGAGCACTTGAGAAAGCTTCTCAATTTGAAATTATATCGGTGAATAGTTTCTTTCCTTTGATGGATCTCCAGCTAGAGATAAGCCGGTGGAGAGTGAATGTACTCTGGTAGCTTCTGACATATTCTTGAACCACTCGGGCTTGAATAAGTGTTGGAGGGATTATTAATGTTGAAGTAATGGATACCACACATGAATGGCTAGCTTGATCCGAGCACTCAAACTGTTTTGGTGCATTGTCCTTTTTCCTTATCTCCGTGAACATATGCCTGAGATTTGTAAGATAGATGACATGTTGACGGGTGTTGATTATGAATTTTGTTGAAAGGGCACTCCAATGTTATGCCAAATATTTAATTATGTTAGTGCATACCAAGCATTTGATAAAATGCTTGAGAGAATCCAATGAAAGGAAAATTTGGACTAATGCGACTCAAGCATGATGAATGTTATATCATTAGAAAAAGTAGTGTTATTGATTACCAAGATTGGGTTTTTACCAACAATGGGTCGCCATTATGAAATTCTAAATTCTGATGCTAAATACATATAGACAAAGCAAAGAGGAGAAGTACAAGGGAGAACTGTTTACACCAAGGGCAGATGTTAGATGATGATGTTATAATTAAAGTATTGCTAGAAAATGATATATTCTTGAAACCCCTTTTTTAAGCATGAGGTAAAATTTTCTAAGTATGTACACAACCTATTTGATGGAATGCTTCGAAGAAATATTTATTCAATGTAGAGTTGATTTATTCAAAGAACCAATCTTCAGAATGCATAAAATACACCTCCATATGTTATACCACAAGATGAAAATCCATAGTAATGATCTTGGGCCGTCAGACCATCTCTACTTGATTTTTTTTTTATCAAGTTCTTGTTATTAGATTGTCTTCTAAGGCAACACGACAATGAATATGATGTGCTATTTGGTTGTCAAACTAAATTCTATTGACAACCTAGAAGGAGGAGATTCAAAAATGGACAAAGACCAATACTTTATATGTAACCTCAAAATTATAAATATATGTTTCACAAAGATGCAATACTCTATAATTGCGACTACATGAATACCCTAGAGAGGATCAAGTATGTGTTGAAAAAGAATAAAACCAAGGAGACATAGTTGCTCATTTTATTATGTAGGAAGCTCAAGTAGGCTTTGCCAAGTGGTTCACAATAAAAAATTTGTAATCATAAAATAATAAAAGAACATTAAGACATCTGCAAAAGGTTTAAAGATTTAATAAAAATAAATTTGGCTTGATTATGATAAGGTGGGCCATAACTAATTACTCCATGGAGTTGCCAAGCGCAAGGTTGTCCATGCAAAAAAGAAATATATAATAAAATGCATTTTTATAAATATAGGTAATAACACCTACCATATATACCTATATTTATATATTAAGCCATATATGTAAGAAGAAAGGAGCTCGCTTGGATGATCATAGCAGGAAATTCTCTATTCATCAACGAGATAAATCCGGTTTTATACCTCGAGATTGTGATAGAACATGTTTCTTGAGGCAATCGATGAAATACAAACCCTGATGGGGCACAGATCTCGAGGCAGCAATGAAACGCTCACCTCGGCGACCGATAAAATGAAAATTTCAAAATAGCATACATCTTGAGGTGTCAATAGAACACGCATCTCGGAACAGCAGGTAAAAATGCAAATCCTAAAATGACACAAATCTCGAGGTTGGTGAAGTAGCACGTATCTTGAGGCGAATGATGAAATACAAATCTCAAAATTGCACGCATCTCGATGCAACTGATGAAATACACATCCTGAGCCTCATGAATCTTGAAGCGATGATAAGTAAGCGTCTTGAGGCGGCTTATAAATACCAAGCAACACATATTTCTGGGTGGCGATGAAACATTTCATCTAGGGACAATCAATACAAACATAAATCCTAAAGCCATGCAAATCTCAAGGCGGCGGCGAAGTAGGCATCTTGAGACAACCAATGAAATATAAATCCCAAAGTGACAAAGCATACATCACAAGGCGGCATTAGATATATAAATAAGTATGTAACATATATGCATATATATGATGATGTATCCATTTGTAATGAAAAGTTATGATTCGAAAATAAATGAATAATTTTTTATCCCCTGCATCTACTTATACTTATGCCCTTAATCATAGGTTTGCAAGAATATGTATGGGGTAATTAATAATAGAGGCTTGCCTCTATTAGGAATATAATAATCCACAATAATTAAAACAAATAAATAAATAAAATTATCATTTGTAATTCGTTGTATCACCTGGTATCTCTTCACAGACACGATGCCAGGCGGATATTTTTGATCCCACAACCATGTTGAGGGCAATGCCAAAGCAAATCTTTATATCTCTCATAAGCTTCAGAAAATAATTCTAATTCACCTTACTTGAAGGTATAGATCTCCAGTTGGAGCTTTGCGGCCTTACTTGGTAGGAAGTAATGGCAAAGGAATCTATTGAGCATCTCAGCCCAAGTGTGAATAGATCACGAGGGAAGTGAAGTGAGCCATCGGTAGGCTGCTTCTCTAAAATAGAATGGGAAGAGCCGCAACCTAATAGCATCATCAAAGGCCCTATTGATTTTAAACATATTACAAATCTGAACGAACTTTTCTAAATAGGTGTGGGGGTCCTTATCGGGCCTACCATTAAACTGAGCCGAGTTTTGAATCATAGTTACTGTATTGGCCTTTGTCTCAAAATTATTCATATTGATGGTCGGTGGATGAATGCTAAACTCTTCTCCCGTATATAGACTAGGGATGTTCATATTCGAATAATGTTCTTTTTCTTTCAGCCATGGTGAGTAGTTGTCAAAATTCAATATTAATTCCTGTGGGAAATGAGTTTTCTGCTTTTGAAGAGGACCCTGGAACTGACATTATACCCCTCCGAGTTTCCGGTGTAGAGCTCTATCTATCTCACAATCTGCCTTGATCAAAATCTTTGGATTTGTGCGGGTCATGTAACAACTCCTTGCAAGATGAGAAAGAGATTAGAATTCAGAAGATCAAAACATAAATCAAAGAAAAAGTAAAATAAAGAAAAGAAAAATTACTAAAATAATAAATTCCTAGTTTTCTAATTTCTAGTCCCTGGTAAAGGCCCCAAAAACTTGATTGCTGCTTCTCAAGTGTACTTAAAAGTAGAGAAAGCTAAAAGTCAAAGCTATAGAGAACGGGATTTGGGTTTGATGACAATCAACCATGAGAAAGGGATACTTGGGCAATGAAACCCTTGGATTTTACTATAATGTATAGATGGAGATCTCTATGTTGATGATTGATAAGGCTTGGACCAAGGGTTCCTAAGGTGTCTTAATTCCCTCTCTCGAGGCAACTAATACCAAATTCCATTAATTGCATTATGTTCTAGGGAACCTATTTCTGGAAAGATTGCGGGAATAAGTCATATTAAGCGCTTAATCTCCTTAGTACATGATCTCTCCGCGTACTAACAATCCCCTCTATCAGAGTGGGTCTAGACACAGGTAGGCGTTCGCTTCTTCCCCTGGTGGTTTATAATAGCTTCTTCCGGCTATCGAAATATAGAAAGAAGAATGCAATACTAAACATCAAATAGACACAAAAACGCAAAGGAAAAGTTCTCTGAGGCGGAGCGATTCCCGACGTGTGGCGGCGCGAACGTGGACATCACCAAACGGAGGAAATGGCGAAGGTATGGCGACGGGTGGTCGAACCCCGACAATCAGCGAACAACCCCAGACGTGCAGGGAGGGAACCCCAGCCGGCAACGGCGGCGCAGCCACGGGCGGAGACAAATAGTAGAAGACCAGTGACACCACCGCCAAGAACTATAGAACGGAGCAAGGATGGAGAACGGCGACGGAGGGAACCGGGTGTGGAGAGACAGGAGGCTCAACAGGAGCGTCCACACAGATCTCACGTCCCGGATGACAAACTCACGTTTGTTGAGGTGGTCTCCGGGACTAGGTCATCCGGCTCGAATGACACCCAGAGGAACCAGGAGGTCGATGGACCCAAGGAAGGTCCGTGGGAAGAAGTACGTAGTAAAAGAAAAAGAAGCTCACCCATGGCAGGAGAAAGCTCGCAGCGAACACCGAACTGGGGCGACCTTCAGTACCTCCGACGCTCACCGCCAATGAAGAAGACACCCAGCGGAGTGGTCGAGATCTGCGGCAGATGTCACCAACCAGGTCACATGATGGCGGAGTGCCGCCGGCTGGAGATGTGCCGGAGATGTGAAAAGCCAGGACACAGGGCCTGCAGGTGTCCAGTCCCCTCATCGGAGCTGGGTACTATCCCGGCTCCATGGAGAGGACGGATGAAGGGAAGGCGAGAAGAGCGGTTCCCACAATCAAGATGGAGATGAGACTCCATCAAGTGGGAGAGCCATCCCGCAAGAAAGGGAAGACGAAGAAGGTCTCCGACACTGTGGAGGTCAGAGCTCAAACGGGGAACAAGAAGGATGACATAGAGACATCTAACCAGAAAAATCCAAAAGACACTGAGGAATCTCACAATGTCTCTGCGGCGGCAGACGACATCCTGGTGGAGGCGGTCCGAAGTCTTCGACGATACATAGTAGTGACAATCGTTAAGGGCTTCGCCGGGCTCCGACTGCACGAAAAGGTGAAAGATGAGATGGCGGCGTTGATGGCCCGAGAACTCAAATTGGAAGCAAACGTTTTTTAAGATGATAAAGAAGAAAGGATTCTTCTTCGATGCCCCTCTGAAGAGATGGCTCGGAATTTAGAAGATATGAAACAGTTGACGTTCTCAGATATCACAGTCCGTTGTGACCCATGCACAACGGCGACAAACGCCACCGGAAAGGCTGACGGAGAGCTGAGATGGATCACAGCCAAGGGCCTCCCGATATACTGTCAACGAAGAGACACGATAGCCAGAATGCTGAAGCTAGTGGGAGACCTGGTATACTTGGGAAAAGGCGGTTTATTCTTCGCCGGACAATGCAGGGCGGCTGTGAGGATTCGCCGGGGAAGAAGACTACCAACAACCCTGAACTATAGCGCTTTCAGTGAAAATTTTACCATAAGGATTCCGCTTGATAGAGGAGAACCACCTCTCCCATGGGCTCCATCGACGGAGAAGAAGGCGGTGGCGCCGGAAAACCTGGGGAAGACAGGCGGTGAAACTCCAGCAGTGGCGGAGGAAGGAACCGCTGGGCCACCAGGGAAGAACCACCGGTCCGAGATGGCCTCGAGCTTTGACAAGACTGTGTACTATCGTCTTCCTGCAGAAGCTACCGCCTGCGGTGCAGCGGCGAAAAGACAGCTTTCGTCCGGCCTCGTGGAGAAAACGGAGAACCCTAGATGGCGATTGATCAACGAACACAAAGGAAGCCACGTGGACGGCTTAGAAAAGAACATGGGTTTTGAAAATATGGCTTCTGATAGGCCCTTGAGAAGACACGTGGCTGGAGAAAACAGGGAGTCAACCCTGGTCGCGCGGAAAATAGAGGCAAAAGGGCTTCGAAAAGATCAAGGTTTTGACAGCCGTCCACAACACTCAGCTAGACACGAGGCACAATTGCAGCCGTTAATCTCCAAACCAAAATGGAAATGTGATCTGGTGGTTGAGAAAGGGGAAGAAACAGCTGATCCAGAGGGACATGTGGCAAATGTAGAGCCCAAATCAATTAATTTCATTAATGAACAAGATGATGAGATAAAAAATGCAAATGATGTACTAAGCAACAATTATCAGACAAAAAGAAAGGGAAAAGCAACAATGATTTTCACTTATTTAGACACTGAGAAAAATAACACTGATGAATCTGATGATGAATATGAAGACCAACTGGTCAGAGAAATCGAGATCGAAATGGAAAATATGTGGAACACACACCTAGATTGGGAGGATGAGAAACAAGAAGAGGAGGAGGCAAACCCGGCCCCAATATCGACCACATAAAATGAAACCTCACCATTACTCCTGAAGATGAAAGAAAATTAACCCAAAGAACCAAAAGGCCCGGAGACCACACACAAAGGAAGCAATGACCCTCAACAAGGGGATTCAAACAAGGTGGATAGTCCAAATTCTATTGGGCATGTAGAAAATCAAAGTCCAACCATAAATAATCCAATGGAGATTTTACCCCCCAACACAGGCCCGGAGCCAGAATTTGACTCCTCAAAATATAAATGGAGATACATATATGGTGTGTGGAATTACATGGCTGATTCTACCTGGGAGGACATCATGAAAAAGCTTGAACATAAAAATGAAGGGACTGGGGATCCTGCAATGTAGCTTCAACACACACCAACCAAAATGATGGGGCCCCTGCAGAAGAAAACTGAAACCAAGTTGGTCAAAAAAGCCACTCGGCGCAGTGCGAGGACCAGAAAGCAGATATCCGTGCGACTAGAAAAGGAAGGCTTTATCGCTCCGACAACAACCTCCAGGAAGAAGAAAACTGACCAAGACCAATCCATGTCTAAAGGTAATGATCACAATTCACGCACTAACTCGCTAATTTTTTGTGATTGGCCAAACAGGAAAATACTATCAGACGCCAAGAAACTCGGGGTGGATCTGGGACACTCGGAATCTAAAAGGACCGAATTCATACATCACATTAAGCCAAGCGTAAGCGGAAAGGGCGGGGAGGGAGAAAGACCAACTAAGGTCTTAACTCCATCCTTGACTACATTTGGGCGGCATAGTTTCGGATGAAAGTTATTTCTTGGAACGTTAGGGGATTGGGTCAAAAAAAGAAGAGATACCTCATCAGAGATTCATTGTACCTCCATAAGCCAGACATCTTCTGTATGCAAGAAACAAAGTTAAATAACATCAGCAATGCACTCTGGAGATCAATAGGAGGGTCCTACTATGACAGATGGGAAACCCTCCCGGCAACGGAAACTCGAGGAGGATGCTGCATCGGATGGAGTAGTAATAAATACAATTTCCAACATGCATCCAAAGAACGATATACAGTTTCAGTTATTCTAGAAGATAAGTCACAAGACAATACGCCATATATGATAACAATGGTGTATGCCCCGTGCAACCCAACACAAAAAATGGAATGCTGGAATGAAATCAGAGGGATTAGGGAAAATTAGAATGGTGCCTGGCTCCTTGGAGGCGATTTCAATGCAACCAGAAATCTCGAGGTGGCCAACAACGATTCCCATGGGACACAGGAAAGGGGAGAATTTGAGCAGTTGATACAAGATCTTCAGCTCGTTGACCCTCCTCTCCTCGGGCGAAAATATACATGGACCAATGGACGGGAATCGCCTGCGTTCGCCAGGTTAGACAGATTCCTGCTATCCACTGAATGGATCCTAGACTTCCTCGGATATGGCAAACTGCACTCCCAAGGGTAGGATCGGACTAATGCATCGGTGTGCCTAGGATCATGGAGTGCATACCCTACCTAAATACCTTGGCCTTCAAAGCTCAACAGAGAATGGGTAAAGGAAGAGGGTTTTTGGGACATAACCCGAGAAGCATGGGCGGGACAACAACTGATAGGGGATGGCACATTCATACTGGGGAAAAAACTAAAAATGCTAAAATCTAAACTGTGCAAATGGAAGAAGGAAACCCTTAATCAAAAGCTGGAAAGGAAAAAGATAATCCTCAATAATATCTGGAGGTTAGACACCCAGAAAGAATCCAGGAGTCTAACAAGAACAAAAATGGAGGAGGAAACAACAAATAATAGCGAATATCAACACATCATCTCTGAAGAAGAGACATACTGGAGACAAAGATCTAGAATCAATTGTCTCCAACGGGGAGACAAGAACACAAAGTTTTTTCATGCGGTAGCCAATCAACGAAGGAACATTAACTGGATTACTCATATCCAACATGAAGGAGCCATACTCAGGGAGCCTACACAAATATCCAACGCCATCTCCAGCCATTTCACAAATCTTTTTGGGAAAGAACGATTGGAGAGGTATACAACATCCTGGGACCGCCTGTTTTTACGCAAAAGAAGAGTGGAGCTAAATCACCTAGAGGACACCTTTGGAGAAGGAGAAATCTGAAGAGCCATAAATAAACCAGGAGCAGATAAAGCACCAGGGCCAGACGGCTTTCCAATGACCCACTACCAACAGGGATGGAACATAATGAAGGACGATATACTAAAACTCTCTGAGGACTTCTTCCAGGGGACGACCAATATGGAACGCCTAAACTGGGCACACATCTTACTCATCCCCAAAAAAAAGTCTCCCGAAAATATCAATGATTACAAACCGATTAGTTTGATCAATTGCTCAGTTAAAATTATCTCCAAAGTTCTAGCAAATAGGTTGAAAGAGGTGTTGGGAGAACTAGTGGAGGAATCACAAACAACATTCATACAGGGGCGGTTGATCCATGACAACATCATTGCCCCAGAAGAACTAATATACAAGATGAAGACCGGCTCCACAAATGGGACTCTAATCAAAATAGACCTTGAAAAAGCTTTTGACTAAGTAGATTGGGACTACCTCCTTGATGTTCTCCAAGCCAGGGGGTTTGGACCTAAATGGCTAGGATGGATCAAATGCCTACTCACATCATCGAAAGCGAGATTCCTCATATCCATCGGGATATGTCAGAAGCAAACGAGGTCTACGACAAGGCGACCCCTTATCTCCTCTGCTATTTGTCCTAGCTATGGATGTTCTACCCATGATGTTATCAAATGACATTCATTCAAACATCTATCGGGGCATCCTCATCGGTCCAAATGGGGAAAATACCATCTCTACGCTCCGATATGCTGATGACATTTTGGTTTTCTGCACTGGAGGCATAGCTGATGCTTGCATCCTGAAGTTAATCTTTTACTTATTCGAGGGACTATCAGGTCTAAGGGTTAACTATGCTAAATGTGCGGTGATCCCAATCAAAATGGTAGAACAAAACATTGAGGAATTTGCACAAGTTTTGAACTGCACGGTACAGAACCTGCCTATAAAATATCTGGGAGTCCCACTCTCTGGAGGCTGACCAAAAAAGGATGATTGGAACACACTAATAGCAAAGCTAAGAGGGAGGTTGGCATCCTCGAAAGGAAAGCTACTGTCTTTGGGGGGAAGACTTACTATGCTCAATTCAGTAATATCAACTATCCCAATTCATTGGATGTCAGCCTTCAGACTTCCAGAATGGGTTATAAAGAAGATTGAGGCAATTAGAAAGGAATTCCTCTGGAAAGGAGTGGACAAGGATGAAGCTGAGTTACCACACAGTCACCGGGATAGGATATGCCGACTTAAAGAAAATGGTGGATGGGAATCCTAAACCTCGTGAGAATTTTAGAATGGAGCTCTAATGGGAAAGTGGTGGTGGCGGATCCTCATTTGGGCGAAGAGGGATGCGCGGAAGATCTTCCAGGATGCTTACGCAAGGAGAGGTTACATTGACCCCCATAAGCCAGCCCCGGGAAGAGCTTCGGCCTTCTAGAAAACCCCCGGTTCTAGCTAACATTCGGGTACGTCCAGCTTCGGCGCCTCCACAAACTTTTGGCGGGATAATTGGTGGAAAGACAACTCTCTGATGAATGCCTATCCAGGGATGTATGAATTATCAACAACAACACACTTTACTATCCAAAGGGCTAGATCCAGAATCCAATGCGGGCTACCGCTTCTCAAGCCAGGCCCCCTTACGTCTCTGGAAATGGAAAATCTAAACATGATTATACAGGCCTTGATAGATCAGACTACAAGGCAAGACGCCATGGACATCAGGGAGTGGAAACTAACACCAAACAACATGTTTACAGTCAACTCTCTCTATCGTTTTAGAATTGATGGAGGACTAAGAAGCGATCTCACACCAAAATTTTGGAAGCAGCCATGCCCACTTAAGATAAAACTTTTCGCATGGTTAGCAAGGGAAAACAGAATCCTCACACTCGATAATCTCCATAAAAGAAAATGGAGAGGGGACCGTACTACTTGCTATTTATGCGACAATGCGCAGGAATCTGTCCAGCACTTACTTATAACTTGCCCATCTGTGGGACAAATCTAGGATTATTTTGAAAACCTTTTTGGAGCCAGGACATGGAAGGGACACCCTTCAAGGGCTATGGGGCACAAAAACATCCCTCAATTTGAACAATATCCTACAAGAGTGGTGGAACATCGCCACATGGTACTACTTGGAGCATCCGGGGAGAGAGAAGCGGATGGTGTTTCCAAGATAAACAGCGTGTTTACTTAAGGATCATTCGTGATATCTCTTTCCTCATCATTTCTTGGTTTGATGCAGCTCAACCGGCGAAGAGAACAAAGCCGAGGAATTGAAGAAGCACAGTCAAGCGCAACTCGGAATTCACATCAAAGAACGCCGAGGAGGCATGATGATGATGGCAGCATACAAGCGTAAACGACGTGATCCGAGGAGGAGGCTTAACGGCTGAAAGGAAGGGCTTGATTTTAGAAGGAATGTTTCTAAAAGCTGTATCTTTTCAATCCTGTCTTAATCAAGATATGTAATGGGACTTTCTACTCTAAATTAAATAAAACTGTGGTTTATCCACTAACTCAAAAAAAAAAAAAAAATAGACACAAAACTAAATCAATCAATCAAGCATAGAAATCAACATCAATATTAATCCATAATCCAAGGGTTCATCAGACCTAAGTATCTACAAAATTAGTTCCCCATTAAAGGAGAACACCAATCCAATATAAAGGGATTAATGTAGGAAAAAGACATAATGAACAATGCTATTTCTGACGCCATTGGTGGCTTCTAGTGATTGGATCTCCAACACAACCTCCTTCTTTTGTCGGCAGCCTCATCTTCCAAATCGTTGATGGAGTAGTGGCCAAGAGTCTCCAAATCAAATCCTTAATCCTCCAATATCCAGGTACGTCCCCCAAAACCCTCATAAGTCCTATTTATATCACAAACCTGGTGGGAGGTGGTCCAACATCTTTTGCTACGCCTCTTAGTCCCATTGTGTAATGAGAAATCGGGTTGTCAACGTGTTATACGGGCGATCCATACGGGCCGTATGAGCTCCCGTATAACCGCGTGGAGAATCAATCCTTGCATTCCTCAATCCATACAAGCCTGTATAATCTCCCGTATGAGACCCAGTATAGCTCACAGGAAACTCAGATCTGGGACCGTTCTATTGTCTCGGTTTACATGGGCCGTATGGGGACCCGTATAAGGTTGTTTGAGCTTCAAAATTACTTCATTTTGGCCGAAAATTATCTTCAAAAGCTTTCCTGCTCCCGGTGTATCATCTTTATGTCCTGTTTACAAAAAATAACACTTTTTAAGTACTGGTGAGCTATATTTTCACTAAATTAGCATGTGAAGAATACATAAATTTAATAAGAAATTATGCTCAATTAACCACTTATCCCCTCCAACGGTGGTAGATGGAATTAGAAACTTGGAACTTACTTGAATCCCTAAAAATCTTGGTATTTATAGTTCTAAACACGATTAGAGGGGCCGAATCCATTTTCCAAGGCAACTAGGATTTATCAGGTCAGTTTAACCGAGTCCAAGCCCGAGTCATATGGGATCGCTTTGATTACGATGCGTGAGAGCCCGAAATGATGATGCCAAATCGCTCTGATTACACCATGAGAGCATTGGCGTACCATGACTTGGTGGACAAACGTAAAGGCGGAGGTGATCGAGCCAAGTCCAGAATTGGGGAGCACTTTAGACACGTTTTGGTATTTCGGCCATAACTTTGGCCACCGATATCGGATTTGCGCGCTCAACGCCAATTCGGAAAGCTTGTCTCTACGTGCACATGTGTCTAGCAAGCTTTGCTCGACGGACTCTTCCTTCATCCTCAAATACCACTGTTTTCCCCGTTGTTTTTTCGTTTTTCGGTGTTTTTTCCATTTTTGGTAATACTTTGTATGCAAATTTAGGATAGGATATGAATCCGATATGAACTCGGATTTTTAGGTGTTATTGATTTGTTTAGTTATTTTAGAATTAGATAAGTTTCTCTATTGAACAAAAATTTGCCGATTTGAACAAATTTGGATAAGAAGATAGAATTTCTAGGTTATCTAGGTTATTTTTTTTAGCTATTTAAAATCTGCTTGTGGGATGAGTTTTATTCATTGATTAATTGAATAATAGTTTCCCTTTGAAGTTTCAGAGACTTTCTTCTATGTTTGTCTTCCCCTTTCTTATCCTTTTGTCAATCCCCCCGGTTACCACTACTTGCAGGTTAATCACTAACCTGCCCGGCGTCAGATTCAGACGGGTCTGCCTGCCAAGTTAGAGAAGTCATCCTCTAGATCCATACGGGACTGCCTGCTTCCAGACGGTTCCATTTGGGAAAATAAATCGGATTCCTCAATCCTAACAGAGCCTCAGACGACCATCTTTTTTCCTGTTAGGTTCATTGGCAAATCAAAGATCAGCTTCTAAGTGTCCTGCGGTTTAGATTGTTACGTATAGTTCTTCATTTCAGCCTTCTTCTCCTCAAATTTGGATTTAATTGCTCCAAAAATTGAATATATCAATGAATCACCCCTGATATATCCAGTTTCACAAAATTAACACAATTTAATTACGAGTGGGCCACAATTCCTCAAAATCACATCTTAAGTGTATATAAATTATATATAAAAATATGGTGAATTGAACACTTATCAAATATCTCCACGCTTAAGAATTTTCTTGTCCTCAAGCAAATAAAAAGAAAAATAAGGAATTGATAAGTGTTAAACCTCTATTAAGGAAGAAACAGTTCGACTCTACTCGAAGTTCACATTTAACATATGTATTCTCCTATTTCAACTAAGGACATAGATTAATCCCATGACTTGTTTCAAATATAGCTTTAGATAAAAGTATTTCTCCACATACCATGTTCCTAAGTTTTAGAGTGTCAAGCATACCCTCAGTAGACTCTAGAGGCTCCTTGGGACTCTAAGTACAAAGACAACTAGCCTATCAGGAAAAATAAATTCTTAATCTACTTTTTCTTTTCTCTTTTTTCTTTTCTTCTTCTATCCAGTAGGGCATCCCTAATGGACCCAACTTTCCAGATAACCAAAGTTTAACATAGAGTATCGATCTTCCCTTCTGAGGGGCGCACATGCTTTAGCCACCAAAACACCCAACTACTCAAAATTACAACTCTACATAAACATGCTCATGCTCAAAAGGGACTTTTTGGCTTGAGGGAAACTCTGGTACCGATCAAAAGCCCCAAGCTTATTTCATTGCCAAGAGTAGAGGAGCATTATCTAGGTTCTTTTTTTGTATAGTCTCCATGTACAATGTTTATTGTTTTCTACTACAACTCTACTTACAAGGGCTAGAAGTTTGAACTAGTGTCACGAAACCTCTTGGACCCATTGAGAATAATACTTTGCAATCTAAGTAAGAAGAAACATGGCAATGGGTATCTAATGTCTCTAAAGAATATAGTTGTCACAAGGATTTTCCCAAAGAGTCCATGATGTTTGATAGAAGAATCGGAAATTTTTTTTTTTTTTTCATGGTGTATACTAAGAGTAAAGAAAAAACTAGAAAATTTTAAACAAACAATCATCAATTTACAATAACATGTGAATTCAGAAAAAATTTACAATGAATTTCTTAACCACCCATCCATCTCCACACTTAAGTATTTTAAAGTTGGCTATATAGCTACCCATCTCCACATTTAAAGATGTGCATTGCACTCAATGCATACAATAAAGCATAGCAAGACAAAATATGGCATCAAGAATTAGGGAGAAGATCAAACTGAGACTTCCTCGATTCTAAAATTGTGTGTTCGAAAATTTGCATGATCTCGGGATGAAGTTTAGTTTGGGGTCAAATTTGAGCGTTCTCTTAACATGAGAAGTACAAAGGAATCAATATAGCTCAAGAAAATAAAAATACCATAAAGTTTGAAAATCACTACAACATAATAACAAGGTAGCATGTTGAACAGGGAAAATCCATTGCTCACTAATACAAAATGAGATAACATGTCCCTGATCCAAAACAAAATAAGAAGTAATCCTCCTCTGGTGCACCTATAGGGGTTGTACTTGGGTCCAGGGTTGCTGGTGCTGCTGTTGGAGATGGTAGGGCAGGTGCTGGTGTGGGAGCCTAGGCGCGCAACATGTCTATAAGCTGGTGAATGTCTGCTCTCATCTACTACTGTGCCTCCTCCAATTGCCACTGGGTCTTCTCTAATCGTTGTTGCCCTGCGCGCACGTCCTCCAACTGCTGATCTACACATGAAGTAGTATGAGGAGGTGGCGATGCCGCCGAGTGAGGAGCTATTCAAACACTGTCATTTAGCGGTATGCGAACTATCCTCCTCCTCTCCCGAGGTCGGTGCCTTTGCAAGTGCAAGTGCTTCCTGGATGAGCAGGTACCTCTCCCCGGCACATTGTTGACCATAAAACTTGAGTGCAAGCACTCAAGCCTCTGTACGCAAGCATACGTGGTTTCAAGTAATAAACCGGTGAGTACCGGGTTGAATCCACAGGGAAGGCTTACTAGGTTCAGATGAAAACTAACCTACTAAGTTGCTTGGTAAATTCAGTTGATCAATAAGTGGAAAAGGTTACTAATCTAAACTAAACTACTCATAGGATGTGGTAAGATAACGAAGGGTGCGAGGGATTACTCTCTAAGATATGCTTCTAGGGTTGTATTGCTCTATTGACTTGTATTGATTATCATCCCAATGGGTCTTACATACAGATGGTTCCTCCACAGGGGACAGTTCGGGGGGAGGACTGATCCTATAATCACTATCTGGATGGAGCACTTTTACTGTCCTAAAGTTTGGTTTTAAAGCAACCAATAATGAGGTTGAATATGAGGCTATGATAGCTGGATTACAATTAGCTTGTGCTCTTGGTCTTGGAGTACAGAATCTACAAGCTAATACTGATTCTCAGTTGGTTGTGGGCTATCTGAATGAAGAATTTGAAGCAAGGGAAGAATATATGGTCAAATATAAGTCTCTGTTACAGAAGCTTACCACAAGCTTTGAAAAACGCCACATCTCCAAAATCCCCAGAGCAGAAAATAAGAAGGCCAATCTACTATCTAAATTAGCCTCGGCTAATATCAACATTGAACAACCAGTCAATACTCAATACTTGACAACCAGAACAATTGATTGCCGACCACTTGAGAAACTCATGGACATTGATCAGGAGCTATGTTGGATCATCCAATCTTGAGTTATTTGCAAGATGGAACTCTTCCTCCAAAACCCAGAGAAGCTCGAAGAATCATCATTAGAGCTTCCCGATATAGTGTGGTGAATGGACAACTCTACAAAAGATCCTACACCCTCCCTCTGTTAAAATGCCTCCGGCCTTCTGAATAAGAATATATCCTACGAGAAATCTATAAAGGAATAGCTGGGGATCATCTGGCGGGAAGGGCGCTGAGTCACAAAATTTTGAGGCAAGTATATTATTGGCCATCCATAAATAAAGATGCAATTGAATTTGGCAAGAAGTGTGACGCTTGCCAACGCCATTCCAATATTCAGCGGCGTCCCCCAATATCTCTCACTGTAATTGTGAGCACAAGACCCTTCGCCCTATGGGGAGTAGATATACTTGGTCCATTTCCCGTAGCTGTTCGACGACTGAAGTTCTTAATTGTAGCAATCGACTACTTTACTAAGTGGGTAGAAGCAGAACCACTGGCGTCGATCACAGGAAAACTTGTCAGATTTTTTTGTGGAGATCTATTGTTTGTCGTTTGATACCTACACATTGGCTTTCATCATCAGACAGCGGCCATGGTTCGATAACCCAACCTTCAAAAAGTTCTGCACAGATCTTGGTATAGAATCAAGATTGACTTCTGTTACTCACCCACAAGCAAATGGACAAGTGGAAATAACCAACAGAACCCTTCTTCACAGTTTGAAAACCCGAGTCCTCCGAAATGGATCAAACTGGGTAGAAGAAATTCCAAGCACTCTATGGGCATATTGGACAACTGCTCGAACCCCAATTGGTGAAACTTCATTTGCATTAGCATTTGGTGTCAAAGTTGTACTTCCGGTGGAGATCACTTTACCCACAGCAAGAACACAATCTTTTGACCCGGTGAGCAATGGAGAACAGCTCCGAGCTAAGCTTGATCTTTTGGAAGAAAAGAGGGACTGTGTTAATGTCCGAGCAACAGCATACCGGCAGAAAGTCAAACGAAACTATAATACCAAGGTGAAAGAAGTAACCTTCCAAGTCGGAGATCTTGTACTACGAGAGAATATCTTTCGAGGTAACAGGAGCCGAATGGGAAAGCTGAATACTAACTAGGAAGGCCTCTATGTTGTGCAAGAAATTGTAAGGCCCGATACATACTGGCTCTCCAAAATGGATGGACGTAGACTCAAACGTCTATATCATTCAGAACATCTACGGAGGTACTATCAATAAAACCAGTTAATTCCCATACATTTATATTCTCTCCCTTTTATTTAATTTTAGACAATTCTGTCCTCTAACAAAGAAAGGAGAAATTCGTAATTAGGGTCATACCGGTCCCCTTATGAAGATGACCATACCGGTCCTTCATTACCAAAGACCATACCGGTCTACCACAACAACGGATCATATCGGTCCCCTTATGAAGATAACCATATCAATCCTTTATTACAAAAGACCATACCAGTCTACCACAACAACGGACCATACCGGTCCCCTTATGAAGATGACCATATCGGTCCTTCATTACCAAAGACCATACCGGTCTACCACAAAAATGGACCATATCGGTCCCCTTATGAAGATAACCATATCGGTCCTTCATTACAAAAGACCATAACGGTCTACCACAATGACGGACCATACTGGTCCCAATGAAAATGACCATACCGGTCTACTGCGTCAATCAACCATACCGATCCATCATCCCAAAAGTGATCAAGCAGATCTGCCACATTGACGGATCATACCAACTTCCTACATGTGAGTCGCAATCTTATACTTCAACCGGAAATATGATGACTTATCACTCCAAAAAAGAATCATCTCTATTTTTCAACCATGAAAAAGTACTCCTATTCTTTACTATTCGAGCAATCAGACACACTCACCTTCTTTAAAAAATCACATTGAAATCGAAGGAAAGAGAATTCATTCATGGTAAGGATGCTGAAATACTTCAAACACAAACCTGAAAGAAGAAAACAGTTTGATAGAAGAAAAGTTTATTGATGGAAAATACACGATTACAACGAAAATATGCAAATCAAGGGGAATCAGAAGAATCTAAATCAGAGACAAAATCCGGAACTTGGGCAGGACAAGCGGTAAGCGCCGACACTTTATGACAACTATTCCGACCAAGGATGTGGACTTCAAAACATTCATCCTCCCAAAGGACGAATACAAGAAGATCCCCTTCTTCCAGTCGATAATCTATCACGAAGTCCCCCCAACCGTCTGTAAAGGGAAACTCCCTAAGTTCCCTTCATAAAGACAACGAAACCAACCAAGTATTTCCGCTTTCGCGCGCAGTCTAATAGGTCCTTCCCGAATAGATCCCATGCTTCCTTGGAAAGCTCTTGGAATCCACAACTGACAAGTGTTATTTTCTACGCAGAAGAATATATAAAAAGAAGGACAACTATTATCACCCATAGTGTCAGGAAAGAAAGATCTCAAACAAACTATTACCATCTTAATTTATACTACAGTTTCTATAGAGATACGAAAGCAACTGCTACCACGACAAGAATGCTAAAAGACGCCTGATGCTTCGTTTCAAGCCAACAAAGACTTTTTGACTTCTCATCGAGAATACACCCCATTAAAGCCACTTTGGAAACGTCAGAATTCAAAGTTTAATAAATAGAGAACAACTGCTCTTGCCTACAAGATTGAACCGCATCGGGAATAAAAAACCCGTTACCTCACATGGTTTTATTATCAATTTGGCTTGAAGACCGAAAAACACAACGGACCCGATGCCAACGTTAAACAATGAACATGATCCAATCCGATATAAAGTTTTAAGAATAGATCGACACTCAGCAGATTATTCCTTAGGAAACCTTGAAGATAGATCGAATAACAGTTCCAGTCATTTCCAGAAAGAAAGAAAGAAGAAGAGAGTAGAAAAGATAGAAAAACAATCAGGGAATTCTTACAAAAAGCACAATCCAAGTGAAGTTTGTTATTATATTCAAGTTCTCACAAAAACTTTGAAGAACAATTGAAAGCAACTACAAAAGTTTCCTTCATATGAGGTCCCAATTCGCTGATTCAGCTACTTCCTTTCTATGGGCCTTTTCGCGCAACATTGATATCAGAGTATCTTCAGGTTTTCTCACCCGCTTATTTGGAATCTCCTCATTATCATCTCTAATTCTTTTGATTTCTCTTGAGGGTACATGCGACTTCGGGCCGATCTAGCAAAAGAAAAGAAAAAAGAAGGAAATCAGAACAACCTTCAAAAAGACTAAACTGGAAATGAAGAAAAGATGATCTACTGATTACTTCTACGACACTCGATGCGCAATGTATTAAGAGCGGACTAGAACCCTAAGTCTCTAAAATCAGCAACAACTAACTTAGTGTCATCAGCATCAGCAAAAGAAATGTTTAAGTACAAGTAAACGAAGGAGAAAGAATTTAGCTAACCTTCCCTCCCGCACAAGACAGTAGTCACGTCTTCATGATCTCTTCCCGAAATTTCCTCTTGAATCGGGTTGGTAGAAATGGCTTCGATTAAATAAAAGAAGGAAAAGTGAAGAAGCATTCGACTAAGTATCAAAGAGAATGGAGTCTAAACATATACATGTTGCTACATCGTCTTCAATCTCAATAACAACCTGACTTACTTCATTAGCAGGATCACATCCTTCCTTTTCACAGATCGGTCCCTGACCCAATGCGACTATCCCACCTTCAGGGACTTTTCCTTCTTCCGGATCAGGAACAACCAATGGAGGAATCGCCTTATCGAAAATGCCTTTATCCGATGTCACCGCAGCCGGAACCTCATTCGAGCAAGGGACATTGATCCTCACCTCTTCAGAAGCAGGAGTTCCGCTTTCTTCCCTCCCTCCCTGACATTTATCGAAATACAGTTCCACTGCTTCATCGTAAGATGTCTAATTAAAGTTTACTGAAGGGTCAACGGAATGAATGCTGCTTAAGATTGCATAAACCTCCGATAAAACCCTTCGAATTTCATCATCAGACAACTCTCTCTTCTCCGCAGTAGAAACTCTTTCTTCCAATTCCATAGATTTCTTCCAACTTTTATTCAATACAGACCGCAAGGATGACGATTCTTTATCAGAATCTTCCTTCATCTGTTGTGCATGAGAGATATCAGTTTGAGCATGAGAGAGGAGAGTATCCTTGGCTGTCAACTGCTAAGATAGAAAGTCGTTATCTTCTTTTAGTTTTCTAGTTGATCCTTCAGCAGTTTCAAGCCTCTTTCTCAAGCTATCGTTAGTTTCTTTCTCAGAAGAAATATCTCGTTGAAGCGCAGATAATTTTTCAGATAGTTTATCCTTCTCAACAACAACAGAATTTCTCTCTCCCATGGATTGGTCCAAATCTTGCCTCAAAGCAGTAATAGTTTGCTAAGATAAAGAAAGAAAAGCCTGCAAACTTTTATAGTCGATCTTCAATGCAGCATTTACTCCTTCAGACTTCCCCAATTCAGTAGCAATGAAATCTTTCTCTCCATTCAAGTTAACTATCCCAGCATCTTTGAGAGAAAGAGTTTCCAGCAGTTTTCTGTTCTCCTTCTCTAGTTTAGAAATGCCAGCCTTGATCTCCGGATCACCCCTCTCGCAAAATCTCATAACTCGTTCTTCCCATAAAGCAGTCTGCAAAGGAAATTCTTGCTAAAGAGGACAACATGTGAAGTTACTTTATCAACAAAAGAAAAAGATGACAACATACCGAAGCAAGGGACAAACAAAAATGAGCGCAAGATTCTTCCAGACTAAATTGATTGAGGTGATCTCTAGTCCTACCAGATCCTGCCTGCAAGGAAACACTTCCTTCTGATCTACGAGGTTTTCCCGGTCTCTGAGAAACCGACACATCGGGAATTGAGATATCAGAACCCGATATGATCGGAAGAGAAGGAGGGACAACAGACATCTCTTGAACGGGACCGGTAAAAACTTGATGAATCGATTACGATATGGTTTGCGGAGGATCCGATGTGTTTTGTAGAGATGAAAAAGAACCGGAACCAAACCTCTCCGCTGCGTTCACTAATCTCCTTCTTTTAACACTTGGATCATCCACAAAAATAGAAGGAGGGAGACTAGTAGTTATAGGAGCTACTACAGTTTCAAAACTAATACCAGCATCAGATCCAATTCTACGATTTTCATCATGTTGTTGGGGAGGAACACTATCAGATGGAATCCTCTCGTCCTCTCTTCTATTCAGATCAGAAGCTTCTTCAATAGAAGGACGGATAGGTCCCCCAACCTCCGCAGCCACAACCACCCTTCAACCGAAGTCTCCTTCCCTTTCTTCTTCAACTTATCTAAATGAGAGATGGCGCGTATTCTTTCAGCCAAAGTCTTAGGAGCCATCTCTTCATCTGAAAAAGAAAGAAAAAAGAGAATCAAGATTTAAGCTACAGACCGAAATAATTTAGTGATGCGAACAAAAGATTCTAAATGGTCCTACCCAAAGCTAAATCTGATCCACTGATCCTCAAGTTAAGTTGAGTCGCAGAGGAAGAACTTATCTACTGGAGTATTTCGGAATTCCTTGAATCTTTCCAACCACCCCCCTTCAACTGAAGTTATTTTCTCCTTGGAAGCTACATGAGTACAAGGAGTACCCTATTTGGTACTAAATCCCCAACTCTCGCTATTGGAAACAAAAAAGTATTTACTCTTCCAGTCCTTAATCGAATCCGGGATTGAAACAAGGAAAAGTCTGGATTGTTTAGCCCTGAAATAAAACAAGTCGGATTTCCTATCTTGGTTAAGACTGAAAAGGAGACTAAAAAGACGAACAGACCGTTCAACTTGACAAAGAAATAAAACCACCATAAAACCACAAAGGATTCTCCAAGAATTTGGAGTCAGTTAAGAAGGATTCAAACAGAAATGTCGAAAAATATCTACAAAGATCTATGGAAAAGACAACCTAAGACCAACGATTAAAGCATCTTGATAAATGACTAAATCTCCTTCCTGCGAAGGAGAACAAGCACTCTCAGAAGAAGAGGGAACTCTATAAGAAATCCTAGATGAAGAAAGATTATACTTCTTCACCAAATCATCTATCCTAGCTTCAGAAAGAGTATTAGCAAAAGCGATGGAACAACCCTTTGGATCTCTGACAGCCTTAGACATCGCGAGAACTAGCAAAGAAAACCCTAAACGAAGAAGACTTGAGTTCAAGAAAGAAGAAGAAACCCCATACCTGAATGTGGGATCCTTTTGAGAATGTAGAGATCGATGACATTTTAAAGAAGAGAGAAAACAAACCAATGAACAAGAAGAAAACCTTTGGAAAAAAAGCGCCTCTCTCGATTCCAATGATGATTTCAGAATTCAAATTAGTTTCTTAGATAGTACTTAAGTATAGAATCGACGGTCAAGATCAGTTCAAAGCACAGTACCGAACCTCCATTTGACGGCTAGGGACAAGTAGGAGCTCAATGCGGTTCGAATTCCCGACACGTGGAAGTTGAAAAGGTTAAATCATCATGAACACTACGTTCTGGCTGACCATCGTTTGAATCTCAATAACAAGGGATGGCGGATAATCAATCCCGAACAGTGGATCATTAATGTCTAAGAAGCAACAAAAGACTTTTTTACCCACAAAAGAGCAGTCGCGCACGAACTCCTAAATAAGTTGCAAGCTTCTTGATTTGTCGGATCGGACAAAATTGTCAAACTAAATATCCAAGGAAAGAAGGGAAGGAATGTTGGAACAAACTAATCACAGAAATAAGATACAGAAGAGAGAAGAATCATTAAATAAAAACGTTGGAGTAGATATCGACATGATGGATCCAGGAACGATCTGATCTCAGAAATGCTTAGCTTCATGAACTCAAATAATGATCAAAGAATATTTGATCATTCCTCGAATTAATTCGCAAGCACACTTGATGGGGGACTATTGATAGGGATAAAAGCAATAAGACACGTGGCAGTCATCCAGACACGCCACATGTCGAGGTAACAAGACTCTCAAAGCACCAACACATCGGTCCATAATTAGATCATTCTGATATAACCCTTCCACCTATACAGGTCATTCCGATATGGTATACTTTACCGATCCAATAGGATACACCCGATATGCGATAAGAACACTATTCGATGTTCAGGGATATGGAACCCCACTAGCTTACTGATATGACTATGTGGCTCATCAAGAATGGAAAGAACTCCACAGGCCAACAAGTGTCAATTAGTAAAGACATTCCTAGACTAATAATTGTCTATATCGGTTCCGACCTTCTAGAAGAAGTACAGCTGTAGACAACCTGTCCTTCTAGAAGAATTACAGCAGGAGACAGCTCAAACAGTTAGTTTGCGCTTAGTTGGTGCTTAGTTGGCGCTTAGTTGGAAGAACAGCTGGCAAACACGTGCCTAAATTGAGAAGCATGCTTGGCATGCAACTCGCGCCTATAAAAGCAGGAATCTTAGTTCATTTGGACAGGTTAAATTCTAGCAGAGAAGCCCTACCCATTTGGAATCAGAATCCATTTTGTCTCTCTTTCTCTGCTTTCCATTGGAGGAATCATTATAAGATCTCTTGTAAACTCAACGATTGATAGTGAGATCTCTCTTTCCGTGGTTTTTTCCCTATTGATTAGGGGTTTTTTCACGTAAATCTGATTTCTATCTCCTTCTGTTTGAGTTCTCGATTGATTTTCTCCTAAGATAGCCACCCAATCAATACAAATTCAATTGTTTAGTTGTAATTGGGAACTCATCCTAATTTTAGCTCTAACATAACCCTGCTAATTGGGGGTTTTAGGAGGAGAGCAGCTTGGGGGAAAAGCAATCTTGATTAGAGGCTTAGAGATTTTCATCATCGAGCTATTGGAGGAAGAAAAGGGCGAGACATTGGAGAGGGATAAAGGAATCCATCAACGGTGTTTGTAATAGCGTTTTCTATCATGAACTTTTTGATTTCTTTTATCTTTGCATTGAATTGTTGCTCTTCTCTCATGGAGAGCTAATTTTGTAGATACTTGGGTGTTGATGAACCCTTTGATATGGTTTAATTGATGATTATTCTCTATGTATGAATGCTTTGTTGAATCTATGTGTCTATTGGATGTTTTAATATATATTAATCCCTCTACATTGAGAGAGCCTGGAGGGATTTTCGTAGTCCATATGGGGAAGAAGCGAGCGCTTCCCCATGTGTAGACCATCTCCTATAGACGGAGTGTTGAGTATACCGGGAGCCCAGGTACTAAGGAGAGCGAGTCCTTTAGATGTATTATTTCTTTAATCCCTCTAAGAATTAGGTTCACTAGAACATCATCGATAAGGGTACTAGGATTAGTAATTCACCTTGAGAGAGGGAGGGAGTGAAAGCACATTAGGAACCCTTGGCCAAGAATTCACCAAGTATCAACATAGAGAGTCTCATCCATCTTTCAGAAATCTAAGGGGGATTCAATCACCCAAGTATCTCTTTTTCATGATTGATTGTCATCAAGAGTTTTTTGACCCCATAGCTTGTGTTTTCAATTTCTTGGTTCTAGAATTAGTTTACAACCACTCATCTTTGATCGACTAGATAATAGACAATTAGTGGGTACTAGTACTTCCTTCTCCCTGAGGATCGATAACCCGACTTCTGAGTCCACTTTTATTACTTGTTATGATTTGGACACTTGTCATTGTATCGCATCAAAATTCGATATGGTCATCTCGGTGCCACGATGTGAGGCCTGGACCAATGTGGAATGTCGCGAGTACTGAAGAGTGAGCTTGCTGTAGGTTTGCTCCCTGGTGGAGAGTAACCGATCCATAAACCTACCGAGATGAACTAGCGAACATCCGTGGTGACGCCAACCTCCTCAAGAACGTCCCAGTCGATGTGTTGGGTCTCGTCAAACCTCAACTTGCGGAGGCGGTAATGCCAGCCAGCGTGCATTGGTGCGCGAAAGATGGGCTCCAGTAGTGTGGTGTCAGACGATGGTGGTTGAGAACTCCCCTCTACCTTCATCTTCTTCCCCGTGGACTAGAGATGGTCTTCTTGCATGGAAGTATAGATGTGGTTGGGAGAGGTTCATAAGAGATGTGAGAGCACAGCCGTATTGAGGGGTGTGCCGGGCGATGAAGAAGCATACTTCGGCATGAATCAAGGGCGTCTGGCGGGGTCTTGCAGCTGGGGGCGGCACTAGTTGATTTGGAGGTGAAACAGCTTTGGGTGATAGTAAGGCTAGCAGCTCGGGTCATCAATTTAAAAGCTCTAATTTCCTATGCGCCTACATGAGCACGACCCAAAACACGGGCGCTCTGATGCTACTTATATGTAACTAATGCTTAGACCATAAGTGCACAGGTCGTATCAAGTAATAAAGTAGACTATGAAAGTCGGATGCCAAACCCACAGAGACCTAGACCACTAATCGTGTCTAATTATCTGCTACATAGTTTATCCAAAAGTTGTTGGTTTACTAATCTAATTACTACAAATGAAATTGGCTTAAGAACACTTGGTGAAAATAGTGATGGCAATCAATCAGAGAAGGGAGATACTCGGACATTGAATCCCCTTCGGATATTTATAGATTAGGGCAAGTATGGATTTCATATTGATGAATATAGGGTATGGACCAAGAATTCCTACCATGCTTTCACACCCTCTTTCAAAGCGAGTTACTAATCCACGCTAGTGAGTAATACCATACAAAACATTCAATAGGTTCTCAAACATAGAAACATTCATTCAAATATAGAAATCCATACAAGTAAAGTTAAACATAAATCCGTAGGTTCATCATGACCAAGTATCTAACAAGTTAGTTCCCCATTAAAGGGAAACATAAATCCAATACAATTTCAAGGGAAAAGATAGAAATCATGATAAGAAATACTCTTCCCTCCATCGTTGGCGATCACCATTGGCGGTGTCCCTTCAATGCTTGCCTCCCTCTTTTGCTCCAAAGTCTTCAATGATGCCCTAATCTCCAAGGTCGAGAGAAGGTTGGGAGCCTTCAAGAGAGTGATGATGTTCAAGATCCAAAATCCGCTTCTCTAAACCCTAAATCGGCTATTTATAGGGTTCAGACTAATAAAGATGATTAGTAACCCAATCAGTCAAATTCTTACTCAAATAAGCATAAATTTGGGTTAATTCGCGTCTGGGCACTAGGCATACGGGCGCTCTTACAACCGTACTCTTGACCGTATGCAATTCCCAAGGTTACACCGTTGGTGATACGGCCGTGTTCTTACCCATGTAGCTCTCTGTATCTTGGGGAGATATGTGCTCAGAATCTCCATACGGGTACTTACGGTCGTAAGCATGCAAGTACCTTTATTCATACGCAGCGCTTACAAGCAAGTAATGGCTGGCCCGTATGGCTTTAGTAAAATTAGCAATAGCTTTGATTTGATCTGTGTTTCTTTTGTTTCTCTCTCGAAGCTCTCTGGTGCCCTGAAAATAAGAATTAACACAAATTAAGTATCAATGGGCAAGAATTACTCTAAATCACGTGAATAATGTACAATGAATTGATATAAAAACATGATCAATTGAACGCTTATCACAAATATCTCTACACTTAAGTGTTTGCTTGTCCTCAAGCTAACAAAGAAATAAAATTTCAAAAGATAAGAAGCATTCAACCTCAATCCAAAGCATTCATATTTTATTGTGCCCAAAGAATTCACAATTGATAATTTGTATTTTCCTGTTTTAACACTTCGAACTTAGATCAATCTTATGACGTGATTTAAAATCAGTCTAAATGAGATTTTCACTCCACTTACCATGTTCCCATGTTTTAGAGTGTCAAGTATACCCTCAGTGGACTCAAGAGGTTTCTTGAGGCCTTAAGTACAAAGCAACTTGCCCTTAAAAACAAATAAGTTGTCTTTTTGTTCTTTTCTCTCAAATTTTCATTTTTTTTTCTCTTTTCTTTTCACATGAGTCCTTGTAGGGCATCTCTAATAGATTTGACTTTCCGGGGGACCAAAGATTAACATAGAGTGTAGATCTCCCTTTCTGGGGGATGCACATGCTGGTTAGGCACCGGAGCACCCAATTACTTAAAAGATTACAACTCTACATTCACGCACTCATGCCCACAAGTGACTTTTCAATTTGAGAGACACTCTGATTAGGAGCCAAAAACCCAAGCTTACTTCGTCACCAAAAGTAAAGGAGCACTATCTTGGTCTTTATTTTCATACTTTCTAGGTACAAAAATTATTCACTATTTACAACTCTACTTGCAAAGAGCTAGAGGTTTGACTAGTGTCACGAAACTCTTGGAGACATTGAAGACAATACTTAACAATGTAAATCAAAGAAACATGATCATGGGTTATCTAATGTCACTAGAGAACATATAATAGTCATGAAGATTTTCTCTAAGTGTCCAAGGTGTTTCATAGTGAAAAAATTTAGCTCAAATGGTGCAAACCAAAAGTAAAACAAAATTAAATATAATTTTTCAACATGCCATCATTGGTGTACACTAAGCATGTATTTACACGAAGAGATGCAATAAATTCATAGTGTACTATTCCCACAATTAAAGATTTGCAATGAATTAATTTGTAAAGATACGCAATGAGGTTCATAGAAGTTACACATGTGTACCCATCCCCACATTTAAAGATTTTAATTGTCCTCAATGCAAATGATGAAGCATGTGAATGAAAAGGATATAATAAAAGAAGAAGATGGGCAAACTGAAACTTCCCCGATTTATTTGGGGTGTGTCCATTTGCTTGAGTGAGATAAAAGGGGTTGAATCCAAAATATTATAAGCAAATCGCAAGCATTAAAGATAGTCAGAAGGCACAATCGCATAAAAAGAAAATATATAGCATCAAGAGCGGAGTCTAAACTGACAATGGAGGGGAAGAGTACAAAAGGGAAGCAGGGTAAAACCCTTGCTATGTAAATAAAGAAAAGATAAGTGTGATACAAATCCCAAAAAGAAATTTATCAATGCGAACTAGAGGAAGAGACGAGGGTGGTAGCGTATGCTGGACTCCCAGGTACTGCGGGGTCAACTGCTGGTGCCGCTGCAGTGACGTGAGGCTCTCGAGCAGAGGAGTAAGGTGAGTGGTGCGCATGAGGTGAAATAAATAAAGTATGAGTGGATGCAACCGCTGCTAGTGAGGCCCTCTGCTCACGCAGGGTATACAAAATCTGACCAACCTCCCATCAGAGCGGCTCAAACTGTTGCTAAGCCCGTCAGTTGGACTCAGAGAGCTGCTGTAATGATGTGCGAAGTCTGCTCTGCTCCTTCTAGTGTCACCATTGGGACTCGCTGTTGCGTGCAAGCTCCTGGAGGATCTTCTGTTGCCCCGTCTGGATGGACTCGAGAAGCGAAAGAATCTGTGGGTGGCTCAGGCTAAAAGTTCGAGGAAGGGCAACGGACGATGTCATATCCAGAGGAAATGGTGCTTGGGCTGGTGGCTCTTCCGCGTCGGTAATTTGGTTCCGGCCTGCGCTCACGGCCATGAAGATAAGTCCCCATGGCATCCGAGTGACCAAGC
The DNA here is from genome assembly GCA_026586065.1 of Dioscorea zingiberensis. NCBI lineage: Eukaryota > Viridiplantae > Streptophyta > Magnoliopsida > Dioscoreales > Dioscoreaceae > Dioscorea > Dioscorea zingiberensis. Next base: position 38,478,236 of record CM048822.1, read on the forward strand.
CCATCGACTGGAGTGTCAAAAAGCTGAGGGGCTGCATTACGCGAATCCGATGAGGTCGGGGATGGGGGCCGAGTAGACTCATGCCGTACAAGAGGTGATTGATATAAGGGTCGACATGTATCAACTTGAGCTTCTCCAGCGACCCCTTGTGGGTGATGTAATTTACGAAGAAATGGCCAAGGTGGAGTTCAAAGGTGTTAGATATGCTCTATAGAAGGGGATATGAACCGTCACGCCCGTATTGGGCCTTTTCACGCATCATATGAGCCGTCTTACTTACCGATGCGGCTTGCCCGTATGAGATTTTCACAGTGCATGGGCCAGTGAGCTGATATTGAAATGGTAAGCATACGTGTCAATACGGTCGTATCCTCACCCGTATGTCTTCTTGAGAAGTGCATTGTAAATTATTCCCTTGATAATCCATTCTAATTCCTCTTGATGTCCCTTCCTCAATCTTTCTAAGCTATGAGGTGTAACATGTTGGCTCAAGATGGGTCATTTATGAGAGATCAGAGGGATTGATCACTTATTTCAAAATGACAACTAACTATTCTAGACTAAAACTATGAAACCTTAAGAGAAGAATTTTTTTTTAAGAAACTTGGGTTGCCTCTCAAGAAGCGCTTGTTTAATGTCACTAGCTTGACATTCTTCTTGTCATGTTCAAGGTGGATCAAATGCATGAATCCCCGCATGGACTTTCCACATGAAATAGTTTCCAAACAAAGAGAACCCTAAGCTGGAGTATATGGGGCGCTCATCAATTCGGGCAAGTGATAGATTTCTTGCATTACCATAGAAGAGGGTCTCTTTATTAGTCTTCTCCTTGTCTTTTCCTTCCAGAATAAAAGCTGCAGAAATAATTTCTTTGATCCCTTATCCTTTTTCCTTGTTCACCCTTGGTTGCTTTCCCTTATAAAGTAGGGTTGCTTTCCTCAAAAATGCTCTTTCTCGTCATCCAGCTTTCCTAAATATTCTTCGAGTGGGTCAATTTGCAACACTTCTAGAATGCAACTCTCAGAGATTAGTTCAAGATCATCAATGAAGTAAGTTGTATCATCATAATCCAGTGTGTGCCGCATTGCTATAGGAAGCTTTAGTTCAACTATGCTATCACCCACTCTTAAAGACATCTTGCCTTCAGCGTGATCATGTAAGGCTTTTCCAGTAGCCAAAAATCGTCTTCCTAAGATGATGGGTACTTCAACATCATCGTCAATGTCTAGTAATAAAAAATCAGTAGGGAACACAAGCTTGTCTACCCTTACTAAAACATTTAATACCATTCCTCATGGTTTCTTTACTGATCGATTGGCGAGTCAAATGGTCCTTTTTCGTTGTTTTTGGTTCTCCTAGGCCTAGCTTCATGAATAGCTTATAAGGCATGACGTTGATTCTAGCGCCTGAATCAGCCAAAGCACTCTCTTTTACTCCAAACCTAATAACACAAGGGATTACCATGCTCCCTGGGTCTTTTAACTCTCTTGGTAGGTTGGTTTGGAGTATTGTTGAGCATTGAGAATTCAAAGTTACTGCTGTGACTTCTTCCAACTTCCTCTTGTTGGTTAATAGCTCCTTCATGTACTTGGCATTTTTAGGCATTTGAGCAAGCACATCAACCAGAGGTAAGCTCACATGCAGTTGCTTAATTATCTCCAAGAATTTCTTGAAATGTGCATCGTCCTTTGTTTTCTTTAATCTTTTGGAATAGGGAACTCTAGGTTGATACTCAAGAATAAGTGCAGTTTCTATTCCCTTATCCTCTACTTGGTGTGCTTCAACCACGCTCTCCTTGACTCTAGATGGTTCACCAGTTTCCACATGGGTGGTAATCTTGTCAGGCTTCTGACAAACATCTCCACATCCTTACCATTTCTGAGCATGATAGCCTTTAAATCCCCGTGGGGTTTTCTTCAGTATTGCTTGATAGGCTTCCTTGAGGCCTCTCTCATAAGTTTCTAGCTAATTGTTCAACTTGATTTGCCAGACTTTGAATGCTTGTTTGGATGTTTTGCATCGTAATATCTACCGACTCAAATTTTGAATTTGTGGTGATCATGAACTTAGCTAAAACATCCTCAATGTTTGGTTTGGGTTATGGAGGCCTTGGAGCTAAGGAATTGAATCCTGAAGAAGTTGCTGATCCTTGGATATTACCATAGGATAACACCGGATGACTCTAATTAGGTATATAAGATTGAAATTGGATACCTTGGGGTCTTTGGTTGCCCATATATTGAACTTCCTCCATGGGTGCCACTTTCACATTTGTAATCCGGCATTGTGATGAATTGTGCCCTCCTCCACAAGTACCGCACAAGATGGCTCCAACTGAACTTGAAGATCCTCCTGATGTAGATGTAGGGTAAAAATCGTGAGAGGTCACCAAACTATGCCCATATTTCACTTTGGATACCAAAATTCAATTTGTATCTTTTTGGTCACCCTACTTCTATTTGATTTCAATGGGATGGTACCTGAGGAAAACCGGCGAGAATTATTTGACATGGTTGCCGAATTAGCCACCTGGAGGGAATTGAAATCCTAATTTACAAAAATCCTAACTAATTGAACAACATTTGAACCTTGACTTTGAAATCAAGGTTCAAATGTTGTTCAATTAGTTAGGATTTTTGTAAATTAGGTTTTTAATACCGTCTACATCGCTAATCCTGCGGCCACGTCAGATATTTCTCATCGGTTCCCCTCGGATACCCTCCCATTGAAATCAAATAGAAGTAGGGTGACCGAAAAGATACAAATTGAAGTTTGATACCAAAAGTGAAATATGGGCATAGTTTAGTGATCTCTTAAGATTTTTACCCTCCTGATGGAAGTTGGTCAAACTTCTTGGAGAGTTCAGCTACTGGTGCTGCAAGGATGGGATCTTGATTAATTAAGTTAATGCCAACATTGACAGATTGTCTTCCTCTTGGTGCCTTGGTTGATTCAGTGTTTGCCATATCTTCGATTAGTTGCTCGGTGTCCTCGAGGTATTTATTTCCCAAAGAACCACTAGCTAAGGCGTTCACTAGTTGTCTTGTGTGATTGTTCAACCCATTATATAGAGTGTGGAGTTTCACCAACGGTTCCATACCATGATGCCAACAGTGCTTCATTAAATCCTTAAATCATTGATAAGCGTCGAACAACGACTCGTTTTCACCTTGCTTGAACAAAAAAATTCTTATCTAATTTGTGATGCCTTACTCGGTGGGAAATATCTACCTAAGAATTTATCTAGCATATCCCTCCAGGTTCTTATGCTCCCTATGGGGAGTGAGGTGAGCCAACAGTACGCTGCTTCTCTTAAACTGAGTGGAAATTACCTCAAGCAGATGGCGTCATCGGAGACTCCATTAATAATAAATATGTTGCAAATTTAAATGAAGAACGCCAGATGTGCATAAAGGTCCTCGTCATGGCGTCCATCGAATCGAGCTTGATTTTGGATCATTTGAACGGTGCTCGCCTTGATTTCGAAGTTGTTTGCAACTTGAGGTGGTTGAACGCTAAATTCTTCTCTGGTGTACTCTGATCTTTTATATTCGGACAAAGTCTTTCTTCACTCTGCCATGATTGGAGTTTCTCTTGGTTCGATACTTATCTTGGCAAGGACGATGATGTTAGATTCTGAAGAAGGTCCTGGAGTTGTCTCTAGAGGTAAGCCTTGTGCTTCTCTAATTCTTTGATGCAAAGTGCGCTTGATCTTGCTATCGCCTGCCACCAAATCGGCTAGATTCGCTCAGGTCATGCACCAAATCCTTATACAAACAAGAAAGAACAAGAATTAGTGTGTGAATGTAGAGAATAAGCCAGATAAAACGAATGAAAGAAAATTAAAAAGAAAATAATAAAAACCTAACACTATGACCAACTAACAGACTCTTAGTATTCTTAGTGACCTAAAGGTCCCCGACAATGGTGCCAAAAACTTGATGTTGCGTGTATGTGACTAATGTTTAGACCGCATGTACACGGGTCGTATCAAGTAATAAAGTGGACTATGAAAGTCTGATGTTGAACCCACATAGACCTAGACCACTAATAGTATCTAATTATCTGCTACCTAGTCTATTCAAAGGTTGTTGGTTTACTAATCTAATTACTAAAGAGGAAATTGTCTTAAGAACACTTGGTGAAAATAGTGATGACAATCAATCAGAGAAGGGAAATACTCTGGCATTGAATCCCCTCCGGATAGTTATAGATTGGGGCAAGTATGGATTTCATATTGATGAATATAAGGTATGGAAAAAGAATTCCGACAACACTTTCACACCCTCTTTTGAGGCAAGTTACTAATCTACGCTCGTGAGTAGTACTAAGGAATACATAATCTTGGAAAAGTTGTGGGAATAATCTATTTTACAGAGTCTCTCTCCTAAGCACCCGATCTCTTGGCATGTTCACAACTCCCACATATTTAAGTAGATCTAGGGTATATAGAGGGAGCATTATTGTCTACACCTTCTATAGATCTAGATTTACACTTAGAGCTGTCACAACGTAAAGCATCAATACCATACAAAACATTCAATAGGTTCTCAAACATAGAAACATTCATTCAAATATAGAAATCCATACAAGCAAAGTTAAACATAAATGCGGAGCTTCATCATGCCCAAGTATCTGACAAGTTAGTTCCCCATTAAAGGGGAACACAAATCCAATACAATTTCAAGGGAAAAGATAGAAATCATGATAATAAATACTCTTCCCACCACTGTTGGCGATCACTGTTAGCGGTGTCCCTTCAATGCTTGCCTCCTTCTTTTTGCTCCAAAGTCTTCAATGATGCCCTAATCTCCAAGGTCGAGAGAAGGTTGGGAGCCTCCAAGAGCATGATGATGTTGAAGATCCAAAAGCACCTTCTCTAAACCCCAAATCGGCTATTTATAGGGTTCAGACTAATACAGATGATTAGTAACACAATCAGTCAAATTCAGACTCAAATCAGCATAAAATTGGGTTAACTCGTTTCTGGACATGAGGCATAAGGGCGCTCTTACGGCTATATCATTGCTCATATGAAATTCCCTAGGTTATACAGTTGGTGATACGGCCTTGTGCTTGCCCGTGTAGCTCTCTGTATGTCGGGGAGATGTGTTCTCAGAGTCTCCATACAAGTACTTACGGTCATAAGCATGCGCGTATCTTTATTCATATGGGCGCTTACGACCGTATGTTGGCCCGTATGGCTTCAGTAAAATTCATAATAGTTTCAATTTGATCTATGTTTCTTCTATTTTGCTCTTGAAGCTCTCGGGTGCCCTTAAAATAAGAATTAACACAAATTAAGTATCAATGGGCAAGAATTACTCTAAATCACATGAATTATGTACAATGAATTGATATAAAAACATGATCAATTGAACGCTTATCATGCTAGAGCCCGTGTACTTTCGATTCGCTGCCCCGGATCTACATGCCGGTGCAAATGAGGTGCACGGCTGTGCTTAATGTAGGCTTTTGTAAGTGTAAATCTGGCAATTTACCGCGTCCAAGCACCAGGTGCTTATCTCATGCTTCTTTCTATTGGTCCCCTGGCTTTATATTTCGCCCAATTTTTGCCTTGACATGCATGTTAGTGGCTCCAAAGAAAAAGGATTAATTGTTTAAACACTTTGGAATACACATAATCACTAAAACATCATCTAAATAATGGATTTCACCACTAATGTATCCCTAAACTAAAATCCTAGATCAAACTAAACAGATGACTCGAGAACAAGCTAAACTTGGGTTGCCTCCCAAGAAGCGCTTGTTTTATGTCACTAACTTAACGTACCTTCTTGAGCTCATGGAGGTTCGAAGAGGTGGAACCTCTCAATCTCCTTACTGTGAAGATTTCGACCAGCAATTTGTATACTCAAGGAGGCTATAAATTCATACTCATAGTTGTTTTCCTTAAGTGGGTCTGTTTGTTGAGTTGTGGGAGAGGGTTACGATTTATTTTCCTCAGTATTCTTTTTGTGGGTTCCAGTTTTAATTGTTCAGCAGATATATCTTCCTTGGTACGATGCTCCGAAGGGGGTGTTTTATTCTCTAGGATGTCGTCCAGTTGGTCCTTTAGCAATTTATCCTACATAAATTCAAAAACGCAATCATCAATATGATCCATGAAATAACAAGAATCGTCGAGCTCTATTAAGTGTCGCATGGCCTCCTTGAGTTTGAACACCACATCTTCATCTCCAACCCTCAGGATCATCCGACCATCCTTGATATTGAATAGTTCTTGTACTGTCTTCACGAAGGGTCTTTCGAGAATGAGTGGCACTTCTACTTGATCATCTAAGTCCAAGATGTAGAAGTCCAAAGGGAAAATAAACTTGTTGACCTTTACTAAAACATCCTTAGCTACCCTCGAGGGTGACGGATCAATCTGTCTGTCATTTGAAGTGTCATCTTTGTTCGTTTCGGCTCTCCAATCCCTATCCTTTGGAGTATCTTGTAAGGCATGAGATTGATGCTCACTCCAATGTCAGCCAAGGCCTTTTCATCTACAAAACCTCTAATGGTACAGGGGATTATGTAACCCCCTTGGGTCATTTTCCTTCTTTAGGAGCTTGTTGATGAGAACTACTGAACGTTCCTCATTCAAAGTCACCATGGACACTTCTTCCAACTTCCTCTTGTTGGTGAGTAGTTCCTTCAAAAATTTTACATAACGCGGCATATATGCAAGTGCTTCTACAAACAGGACATTGATGTGCAATGCCTTGAAAACGTCCAAAAACTTCTTGAACTGCTCATCTTGTTGGTCTTCCTTCAATTTGGAGGTGTATGTTTTCTTCGGTTTGTACTCAATTACCATAGGTGCGTCCTTTTTCTCACCCATAACTGACTCTCCCTCCACCTTAGACTTGTCCACCTCCGTTTGTGTAACAGGTGTGTCCCCTGATCCTTGGTCCTACGGTGTAGTCAACTCCTTTCCACTTCTGAGAGTAATGGCTTTGAGAGATTCTCTAAGGTTGACTTCTGTATTGCATGGGAGCTTGCTTATTGGCCATTGTGCCAAGGATTTGGCTATCTGAGCAACTTGATTTTCGAGGTTCTGAATTGAGGCTTGTTGATTTCTCCTCATGTTTGGTGAGTCGAGTTTCATTCTTCTGGAGGTATTGTCTAAGTTTGAGATTTTCTATTCTTGTGGTGATAGTTGTTGGTTGCTCTGATATGATGGTTGGCCTCCTTGGGTAGGTTTGTCTTTGTTTGTCCTGGGTTACTGTAAGAGAAGTTGAGGTGATTCCTCCACCCGAGGTTGTATGTGGAACTGTATGGATTGTTCTGAGACCTCTACACAAAGTCAACTTCTTCCACTTGTTCAACCTTGCCCTCCTCTATCTTGTTCCGACATCCATTGCACACCATCACTGGTATTTATGGTTAACAGCTGATGGTCTCCAACTTCTTGATTATTGCTTCTACCTTGGTTGCCAAATTTGTAATTTGTTATCACACCCATATACTGAATTCCACCACCTTGCTTGGTTTGCCTCCTCTGAACTCTATCGATATCCGCTGTTGGCCATCTCGTCTATTAGTTCTCTTCCTGTATCGGGATCCTCACTCAAAATGTACCATTGCCTGCTGCATCCAATATTTTTTTATAGCCCGTTTAGTCCATTGTAGAAGGTTTGGACTTGCATCCAATCTTATATATTATGCTATTGACACTTTCAGAGCATATCCTTGTATCTATATCAAGTATCGCACAATGTTTCCAACTTCATCTGTTTAAAGGAACATATGTCGCTTCGCAGTTTAGTTATTTTAGCTGGTGGAAAGAAACTCATAAGAAACTTCTTGGTCAATTAGGCCCATGATCTGATAGATACATGGGATAAGGAGTTCAACCACTGCTTTGCTCGGCCGTTGACCGAAAAGGGGAATAATCTGAGAGGGATGGTGTCCATAGAAACTCAGTTTACTGAAATTGTGTTGCTGATTTTCAAGAAGTTTTGTCGGTGTGCATATGGGTCCTCATCTTGGAAACCATCAAACTGGCATGACTATTGAACCATCTAGATGACATGGGGCTTTAACTCGAAATTGTGGCTATATGCTTAAGCTGATCCCATCCAAGTTCGACCTTGCGTAATTTGATATAGATCGGGTTGGCGCCAGTATTGTTTCTGATTGGTTAACCTTTGTGCTAGATTCCACTACAGTCGTGTTTTTACGTAAGGCTTCCCTCAATTGCTGACGATGATCACACTCAAAGTCTGGGCTAGGTACTTCCGCTGTATATGGGACACTGCTTATGGTCATGCACTAGCCGTCGGTTTATATATATATATATATATAAACATGTCCCGATTCTAATAAAACTAAAATTCTAATCTACATAAAATTTAAATCTTAATCTTCATTGATTTAAGATTTTTATGAGATAAATAAATAAAATTTAAATATGTCCTAATCTTTATTGATTTAGGATTTTTATGATGAATGTAATGTTATTTGGTTGTATCCCAGGCTAAAACACAAATCCCGAGACAAGGCAACATAAATTCCAAGATAGCCCGAGAACACATATCTCAAGGCGATCTCAAATTCCAAGATGGCTCGAGAACACATATCCCGAGGTAATCTCAAGATAGCCTGAGAATATAAATTTCGAGGCAATCTAAAAAATACAAACAATCCAAGGGAACAAATCTCGAGGCAAATCCCAAAAAAAAAAGATAAAAAAATGAAAAAAATAAAAAAAAGGGTGATCTTATCCAACTCTATCTCCATCTGCCACATTAATTTTTTTTAAAAAAATGATATATTATCCTGTCTATCGCCCGAGGATAAGATCAAATCCCATGTAAAAAAATATATCTAATATTCCATTTTAAAAAAAAGCCTGATATTATTCGATCGTTCACTATCCGGTCTACGCATGATCCTCCAATAATTGCAAACCACCAGCAGTGGAGGTGATCCTTTGTTAATAAATAGAAAGTGTGATAGGAAAATAAAAAAGGAGGGGGAGCAAAAGAAATGATGTCGGCCGATAATAAAAACATAAGGAGGTGAAGCTCCCCCCTACGGTCTTCTTTTTTTTTTAAAAAAAAGTGAGAAAAAAAAAGAGAAGGTATTCTTAGTCGGATGCGGATTCAAGTCTTTCTCTAATAGCTTTGCCGAAGGATATAGGCTCGAGTCCATCCAAACTATAATACCGTAGAGAAGAAAAAAGGAAAGGATTCCACTTTGAGGAAGAAAGAAATATCATCTTGTCCATAATAGATCGTCGGCATCAGAGAAGAATTCTGAGAAGATGGTGTCTCTTTATACGATTTTTATTATATATTATTATATGTATAAAGCTTTTGAACCCGCCCTTTATCATCTTGGAGACTCGGGAGACATAAGTAACTCTAGTCTTGAGGGAGAGTGAGGTGGGGAGTTATAAGCGGATAAAAAAAAAAAGAGAGAGAAGAGTGATATATATATATATATATATATATTATACAGTCAATCGGATGCACTGTGCATTCCTGGTTGCCTCCCATTTGACCTCTGGAGCATGTTTGAAGGATTTCCAACCGTACGAATGGGAAGATCATCAAAAAATAAGATAGCATGTCCATTTTCATAAAATTTGGTCACTGTTTGGTCCTCCCACTTAATGGTTGAAATTCTGGACCGTTCAAATTTCTATAAAATAAGAACCGTTAAGTAGGAGGACCAAACGGTTACCAAATTGTATGAAAATAGACATGCTAGCTTATTTTTTGATGATCTTCCCATCCGTATGGTTGGAAATAATTTAAACATGCTACAAGGGGGGAAATAGAAGGCGACCAAGAATGCACAGTGTTATAATCGATTGTATAATATCACGTGTGTGTGTATATATATATATATATATATATATATATATATATATATATATATCTAATAAAATAATAAAATAATAAAAAAATTTAAAAAAATCTTTCCCTTTTCCGCTTCTACGCAACCGATTCGCCGAGGATTTCAACGCATCTCTCAAACACTACAATGTCGTTGCCACATCGCAGCCTGAGTCGCCACTGTCATGAAGATAAAGCTGCCCCTCTCCGCCTCTTCGCTTAGTCGCCGAAGATTCCCACTGTATACCCCTCCCGACCGACTGTCATTTACCACCTAGCTGCCAAGCTCCAGCTGAGAGCCGACGGAGTGACCAAGATCAACCCGATCGCCGATGGAGCTGCCAAGATTAACCCATCGCCGACGAGGCACCAAGATTAACCCATCGCCGATTAGATATCCGAGATCTCCCTCATCGCACGAGGTTTCCAAGATCAATACCATTGTCAGTAAAGAGATCGAGATGTTGTTGTTGCCGAGACCCTTTATACTTCTGTAATGTCAGCCCCCTATCGTCTTTGTCGAAGGCAAGGCCCCCCTTCTATGATGTTGACAATGGTGTCTTCGCTCAAGTCCGTCCCGGATCCGCAACCGCTTGAGCCTGTGATGGAGATCTAGAGCAATGGTGATCATACCCGGCAATAGCCGAGAGAAAGAAAACTAGAGGGAGCATTCACAACCTCCTTACCGCTGCTGGAGAAGATATATATGGAAGCCTCTACTACCATTTCACCGATGAATCCCTGTCGCCAACAAGACGTCCAAGATCACTCAATCCGTTCATGTGATCTTTGAGCTGCTGCTCAAATCGCATTTATGAGAATACATTTGAAGAACCCTCCCTCGCCGATCACCCCCACCCGAGGGTGATGAAGATGATGACAGTAATGGAAAGAATTCAAAGGACGTTGCCACATGTTTGGTTCCCTGGATATGCCTACAGTTCTCTCAGCCATTGCGACGTCGTCGCCACAGCACAGTCAGAGGTCTCCAAGTCCGGCCATGATGAGAATCCTCACGAACAATGCAAGCGCAATAGGAATCTCGTTGATGGGCAGCGTGAAACAAAGAATGAAGCCATGATCCTTCTACCTCATGGGTTCCCTATAGATCCTTTCCTCAAACTATTAAGGATGTTGTTGTCACTGTTCTTGTGTACTTCAATGATTCTCAGCGTCGGGCAACTAAGGAGGTGGTACCATTGCTGGACTGAATGTTACGCCCATTATCAATGAACTTACTGCCCCTCCGATTGCACATAGTTTGATAAGAAGGCTAGCGGTGTTGTTGAAAAAATAGTCTCATCTTCAATCTTGATGGTGGTACCTTTGGTGTTTCCCGGCTGAGGAGGATATTTTTGAGGTAAAGGCCACAGCTGGTAATGGTCATCTTAGTGAAGAGGATTTTGACAATAGAATGGTGAATCACTTTTCTTAGGAGTTCAAGAAAGACATCAGTGGAAACCCCAAAGCTTTCAGGAGGTTGCAGACTACTTGTGAGAGGGCTAAAAGGACTTCTTCTTCAACCGTCCATGATGGTATGCTGGTTGGTGACTCTACTAGGATTCCCAAAGTTCAGCAACTACTGCAAAACTTCTCCAATGGGATGGAACTTTGCAAAAGCATCAATTTTGATATGGAAACTGCAAGAAGAGTCATGACTGTTTTGATGAGAAATCTAAAGAGAAAGGAAATTTACAGCTAGATAAAGAAAGCATCATAATTTTTTTGACAAATAAATGTTTATGATGATAGAGTTGAACATTTTAAGCTTTGTAAAGATATGGAATTTTGTCTAATAGGATCTAGGCGAAGGAGCTTGCTTTGCTACTTAAGAAAAGGATTAATCATTTCTTACATGGCGCCATCAGTTTGTTCGCAGTACTTCGGACAACGAAACAAGACAGAGTGTTACGGATATATTTGGTAAGATGCGTGTCATCAACCTAAATGGCCACCTGTCACACATAGGACTATGTCCCTTTGGCCAAGTGGCAATATCACCAAATATCCTAGCACAATTCCGTTTGGCAAATAAAATAAGAGTTTAATCCTACAAACAAGTCCGTCGGAATTATAGCAACCTTCTTATCCACAAAGCGTGAGGGTCTCATAAGGTGCTTATAGCCACCTAGGTAAGAAAATATCTAACGCCTCTACAGTGGGCAGATATTTTCTACTTACCTACGTAGCACCTACACAGTAGGCAGGTATTTTCTTACCGCCTCAAGAGATATTTTCTTACCGCCTTACTCACCGCCTTACTTACCGCCTTACTCACCGCCTTCCTAAACCGCCTTTAAGTTGCTATAAAAGAAGAGCAATGATAGAAAGAAAAGGATCTGAAAAACATTACACAAAAGAACTAACTTATGTCTAAGACTTCCTCTTCACAAGTTTTCTGACTTAAGCATCGGAGTTAAATCCGGGCAGAAAGGCCCAATTCCGATCCTTCCCTTCTCCTTTTTACAGATTCACCCCAAAGCAAAGAGCTGATAATTCCGGTCGGCATTCCAGAGCGTCTCCTGTTCAGAATCTGAAGTAAGCGTCCACATCAACTATAAATTTCAACCGTTTGTTGAAGGCTAAGACCAGATCACGAGGCAACAGTAGCCAAAGTGTGAGGTGGACCAATTTTTGGCATCAACACAGAGAATGACAAAGAATTGAAGCGTTGCAAATAGACATGTTCAACAACTAAGCATGTGGCTAATGAGTTTATCATCAACATGTCAAGAAGCTGAGGCTGCTATTATCATGAAGAGGTTGTTTTAGCAGGATGCGTAAAGCAAAGAATACAAATGGACGCTAAAAGCCACTAATGAAAGAAATTCAGCTGTTTATCAATGTCATCCTGCAGAAATCATAAAAGGAAGTAGATGTAGATAGAGGGGGTTACAACCTCATGAAGAAACTATGGAAGGCAAAAGAAAGGGGAAGAGGAAGAGGATGCAAAAGAAAATGGAATAGATGATGTATACTCTATGTTATTGTAAATGGTGTAGAATGTTATAAGAATGCTAGAGAATTTATATTGTAAATTTTGTAAAAGAAAGCATTCTAATGTCATGCTAATGGCTTGGTTGTATGAAATGCCCTCTAGATGTTTGATAAAATGTTTGAAAGAATCCATTATTGGTTTCCTTAGTTATATGTGAAAAGGAATTTCTAAAGTTAATCATGCATATTAATGGGAACATCCATTGCTTTGTTGTTATTGGTTGCAAAGTTATGGAGTTTCACTAATATGAATTGCCATTATGTGTCTTATCCTTTAGAAAGATTCAACTTGGAAAGAGGAGCTTAATTTTGCTCCAGTTAGAGGGTTGTACTTTTTAAATGTGATTGCCAAAGGAGGGAGTTGCAAGCATGGAAACCAAATAAAAAAAACTGAAAATCTTTGTGTTTATCTAAATTATGAAAGTCATGTAGGTGCCTGTATTATCATTGATAATGATTCAACTCCAATGAACCATATGAGTTTTACACGTCTTGATAAGCCCAATGTAAATGTTGCCTTAATGAGCATATTTCAAATGACTTTGTAAATCAATGTTAAAGTGTTGCAGAAGAGAACTTATGCAGAGTTAAGATTACTGCGTACAAGACATGGTCAATGCTCAGTCAAATGAAGGTGATGAGACTATTAAGTTGGTGAAAACCGAAATCAATACATGAATTGTAAGCCCGGGCTTCACCATTGATGCAGAAGCAGCAGCTTTGAGAGTACAGTTCGTACACTTATACCTACTTAATGTCGGTTCATCCACTCATGGTTTCATTATGAGGAACAGTTAGGCCCTGGATATGCATGCCTTGGAATTCTCTAACCACTATGCATGCCAAGTATGGAGGTCATCCAAATGCTGTGCATTATAAAAGAAAAAAACAAACAATAGGAACGATATAATTTCAGCCTCACGTTCACATGAAAAGGAAAATTGGTATTGTTGTAAATTGTAAAAAAATGAGGCGCTCCTAAGAAGTCGTAACTATAGCATCCAATATTTTAGAAATTCTGGATCCTTTGCATGGCTTGGAAGCACTCTTTTCTACATTATTTGTTGAAATGACTATGAGAGAAACCCATGTTACTGCTGGGCTAATGACCAAATCAATCATTACTAGCTCAACAAATACACATTGTGAGGAGTCACTGTTATGATCTACAACACTCTCCAATAAGCAATGCAATGGCTTCTATGACGATGCTATCATGTTCTTTATATATATGCAGGAGCAAAGCTTGAAATCTGATCATTTGCCCTTTGCCATCTTTCTCATGGCTCACAAGTGCATTGGCTCCTCGCCGAAGTTAGGCAATGATCCATAGTTTCACCATGAAACGAAGCTTCCCTCGTTGTGGATATCAATTTCATCTACTGTCAGTCAACAATGCCTTAATGGCCATGTATTCAAAGTGTGGGAGCATCAGTGATTCAGCCAAAGTTTTTTTCATAAAATGGCAAAGAGGGATGTATTCTCATGGGCTGACCATGATCACAAAGATATGCACATCATGGCATGGCCTGTGAATCCTTTGAATACTTTGAGGGAATGAAAAGAAGTGACAATGAACCCAATTCAGTCATATTTCTTGGATTGTTTACCGCTTGTGCTCATGCGGGTTTAAAGGGGGAACAAAATATTTCGATTTAATGATTGAAATGGTTGAAACTGGGATTTCACGCTAGCCTTGATGATACAATAAAAAATAAAAAATAATAATAATAATAATAATAATAATAATAATAATAATAATAATAATAAAAGGAGAAAATATAGAGAAAAAAAAGATGAGAAGCCCATACATTCCAATCCAGATTCATCACTAAAGTCCATCTTAATGAAAAATGGTGGGCCTACACCAAACAAGCCTAATGGTGTCATTGAAATTCAAAAGAAGTTGAATGTAGCCATATATTCTCATAATGCCATGAAGGTCAGTGGACCCGGAAAATTGGTGATAAAATAATAATAATAATAATAATAATAATAATAATAATAATAATAATAATAATAATAATAATAATAAGAGGTCATGGACATGGAGAATAAAGAGAGTTGGGCCCTACTTTATAAAAGGGCTGATTTAATTATATTAAATCATGAAAAATTATTATTAATTAAATAGGCAATCAAAAAAAAAGAGAGAAATTTGAATTTATATATATATGTATACATGTACACCTAACTCGAGGCGACAGTGAAACACTCACCTTGAGGTGATTGGTAAAACATAAATCCTGAAGCGGTGTGAATCTTGAGACGGTGATGAGACATGTATCTCGAGGCGGTTGATAAATGACACGACTCTTAAGGAGGTGGTGGAATACTTACCTTGAGGCGGTTGATAAAAATCCAAATACTAAAGTGGTAAATCTTGATGTGCTAAAAAGAACACGTATCTCGAGGCAGCTGATGAAGTGATACAACTCTCGATGTGGTGGTGAAATATTCATCTCAAGGCGGTTGATGAAAACATAAATACTAAGGTGGCATAAATCTTAAGAGGCGGCAAAGTCGACATCTTGAGGCAACCAAAGCAACACAAATCCTAAAGTGGCGAGGCATATGTCCCAAGACGGAAGGCAGCGTCACATATATAAATAAATCAATAATATATATATATATATATATATATATATATATATATATATATATATATATATATGCGTGCTATCTTGTCTTTGTATGGCGGTTGAACAACATTCCAATCACGCCTCCCATTTTGGCCCCTGGAGCATGTTCGAAGGATTTTCAGCCATACGGATGGGAAGATCATCGAAAAATAAGTAAGCATGTCAATTTTCATACAATTTGGTGACCATTTCGTCCTCCCACTTAATGGTTGACATTCTGAACCGTTAAAATTTCCCTAAAATAAGAACCGTTAAGTAGGAGGGCCAAACGGTCACCAAATTATATGAAAATGGACATGCTAATTTATTTTTCAATGATCTTCCCATCCATACGGTTGGAAATCTTTCAAACATGCTCCAGGGGTCAGAATGGGAGGTCAATAAAATGAAATAATGATATCCTCTACGCCTAATTTTACCATCACCATATATATATATATATATATAATGAGAAATTATGATTTTCAAATAAATGAATTATTTTCATTCATTGCGTTTATTTGTACTTTTGCCCTTAATCAGAGGTTCCCAAAACACTGTCTAGGGTAATTAAAAATAGCGGTTTGCCTTTATTGGGAATGGAAATACCCACAATAACTAAAATAAATAAAATAAAATACCCATTTGTGATTCGATGTGTCAGCTTTGTGTCCTTCACAAACACACAATGTCGCCAAAGTATTTTTTTATCCCACGGCGCTAGCTCAGAAAGAAAGCGAAATCAAATCCGAAAAAAAATTTAATTAATTAATTTTTTATTATTTTTTTATAAAGAACTAAAGGAAATAACTAGACTAACAAATTTCAATGTTCCTAGTGTTGTAATCACCGACAACCGTGCTAAAAACATGATAAGTGCACCGGGTGCACCGTATCTCTCTCACAAGTATGTGGGGTCGATAAAGTAGTAAAGTTCCCTCATGTAGGGTAATCGAATCCACAGGGACCTACAATTAATAAAGATTCTAGGGTTGTATGGCTCAATGACTTGTGAAGGTTTTCTCCTATGTTTGCTAAGATTTTGATGTCAAGGGTAAGGGTAGTTACAATTGTCACTCTGATCCACCTTATGATTCGAATACAACTCTCACCTACATATGCCTATCTAAGGAGAACAAAGATTTGTCGTCGCCTTTCGACGAACGATGAGGATAATATTGAATCATAAGCATACCCATAACATCTCAATAGAAGCAAACAAAGGAGATAATTAAGATTTCAAGTCATGAGTTCATATAACTCTAGAAATAGATGTTTACACTGCTATTACAAAGGAAAGATGGAAAGCAATGACAACATCAATGATAACATCCATGTCTACTAAGAACATAAAGGGACGATAAACATTCAATTAACAAAAGATAGGAGTCCCCCTCTTGATTCGAGTTACCCCAGCTTCAAAATGTCATTCAAAGACTTCGGATTGTCGACCCCTATATGCAGCCTCTCGTGGAAACTAAGATGTCTGATGCGATGCAAACCGCAAGTGTACGGGTCGTATCAAGTAATAAAGTGGACTCTTGAAAAGCCGGGTTATCGTTCCTCAAGGAGATGGAAATACTAGTACCCACTACTCATCTACTATCTAGTCAATCCAAAAGTGAGTGATTAATCTAAATCTAAATAAGAAATTGCAAAAAACAAACAAGGGGATTGAAATACTCTTGAGATTGAACAATCATGAAAAGGGGATACTTAGTGATTGATTCCCCCTTAGATTTCTAAAGGATGGATGGAACTCTCTATGATAATACTTGGTGAATTCTTGGCCAATGGTTCCTAAAGTGCTTTCACTCCCTCTCTCGAGATGATTTACTAATCCTAGTGCCCTTACCGATGATGTAGTAGGAAACCTAAGTCTTCGAGGAATTATGGGAATAATACATCAAGGATTCGCTCTCTTTAGTACTCGGGCTCCCGGAATACTCACAATCCCCTCTATTTGAGATGGTCTACACATAGGGAGGCGCTCGCTTCTTCCCCCATATGGACTGCGAAAATTCCTCCGGGCTCTCACAACGTAAAAGGATTTACTTACATTAAAACATCCAATAAATACATAGATTCATACAAGCATTCGTACATAGAAAGTAAACATCAATTAAAACTTATCCAAGAGTTCATCAACACCCAAGTATCTACAAAATTAGCTCTACATGAAAGGAGAGCAACAATCAAATACAAAGATGCAAGAAATCAAGAAGTTCATAACAAACAAGGACATTACATACACCGTTGGTGGATTCCTTGACTCCTCTTCAAGCTCTTTCCCCCTTTTCTCCTCTTCCTATGATTGATGATGAAGATCTTCAAACCCTAATCAAACTTCTTTTCTTCTCCCAAAGCTCTCTCCTAAGCTAGCCTCCTTTCTAAAACCCCCAAATCCCGCATTATATGCCCCTTCTTAGGGTTTTAAAGCGTCATTTACATTTTTGCCATTGCTTAGGCCCCCAGATCTGCAGAAAACTTACTACATATGGGCCCATATAAGGGCCATATACGGGCCCGTATAACTCTCAGGTGCATCCATAAGGCCATATGACAGACCGTAGGGTCGTATGAGTCATACAGGGTGTTGTACGGCCCTAGAGGAGATTGACTGTATGGGCCTAGATTCTCCAGGTTCATACGGGCCATATGGAAGCCCGTATGCTTGGGTTCTTTATCCAGGAATGCTTCATTTTGGCCTCAATTTCCCTTGAAAAGCTTCATTTCTCCTGGGGTCTCGATATCTTGCCATGTTTATCAAAATAAACACATTTTAAATATCGGTGAGCCAAAACTCCTCACAATTGCATGAAAAGCATACAAGAATATGAGATAGAATTATGCTTAAATGAACACTTATCAATGTCCAAAACCTAGGAAACCAATGCCTTATATACCCCCCAGCATTGAGCATCGTGATGCTATTATTGAGCATCGCGATGCTCACTGTAACGCCCCGAAATTTTTCAATGTTAAATTTGAAAACTCCTGGAAAATCTCACTAGTTTAATTGCACTGAGAATGAATTTATTTATGGTAAAACTTAATTAAGAGAAAATCGAGAGTTAATGGGTATAAACTCCAGTCTCAAAAGAAATTGGGCTATAGAGGGCCATGTTGGGCCGGACCAATTAGAATTAGTCCCAATTTAATTAATTGAAAGAATTACTGAGTTTAATGAAATGCAAGTATTTAGCTGGCGATACGAAACAAAGGTGTAGGGTCCGATAAAGTGGATCGGGCCGAACCAAAACGACGGAAGTGATGGACCCAGTCGGTTTTAAGCGATTGCCGTGATTCCATAACATTTAATTGTAAAAAAAAAAATATAAAAAAAACTTATAAGTTGTTTAAAATATCTATTAAGCTAAATGATAATAATGGGATCACATTAAAATATAAAACCTAGCTACTAAATAATATATACACCCTGTAGGTCATTAGGGTCAAGAAATCAATTAAAGAAAAGAATTGTTTGATTTAAACCTAGCTACTGTGATTAATAGCAAGCTTGCTGGTCTAAAAAGAGAGTAGGGGGTCAAAAGTGGAACAGAGCCCTCATCACTGGCCGCGAGACGACATCCGGAGAATACGGATCTAGTCGTGTTCCCCTTCACTTGTGCACACAGGGTTCTCGTGAGACGACAGGAAGGTGTGGCCCTTAAAGCTTAGCCTTCGGAGAGCTGGGCATGGGTTGCAAACTCTCTCCTTTAATCTTCGTTCTCAGCCACTCAGCGCGACCTCCAGCGAGGAAGAATCAACGCCGACCGACACCCCGCAGCTAATGATGTGCCCAGGCTCTTCCGCCGTTCGATCGCAGCTGCCTCCAATGCTCCAATGTCACCACACCATCAACCACCGTTAGCTTTGTCTTTGCTCGTCCCGGCCTGCGGTAGACTGCTTCTCCACCTCGCCGCCTCCACGAGCGGCAGATTTGCGCCACACCGTGCATAGCTCAGACGCCATCTCGCCGTGCCCGGGAGTGCGTCTACAGCCTCAATCCGCCCCTCTGCAGGCCATCAGATTTGGGGCGAGAATACTAGCAGCCAGCTCAGCCTACTCCGACGGTTCTGAACGATAGTGAGATTGGTACGGGCTGAGAGGATTAAATTCATGGAACTAGTTTATGAGATGATTGAGTTGAGAAATTCCAGTAACTCATTTGTGATACTATCAACCTGTTAAACTAGATGAGAGTATGATGATTAAACCATGGATGGAGGTTAATCATTGAGTTGTTATGTTTGTATGAATGATTAGATGTATTAAAATGTATGTTTGTATAATTTTCGGGGCCCTCCAAATAGGGGAGGTGCTGCCGAATTTTCCTAGAAATTTTATGAAAATCATAGCTGATTGAACCTTCATGATCATGATTAGTGATTAGTTTCATGTAACACCCTTATCCTTCTCAGGACCCAGGTGTCACACCAGCCAGGTCAGGGAGTGAACCCCGGCCTAAGGCTGTATAAAATAAATATTTACTCAAAATCAACACTAATATTATATAATATAAAGTCTAATATAATATTATTACAAACCATAATGTCTTAAACTTTTCACACAAGTCTAGATGGGAGTTAATATACTCCTCAAACCATACAACAAGAAATAAAATAGATGACGCGGGCCAGGTGGTCAGAGCCAACTAAGGGAATCCAAACCCTAACTTCCACTCTAAGCAGAGCCAGGACCTTGCTTACTACCTGTAAAAGATCATAACCACAAGGTGAGCTACAGGAGCTCAGTGAGGTACTAACACTACTGTCAGGTTACATACATGTATGCCTTCAATTTCAATAAATAAAATATCGAAGATTGAAATACGAAGACTGAACAATATTTAAAACATGGATACAGCATGGTGATCATAATAAAAACCATGGTAATATTCAATGAAAACATATAACATGCTCTTAATTAGTTCTTTAATCTTTTATAATCAAAACGGGATTTGATTTCCACATATGTCCTGGCTGACTGTATCATGCCAGTAGCCTTCAGGTTGGACCGTATCAACAACAGTGGATGTGTGATAAGTGTTCAAATGAGCATCATCTATATATGAAATTCATGCATATTACCTTATTTTTTGGAGGAATCTTGGCCCGCTTGTGCTCAAAATGGCTTTGTTTTTGTAAACAGGGCAGAAAATAGCGATCCCAAGAGAAAGGAAGCGTTTTCAAGAGAATGCGGGCCAAAGTAAGCGAAACCGGGCGAAAGGACAGTCCATACGGAGTCCCATACGGACCCGTATGGACCTGGAGATTTATACGGACACATGAACGGACTGACAGAACCCCGTACACGAGGACCTGAGAAGTATACGACCCCGTATGGTACTCCGTATGGGTGTCCGTATACGGGGCCGTACGGGGTCGTATGGAACATATACTGGGTCGTATATCGTAAAACTGCAGCTGTGATTTCGGCCGAATCGAGGGTAAAGTCGGAAAATACACCCAAAACCCTAGAGGGGGGTATAAATAGAAATGCTAATGAGGGTTTTGGGTCATCTTGGAGGGGATTGGAGCCAAAGCATCAAGAGGGAGGAAGCTATCATCATCTTCTCCATCACCAAGGAGAAGAGGGTTTGAGGAGTTCCCCCATCAAGAGGGCTCAAGAAGAAGAAGAAGGGGCTAGAGAGAAGCAAAAGATCCACCAACGTCATCATCAAGGGGTTTTATCTCATGAACTCTATGTTTGATTTCTCTTTTAGCATTGATTGTTACTCTCCATTGATGGAGAGCTAAACTCTTGATACTTGGGTGTTGATGAACCTTTGGATTATGGTTAATTGATATTGTCTCTTCTATGTTGATTGCTTGGTTGAATGCATTTGTAGTCTATTGAATGTTATGTATGGTGATAGTATTAACCTCTCTACGCTAAGTAGAGCCCTGGAGAGGTTTCTATAGTCCATATGGGGAAGATGCAGCGCCTCCCCTTGTGTAGACAAACTTCAATAGAGAGGGCTAGGAGTACAGGGAGCCCGGGTACTAAGGCGCAGCAACTCCTTTAGATGTCCTATTCCCTTAGCCCTTCCAAGAGATAGGTTCCCTAGAACTTAACTAGTAAGGGCACTAGGTTGAGTAATCACCCTCGAGCGAGGGGATGAAATCACATTAGGAACCCTTGGCCAAAGATTCACCAAGAGTCAACATAGAGAGCATTATCCATATCTAAGGAAATCCAAAGGGGATTCAATCACCCAAGTATCCCCTTCATCATTTGATTATCTTCAAGGTCGATTTTACTTGTTAATTTGCATTGCTAGCTTTAGAATTAGGTTTAGTATCCTCAACTCAATTTGATTGACTAGATAATAGATAAATAGCTACTACTAGTACTTTCTTTCTCCCAAAGGTTCGATACCCGACTTCTCAATAGTCCACTTTACTACTTGATCCGACCCGTACACTTGCGGTTAGAACGCATCAGGTGACAAACTATGGAAACAAATCCTCGTCTGTGGGAAATAAATTCCACAAATGTCACGCTGGCAAGTATCAAGCCAGTAGCCTTCCAGGTTGGACCGTATCAACAACCGTGGAGGTGACAAACTATGGAATTAAATCCTCATCTTCTATCATATTAGTGTCATCTGCACTTCTACTCTCATACAGCGGCACCAGAGTGGAATAAACCAACACTCAATATCTCTCCGATCGAATCAACTCATCGACCGTGAGCTATAAGAGTATATACGTATACTAAGCACTCGAAGAGTACGGGAAGGGGGTTTTGTTTTCTTGAAATCAGAAGGGTTTGAAAATAGATTGTTGGACGAGTAAAAAAAATAGAATCATATAAAACCACCCCTTCCCTACCTAGTACCGTACTCTCTGGCTCTAACGTAGAGCCACGTCTAGCGCAGGCATGTATTCAAGTATGATGCAATGCACTAATATGTTTATCATGGCAATTTCTAAAAATGTGCAATATTTTCACATGCTTTTTATAACCTAAATACAAACTCTGAATAAATCCGTAAGACATGCTTGAAAACTGAAAAACATTTCATGGACATCATAACGATTTCATAAAGTGAAATCTCCAAAGATCAATACGATCAAAATACAATTAAAATGAGAAGATTTACAGTTGTGTTCCCTCACCTCAATCTGAGTAGTTTCTAAGTTTTGCTCGAACCTTTGCCGGCTCTTTTCTTGCCTTTTCCTTTAACTTTCCCTAATATTATAAGAGGGTACTTAATCAATATTAGGGTAATGAGGGTTTAATCATTCTTAGGTGAACATCTATTATCCACTCTAATAAACATGTGATCCTACAAGGCATTCACAAGAGTCTAAGTTGCATAGTTCCATACTTAACATGTATACATGCTTCCATGGCAAGAGAATACGAAGATTCTATCAAGTTAAATGAAGCATGATTTCTCTTAAAGATCGAACTCATGCTTCTAAGGTATGAAAGATACGAATCATGCTTGTATTTCTTTCATGCTTCTATTAATCCCTTACTTATGCTAATTTTATCACCTCATTAACTTGCTAACTAGCATTAAAATATAAAATGAGAATAATTGGCTAAATATGGGAGCATGAAACTATGGATTAATGACTCTTAATTCCTATAGATTTTTATGAATTTTCGGAGGCAACTCCCCTCATTATAGGGCCCCGAATGGATACAAACATACACTCATTAATCTAATTAACACATCCATAACATAGAATGAAATTTTTTTAGAGCATTCTTAGCCCCATCTTTCCCCTAATTTCCTCCCATTCAAGATCATGTATTTTAATTTAAGTTCATGCAAAGTCTAGTAGTCTAATAATGAAGTTTCCCCAAATTTTGGTGCTCACTATCGCAAGAGAGGGAACGATCAAGCTGGTCGGTGTTCCTTGCCTTGGGAAGAAGGGGAAAACAGAGGAATTTGTCGGGTAGGTCACGGAGAGGAATGGTTGGCGGCTGGAAGACTTACTGCGGCCTTGAAGGAAGCTGATGGGGCAACGCCGGAGCTAGGCTGCCGCGCATGCCTAAGGCTAAGGGCGGATCTCAGCCGGCGGCAACAGGCTTGCACGGGCGCGGGCGTGCGTGAGCGCAGGGCCAGGCGACGGGGAGAGGCTTCAGGAGCGCTGGAGTAGGTGGAGTGGCTGCCGGCTGCGCGGAGACGCAACGACGTGGGGCCTAGGGCGGCTGGCCGCTGCCGGGTTCGCAGGGAGGGAGGTATGGTGGCCGGTCATTTTCGCCGGAGTCCAGGGGCATGAGTTAGATTAGGGCACGAATGGCCTCTTTGTTCTTGGTCGAGAGAGAAAGAGAGAAGAATGAGAGAAAATGTTCTCTCTCTCTCCCTTTTATCATTCATATATATATATATATATTATATGTTAGTGCGCAAATTGGATTTAGGGCCCAAT
The DNA here is from genome assembly GCA_026586065.1 of Dioscorea zingiberensis. Taxonomy (NCBI): domain Eukaryota; kingdom Viridiplantae; phylum Streptophyta; class Magnoliopsida; order Dioscoreales; family Dioscoreaceae; genus Dioscorea; species Dioscorea zingiberensis. The sequence goes on from CM048822.1 coordinate 38,502,101, forward strand.
TTCAGCCTAACAATTGAATTTGTATTTTGGGAGTGGCTATCCTAGATAGAGATTGAAAGAGAATCCAAGCAAGAGGGAGAGAAAACAGATTTACGTGGAAAAACCCCTAAAAGGTGGGGAAAAAACCACGGGAGAAGAAATTCTCACTATAAATGGTCAAGAATACAAGAAATCTTACAACCATTCTCGAAATAGAAAGTTGGAAAGAGGGTTGACTCCGTTTCCAATTTCGGCAGAGCTTCACTACTTGGATCTCCAGAATGTCCAAAATGAACAATGATCCTTGCCTTTTATAGGCATCGGTCGCGTGCTGAGCACGTTTCTCAATTTAGTCACGTGTTTGCCAGCTGTGAATCCATTAAAAGCCGCCTAAGCATCCGAGGCTGTCTCAGTGTAATCGTTTCTAGAACTTTACGGAATGCCAGTCATCCGATTGTCCTTCTTCTAGAAGATTGGGAGCGACATGAATCATCGGTTACATCATACTGCGCATATGTTTAATTAGCTTCTTTCCGATACCTATATGACTCATAGCCGCTTCGTCATATCGGTTCATATCGGATCAGTATAGCGCTTCGTGATGGGTTCATCCGATACGATGAGTTACCCATCTCGGAACGGTATGCTATCTGCGCCATATCGAGCGGTATCTTTGTCGTAGTGTTTTTAAGTGAACTTTTAAGAACATTTGTTCACATCGGTTTTCCTGGATGTGTGCCACGTGTCCCAATACTTTCATCCCTATCATTATACATATATATATATATATATATATATATATATATATATATATATATATATATATTACACATTAACAGATTTTTAACTTAATAATATTTAAATTAAATTATACTTTAATCACTCATAATCTTATCTTTAAACCCCCATTAAACTAACCTATCTTCTAAAAAGGGTTTAATAATTAAGATTATCTTTTAACTTTCCTTCACATCACTATTTAATAATATTATCTTATCAATAATTTCATCGACCTAGATTCGGGAATCTCAGGTCAGATCTACTTTATCGGGGTTCGAACATCTGTCCTATATTTTCCACCTAATTAATCTGAATTAATTTAACACTTAATAAATTTCCCAAACAATTAACCGGAATTAATATTTTAGATTTATAATTTCCCGATTTTCCCCTTAATTGGGTTTGAAAATAATCAATTCATTTTTCATACTAATTAATCTCATAATTATTAACAAAATTAATTTATTTATTCGTAAAAATTTCGGTGCGTTCATTTCATGTAAGGGGCACATTTTAAGCTTTTAAAATTCAGGTTTCTTATTGAACAAGTTCGTATTTTAGTTTTATAGAAATACGAAGATCGTAATTGACACTTAATCACTCTTTAGAAGCATGCTAGAATTCCCAAGTTTAGATTAAATTGAAGAAAAGTTAAGCATCTTAAATTTGATAATTCGTATTGTTAAATTATTGGTGATACAAATTTCAAGTTAAGAGAAATTAAACTTTACTTAGATTTATGAACTCATCGTACTCTAACGAATTTAATTGGAGTATAAAATAAGAATATGGTTCTTGTATTCTTATGAATTATTGAAATATGTATTAGATCTTAACTATGAATGTATAGATAGTTTAACAAGTATATCGTATTCTATCGAGTTTAAGTAGAGTACCAGTTAAGAATACGGTTCCCATATTCACAATTTCCGTAATATGATTACTAGGAAAAAGGAAGAACGACCCAGAAACTTTGTGTGGACCTAGTCACACTTAAGCTAGTAAGGACCTAAGGTGAGTGATTTTCACTATACTGGGATATTTTATAATCGAGTTTAATCGATGGCTTGTTTATATGGTTTTCCATCGAGCTTGTATCGAGTTTTTATGCAATGTTGTTGGTTGATACTATGATCATAATACTTGCGTTTTGATTGTTTTATTCATGTATTGTAAATGAAAATATATGTGGATAGAGGAAATAAAGAATGAGAACTTTGAATAAGACAAAGAGTTATTAGAAATATTGAAGAATGTGCACTTTAATTAAGTTAAGCTAGTTTATACCAGAGGGTCACTGGGGACAGAGATACGTTCCGCACGGGACTCATCTAGTGTCCTACCGAGGAAAGAGACGGCCACCAGTTTAGACCTACGATTCTGTGGGAGCATAGTTCGTAGAGATTGGCTATTGCATCGCACCTACGCTTTACGTGGGAGCACAGAGAGGCCTATACAGTGATTAGACCTACGATTCTGTGGGAACATAGTTCGTAGAGATCGACTATCAAATAAGACCTACGTTTTTGTGGGAGCACAGTTCGTAGAGGCCGATTTATCAGATCAAACCTACGGTTGTGTGAGAGCACAGTCCGTAGAGACCAGATTTCTTGACATTGAGATCATGATTTCACATTAAGTTGATATGTTATTAAACCCGATTGCCACAATTGTGTGTTGCCACACCTGGAGGCTAGGGAAATGATTGCATTGCTAAAATAATTGTAGGATCATGTTTATATTCATGTGTTGACATTGAGCTTTTTATGTTTTGGATTTATCCAAGTTTCTTATGCTTTTAGCATGTTAATTGATTGAGAGATAATGCATAAGATTAGCATTATTTCGATACTCTTTTATTTGATATTATAGTTATATCTTGTATAGTGATTCTCACTCAAGTGGAATGTGCAGGTAGTCGTGATTGAGTGTTCCTGTAGATGGCTCTGACTTAGCTGAAGAGGATAGTTTGTTCTCATGTGATAACTAGAATTTTAGAATGCTTCCGCAAGAATTGTAAACTTTGTATAAGATTTTAATTATTGTATTTAATAATCATGTTTATTAGTTTAATTATTGTTGTTATAAATTTTACATTACACAGCTTATGGGCTGGGTGTATTCCCGGCCCAGCTGGTGTGACATTCTGTCCCTGTGTTGGTATAGGGTGTTACACTCACTAACTCTGGGTGCTCCCCCAAAAGCATCATGATGCGATCTGCGCGCATCGCGATGTTGCCATGTTTTCCTAAGAAGCCCCTCTTCCTTAACATCATGGTGTACCTGTTGAACATCGCAATATTGTTTTTCCATAGAATTTCAGCTTCCTGTCTTCACCCAAACATCGCGATGCTCCCAATGAACATCGCAATACTGATACCAATTGGGAATTTGATCTTCTGTCTTCTCAAAACATCATGATACTCATTATATACACCGCGATACTGTCACCCAGCTGAGTTGGTGTCGCTTGTCTACTCAAACATCGCGATGCTCCAATATAACATAGAGATAATAGCCCTTTGCTGCTTAAGTTCACCTGATACATAACACAACTAAATCACATAAGACAACCAATTTAGCTAAATGATGCATGTTAGGAGCAAAACAATCTAACTAAAACTCGAAACCATACATTTTGGTCCCAGATAAGTGAGAAATTACCCTCTAAAATAGCTCTCTTTTGAGAGCTAATAGTACTAGCCAACTCTAAAACCTTGGTTCATTAAATCAAACCAAATTAGGAGTTTTACTAAACTAATCTAATCCTAGAAAGCAATAACTGTTAACGAAGATTATGGTAAAAAGCACAATAATGAGGTACTAGGGTTGCATGTCTTCTTGACATGTTATAGATTTTCATCTATGATTTATATATGATTGCTATGCTAGTGAACAAGGGAATTCAGTGGTATGCTGGGGGGACTTCAATGCAAGTCATTGATGATGATTCCCGATGTCTCGGTGAATACACCCAGAAGACATCTATAGGTAGAGTGAGACGCTATATAACCCTACTTGCTATACCCTGACCATGGGGCAACTACGACATATGTTTATGCACAGATTTTCGGTCTAACCAAACTTCCACATTGCAATGCATGACCAATCCATACAATCATTTGCATGAAAGTAAAGCTAATGATTTGTCATCACCTTTTGATGCATGATTTAACAAAGATCATGACACAAGCACATCCAAATAGCAAGAAATCCATATAAATCAAGGATTATTATAGATTAACATGTTAGTAAGGTCATACAACCTTAGATTAAGAAGATAGCCACGAAACATGGAGTTCAACAAAAAAATATTAATGTATCCAAACATAGAATCCATGAATATGAATACAAAGAGGATAAAACTAAGAATCTAGGAAGTAAAAGCAAGCCTTATCCCTTTGGTTGAGCTTTCTCCTCTGTTGGAGTAGCGTCGGACTCTCCGGATCGAAACCCTAACGTTGAACTCCACCTCTAAGCAAAGATGCAAAACCCTAAAAATTGACCTATTTTTATATGCCCACGACTTGGCGTTGCAATGCCAAGGGATTGGTATCACAATGCGAGAGTCTCGACCTACGCATAATAATGCTTGGCGTCATGATGCAATGCCTTGGCAATAAGATGCCACCTTTCAAGTTGCTCTTCAAAGTGGTGAGAACTAGTCTTCCCGAGTGGTACTTAGCTTCAAAGTTCCTCTCACATAATGCAGTAAGCTACACTTGAATTAGTGCCAGAAAACCTACAATTCATGGTGGAAATGAACTAAAACAAGTAGAACAACCCAAGTTGCACTTCATAAAAATAATAGAGCCAAAACATAGAAAAAATTAATCATAAAAGATCATTTTTGGATCTAAACTATTAATAAAAGTACTATAAGATAGCCCTATGACTTTAAAAGAAATCATAGAAAACTATAGAAGCCTCAGGAAAGATGGAGAAATTCTCTGTGGATGTTGTAATTTTGCAAAATTTTGATTTAGTCCACGACCCAATATTTCATTACCATAAAGTCCCCATAAAATCACATTTAATCCTTATAACTTAAAACTTCTACATATAGGTCTTTGGCTGTATTATTACAGTTCCTTTCCTTCTCTACGGATGACATCTACGCCCTAAAAAGCTATAATATTGGTGTTTGGGGGATCCTGTGAGGTTGGGAATGTCGACCCAAATTCATAGGAGATGAAGAAGAACCATGTCTTCCAATTATGGATAAAAGACGGGGATTTCCCTAAGAATGATCTGTGGGATCTGACAGCAAAATAGTATGTGTTCTTGAAATTAGGGTGCTTCTTCAAAACGAAGAGAAGACAAAACCAATAGAAAGATGGCTCGAGGGCGAATAAGAGGATTTGGATAACGAACCCACATAAAATCCTCTATGAGTTCGGGACCAGTTGCACAGGAGTTAGGTTATGAAAAGATAAGATTCACAAAACAAAGGAGGAAGAGGAAGTCGAAGGCCGACCTAGAATGAATCTACACAAAAAGTTAAGTCTTCAGGTTGAGGAGAACAAGCACACTCCGTATAATTTGGAAGCCTAACCCTAAAAAGGAGACAATAATGCAAAGTCGTCACCTACTTGGATGAGTTCAGGGAAGTTCAAGGTATTGGCTACTAACTCAACTTTGACGGGCTACTCTCTAGATGCTAGGGAAGGACTTCCATTACCTCACTTTGAGGGGACGAAGATAAATCGCTCAGTGAAAGGTTAAAGGATTACCTAAGTGGCGATAAAGGTAAAAACAATGATTACGAAAGTAAAACCCCAGCACTCTACATGCCTATTTATAGGTAGTACCCACAAAGGTGCTTCCCTAGGGATAATTAGGTGGAATCCTACTGCCCTAATGACTCGCCGAACGAAAGCATTAACGAATAAGAGACACGTAGGCAAGCATATCTGGCACACTTCGAGATTATTTGATAAAGTCGTGTCTATGAACTTCTTAACCAACTCCTACAATTACTTTTTAGATGAAGACACTTCGAAATTTGAAATGCCTTGTCCATCGGAAGTTGTACCCCGTCGATTGATATCACTATGAAGCGATAGCCCTATCAGCTCCGTTTTGTCCCCCAAAAATCGACCTATAGCCCACCAATCAAGACATCCTTATGGTTCGATCATGCCCCAACGATGACCGAACTCCCCGACTTGGAGAGAGTGTGTGTGTGGGGTTACTACATGGTCATCCAACAGTGCAGTATGAACTCTGAAGGGCTCTAAAGAATTAGCAAATTAGACTCAAAAGAGCATAAAAGGAAGTCATCATCCCATTGAGAGGGGATTTTGCAATTCTTGCATTCTGATACCTATTCTGAAATCCAATCAGAATTTTGGTATCTCTCTGAGCTCTCTCTCTCTCTATCTCTCTCTCTCTTATAAGTAATGACTTGATCGTTGGATGCTCCCCTTGAGCACGAGCGCTCGGATCTCTTTTCTCCCACGATTCTGTTCCTTTTCAGAGCGAGGTATGATTCGTGAAGACTAATCTCTATAGAAGACCTCGATCTCGTGGAGCAAAAGAAGAAAAATGATCATCGATCTTGACCGATTTTTAAATATTAAAATCAAATTTTTAGAATAATAATTAAATATGTCTCAATTAATTTTAAAACTTAAAAGAAAGTGAGAAGCAAGTGATTAAAAAATCTATTAAAATAATTATGGTGGGGAACGTCTCCGGTTGAAATACCCACGTTATTACAGCTAATGGCAATCTCCTCGTCCCGATGAAACGGTGGCTGATGAGCTCCGGCATCAACTATGGCGACGATCCCTCCTCTCTCGCTACTCGCCGATTGTTGTTCCTCCATGCGCGAACTCAAGCAAGTCCACGCTCTCATGGTTGTCTCCGGCCGCATCCTCTCTGACAACTACGCCGCCAGCCGCATCCTCTCCTTCGCCGCGCTCCATCCCTCAGGCGACTTCGCCCACGCCTTCGCCCTCTTCTCCCACACTCCTCACCCCAACTCCTTCATGTGGAACACCATCATCCGCGCCCTCGCTGACACACCAACGCCCTCCTCTGCCCTTGGCATCTACTCCCAAATGCACCGCCTCGGCGTACCCCCTGGCAAGCACACCTTCCCGTTCGTTCTCAAGGCCTCGGCCAATCTCCGCTCCTTGCCGACCTCCACGCAGATCCATTCCCATGTCTTGAAGCACGGCCTCCATTCCGACCTCTACATCGTCAACGGACTGATGCGAAGCTATACTTCCTGTGGCCTAATCGCAGCTGCACGCAACCTGTTCGACGAACTTCCTAAGAGAAACGTTATTGTCTGGACGACTATGGTTTGCGGGTACGCGCAGAACTCCTGCTCCAGTGAAGCCATTTCATTGTTCGATGAGATGATGCATGCTGGAGTCGAGCCTTGCGATGCGACGCTGGCCTCCGTGCTCTCTGCTTGTGCTCGAGTCGGTGGACTGGATCTCGGCAGGCGAATACATTCCTTCATCAAAGAGAAGGGGATTGAAGTGGGAGTGATACTAGGCACTGCTTTGCTTGATATGTATTCTAAGAATGGCGAAGTTTCTGTTGCGCGGAAACTTTTTGTTGAAATACCGGATAAGAACACTGTTACTTGGAATGCCATGATCTGTGGGTTGGCGCACCACGGACATGCCAGTGATGCGCTTGAGCTCTTCCTAGAGCAGGAAGAGCAAGGCATTCCACCGAATGATGTGACTTTTGTTGGTGTTCTATCAGCTTGTTGCCATGCTGGTTTGGTTGAGGATGGTCGCCGGGTTTTCATTTGATGAAGGTGAAGTATGGCATTGAGCCAAAGTTGGAGCACTATGGGTGCATGGTTGATCTTCTTGGGCGGAGTGGTAGACTGGCAGAGGCCGAAGAGCTTGTTAAAGGTATGAAATGGAGAGCAGATGTTGTGGTTTTGGGAGCATTGCTGACAGCATGCAAGAACCACAGGAATGTTGAGATTGCTGAGAGAGTGGTGAAAGAGATTCTCAAACTGGAGCCAAGGAATCATGGTGTTTATGTAGTTCTGTCAAATATTTATGCAGAGTCTAGGAGATGGGGAGATGTCCTCAGGTTGCGGAGGGTGATGAAGCAGGGAGGATTAAAGAAGATCCCAGGTTCAAGTTATGTCATTGACAATGGAGACAATCATTGTGACAGGATGTTAAGATGTCAATCTTCTGACTAAACACCATTCATCCTGAAAAAGATGATGCATTAGGAGGTTTCTGTAAATAGTTTGATTCATGTGGATTCCATAAATTAATAGTAAAATGCTGGTTTCAAATGTAAATACATTTTGATAGCACTGCTGTGAATTTTGAAAACATTGTTTTGCAAACTGAACCAAAAGTGGTTGCTTGACAGGAATTGAGTTTGAGAAAGTATATAAGCATTGCTCTTAATCTAAAAAGCTCAGAATGCAGCTGTTGAATCAGTTACAAAAAGATCCGAATGAGAAGTGGGAAGAATGAGAGAGGGTAAACGAGCTGTACACTTGGATGAGATCATTGAGACTCTCAATACAATACAATCGCCATCACTGGGAGAGGAGGTTGTAAGATGGCTTGTCTTCTATCCTCATCACATCATCCAATAGAAGTTCCCTCTCTAATTGTTGTCTGGTACATCTAAGAACTTCCTGCAAAATATAACCCGATTTTGAACCCCAGAAGCTACCACCTATTAGTAAGAGAAGCTAATTAAGGCTTAATCTTACATTAAATTCCATGTAAGAGGCATTCCTATCCAGGCATTGCTTGTCCATCACCATGAATGCGACACAGTAAAGTAGATCAAAGGCCCATTCGTACTCTGAGAACAAATCAGTGTTTTGAAGATTAGGACATTTGCTAACTTTTTCAAAGGAAACCCAATTCATTCACATGATTGCCAGAGAAGTATATTCCAATTTACAGACTCACCTGACAGCATTTGGATGAAGATTGTTCTGATAAATGTCTTTGGCTTAGCTGAAGATAAACCGTCCATTATTAGTAAATCAATTGTTATTAGGCCCTGAATGTGAATAATTCCCATTATGACAAGTGAATTAAGGAAATGTGAAAAGCTAATGTTAGGAGTAGTCCGATCAAGATTCCAATATGGCTCTCTCTGGATATTTTTGAATTTGAGATTGAACCATCACCAAGCAGATGCATGGGTGTCTGTGTTTCACTCACTAATCAGTTTTCATCAAGGCAAGAATTAGTTCAAATTGATTGTAGAGGGGAAGAATCCTTACAAGATTCCAGATCTAGCATTTGCATGATCATGAATGTCATATTCACACCAGCAACTTCAAATGGGTATTCCCAATCAGAACGCTTTCCACCCTGCTTGTTCAGCAGCTTTCAAAAGGAAGCCAGCAAACAACATCACAATCCAAAAAACAGGTCGAAATGAACGAAAATATCAGTCTGCAGATGACAGATCAAAAAGTCCAACTGGAAGCAATAGTGCACACCTAAAAAAATGAAACAAAAATTTGGACTCACACTAAAATTTTTTGCAAAGAAGAGCAGGTTCTCCAATGAAATAAATCCAGCAGCACTACTGAACCAGCAAATCAATTGAATAAGATGACAAAAAGAAATCAGGAAGGTGCAGCAACACTATGATATATCAGTACAAATCTTCACCTGAAGTCAGTTGATGGGTCCCTGCCCTGCCAGCCCAATTTCTTCCACTGATCAGATATGAGAATGATGAGTTCTTAAATCTAGGAATGTGGGAGACCAAAGAGCTCTTAGAGCATCCTGTAAAATTCAGGAAGTTTTGAAAAACATAATAAAAGTTGGTTATTATATATAGAAACACATTCAAAAGCCAACATTACTGAACCTCGTCAACCAAGACCTCAATAAATTCATAGATGCATGGTAAAGCATCTATGTCCTTGATATCCACATGTAGTATAAAGGCAATTTGATGCAAGAGGCTCGAATCAAATGTTGGTACCGGGTTGGCGGGTCAACGTAAAGACGGGAATTTATCCAGTCAATTCCAAGCTTGGGTTAGAGTTTTTAGGTGTAGTTGGGGTGTTTTACCATAATTTTGACTCTGGAGCATCGAGAATAGGCCTTTCGACTCCAGTTCGGAGAAAGCTTTCTTTAATATTACCATACGACATGGGGATGTCATATTAGAGAGAATTTTAGTTTTTTTTTCTAGTTTTAAAAATATTTAATCCGTTGAATTAGTGTTTTCGGTCTTTTTTCTATTTTTGGTAATATTTCATATGCCAAATTAAGATAAGATTTGAACCCGATTTGATGTCGGATTTTTAGTAGTTATCTGATTTGTTTAGAGTTTTAAATTTAGATAAGTTTAGTTTTAAATAATGATTTGTCAATTTTAGCAAATTTAGATAAGATGATAGGGTTTCTAGGTTAGTCTTTGAAAGCTATTAAACCCAGCTTGTGGGTTGATTTATTATTATTGAGTTTTGAATAAAATTATTTTCCTGAATTTTAGAGTATTTTCTCTGGTTCTTTTGGTTCTTCATTTGTTCTTCCTTGAGGTCCTTGGATCCGATTAGCCCGCGGGATAATCGCTACCCCGCCCGGTGTCACTTGGTACCAGAGCCCATCATCTTCCTGGGAAGCGTCATTATCGATATCAATGACTGGTAGTCATGGTAGTAGGGTTGGACAGGTTCCGACTGAGGAAGTCCAGTACTGTGACCGAGCGCTCTAGAGGCGATAAACAAGGATCTACAAAGGCAAGTCGCGGAGTTAACCCAACGCTTGATGATCAAAGATTTGCAGAGGCAAGTCAAGAAATTATCAAGGCGTCTGGCGGCAATCGTCTTTGATCGTGGTTGTCGTGGGCAATTTCCAGCTGAGGAAGTCCAGCACCATAATCATAGTGATAAGAGGTTTGGCCAACCCATCTACGACGATGATGTGGAGGAGGAGATCTCACCCATCTTCCACGATGATGTAGAGGAGGAGATTTCGCCCATCTTCAATGATGATGTGGAGGAGGAGATCTCGCCTATCTACGATGACTACGATGAGTAAATTGGCGAGCCCGAGAAGGAGATTAGTGATCCCATCTATGAGGATGATGGGACTAGCGTTGTGTTGGTATCTCGATGGGAAGAAAACCCTCCTGGCCCGGTAATCAACACTACTAACCTACTTTTTGTCTCTAGGGTTTTGATTGAAATCAAGCACCGAGATCCAGACCTACTAACAGAGGTACAGTCGAACTCGGGGTTGAGTTCTTTCAAACCTGGGGTGACTGATGCAGGAGGCTCGAGTCTATTAGTGTTTTGAACCCGATTTGATCTCGGATTTTTAGAAGTTATCTGATTTGTTTAGAGTTTTAAATTTAGATAAGTTTAGTTTTAAATAATGATTTGTCAATTTTAGCAAATTTAGATAAGATGATAGGGTTTCTAGGTTAGTCTTTGAAAACTATTAAACCCAGCTTGTGGGTTGATTTATTATTATTGAGTTTTGAATAAAATTATTTTCCTGAATTTAAGAGTATTTTCTCTAGTTCTTTTTGTTCGTTGTTTGTTCTTCCTTGCGGTCCTTGGATCCGGCTAGCCCGCAGGATAATCGCTACCCCGCCCAGAGTCAGTTGGTACAAGAGCCCATCATCTTCCTGGGAAGCATCATCATTGATATCAATGATTGGTAGTCATGGTCGTCGGATTGGACAGGTTCCTGCTGAGGAAGTCCAGTATAGTGACCTGAGCGCCTTGGAGGCGATGAACAAGGATCTACAAAAGCAAGTCGCGGAGTTAACCCAACGCTTGATGATCAAAGATTTGCAGAGACATGTCAATAAATTATCAAGGCGTCTGGCGGCGATCGTCTTTGATCGTGGTTGTCGTAGGTAGTTTCCGGCTGAGGAAGTCTAACACCATAATCATAGTGATTAGAGGTTTGGCCAACCCATCTACCAACCCATCTACGACGATGATGTGGAGGAGGAAATCTCGCCCATCTTCAATGATGATGTGGAGGAGGAGATTTTTCCCATCTTTAACGATGATGTAGAGGAGGAAATCTCGCCCCATTTACGATGACTACGAGGAGGACATTGGCGAGCCCGAGGAGGAGATTGGTGAGCCCATCTATAAGGATGATGGGACTAGCGTTGAGTTGGTATCTCGATGGGAGGAAAACCCTCCTGCCGTGGTAACCAACACTATTAACCTACTTTCTGTCGCTAGGGTTTTGATTTAGATCAAGCACCGAGATCCAGACCTACCAACAGAAGTACAGTCGAACTCGGGGTTGAGTTCTTTCCAACCTGGTGTGACTAATGCATGATGCTCGAGTCAAATTTTGGTTCCGGGTTGGCGGGTCAACGTAAAGACGGGAAGTTATCGAGTCAATTCCAAGATTGGGTCGGTTTTGGGTGTAGTTCGGTATTTTGGCCATAACTTTGCTACCGATATCATAATCGGGCGTTCGACCCCAATTCGGAAAGCTCTTTGCGGTGCACATGACATGGGGATGTCATATTAGAGGGAATTTTAGTTATTTTTTTCTAGTTTTAGAAATATTTAATCCGCCGAATTAGGATTTCGGTCTTTTTTCTATTTTTGGTAATATTTCATATGCCAAATTAGAATAAGATTTGAACCGAATTTGATCTCGGATTTTTACGAGTTATATGGTTTGTTTAGAGTTTTAAATTTAGATAAGTTTAGTTTTAAATAATGATTTGTCAATTTTAGTAAATATAGATAAGATCATAGAGTTTCTAGGTTAGTCTTTGAAAGCTATTTAACCCTGCTTGTGGGTTGATTTATTATTATTGAGTTTTGAATAAATTATTTTATGGAATTTCAGAGTATTTTCTTTGGTATTTTTGGTTCTTTGTTTTTTATTTCCTTGCGGTCCTTGAATCCGGCTAGCCCACGGGATAATCGCTACCCCTCTCGGCGTCAGTTGGTACGAGAGCCCATCATCTTCCTTGGAAGAGTCATCATTGATATCAATGACTGGTACTCATAGTCGTAGGGTTGGACAGGTTCCGGCTGAGGAAGTCCAGTACCGTGACTTGAGCTCCCTAGAGGCGATAAACAAGGATCTACAAAGGCAAGTCGCAGAGTTAACCCAATGCTTGATGATCAAAGATTTGCATAGGCAAGTCAAGAAATTATCAAGGTGTCCTGCGGCGATCGTCTTTGATCGTGGTTGTCTTTGGCAGTTTCTGGCTGAGGAAGTAGAACACCATAATCATAACGATCAGAGGTTTGGCCAACCCATCTACCAACCCATCTACGACGATGATGTGGAGGAGGAGATTTTGCCCATCTTCAGCAATGATGTGGAGGAGGAAATCTCGCCCATCTACGAATGACTACTAGGAGGAAATTGGCGAGCCCGAGGAGGAGATTGGTGAGCCCATCCATGAGGATGATGGGACTAGCGTTGTGTTGGTATCTCGATAGGAGGAAAACCCTCCTGGCCCGGTAACCAACACTACTAACCTACTTTCTGTCTCTAGGGTTTAGATTGAGATCAAGCACCGAGATCCAGGCCTACCAACAGAAGTACAGTCAAACTCGGGGTCAAGTTCTTTCCAACCTGGGGTGACTGATGCAGGATGCTCGAGTCAAATGTTGGTGCCGGGTTGGTGGGTCAACGTAAAGATGGGAAGTTATCGAGTCAATTCCAAGATTGGGTAGGTTTTGGGTGTGGTTCGGTATTTTGGCCATAACTTTGCTACCGATATCAGAATCGGGCGTTCGACCCCAATTCGGAAAGCTCTTTGCGTCGCGCATGACTTAGGGATATCATATTAGAGAGAATTTTTGTTATTTTTTCTAGTTTTAGAAATATTTAATCCACCAAATTATGGTTTTGGTCTTTTTTCTATTTTTGGTAATATTTCATATGCCAAATTAGGATAAGATTTGAACCCAATTTGATCTCGGATTTTTAGGAGTTATATGATTTGTTTAGAGTTTTAAATTTAGATAAGTTTAGTTTTAAATAATGATTTGTCAATTTTAGCAAATTTAGATAAGATGATAGTGTTTCTAGGTTAGTCTTTGAAAGATATTTAACCCGGCTTGTGGGTTGATTTATTATTATTGAGTTTTGAATAAATTATATTATGGAATTTCAAAGTATTTTCTAGTGTATTTTTGGTTCTTCGTTTGTTTTTCCTTGCGGTCCTTGAATCCGGCTAGTCCGCGGGATAATCGCTACCCCGCCTAGTGTCAGTTGGTACAAGAGCCCATCATCTTCCTTGGAAGCATCATCATCGATATCAATGACTGGTAGTCACTGTCGTAGGGTTGGACAGGTTCCGGCTGAGGAAGTCCAGTACCGTGACCTGAGCGGCTTGGAGGCGATGAACAAGGATCTGCAAAGGCAAGTCGCTGAGTTAACCCAACGCTTGATGATCAAAGATTTGCAGATGCAAGTCAAGAAATTATCAAAGCGTCTGGTGGCGATCGTCTTTCATCGTGGTTGTCGTGGGCAGTTTCTGGCTGAGGAAGTCCAGCACCATAATCTTAGTGATTAGAGGTTTGGCCAACCCATCTATGACGATGATGTGGAGGAGGAGATCTCGCCCATCTTCAACGATGATGTGGAGGAGGAGATTTTGCCCATCTGTAACGATTATGTGGAGGAGGAAATCTCGCCCATCTATGATGACTAATGAGGAGGAAATTGGCGAGCCCGAGGAGGAGATTGGTGAGCCCATCTATGTGGATGATGGGACTAGCGTTGTGTTGGTATCTCGATGGGAGGAAAACCCTCCTGGCCCGGTAACCAACACTACTAACCTACTTTCTGTCTCTAGGGTTTAGATTGAGATCAAGCACCGAGATCCAGGCCTACCAACAGAAGTACAGTCAAACTCGGGGTCAAGTTCTTTCCAACCTGGGGTGACTGATGCAGGATGCTCGAGTCAAATGTTGGTGCCGGGTTGGTGGGTCAACGTAAAGATGGGAAGTTATCGAGTCAATTCCAAGATTGGGTAGGTTTTGGGTGTGGTTCGGTATTTCGGCCATAACTTTGCTACCGATATCAGAATCGGGCGTTCGACCGCAATCAGGAAAGCTCTTTGCGGCGCGCATGACATGGGGATGTCATATTAGAGAGAATTGTAGCTTTTTTTTTAATTTTAGAAATATTTAATCCGCCGAATTAAGGTTTTCGGTCTTTTTTTGTATTTTTGGTAAGATTTCATATGCCAAATTAGGATAAGATTTGAACTCGATTTGATCTCGGATTTTTAGGAGTTATATGATTTGTTTAGAGTTTTAAATTTAGATATGTTTAGTTTTAAATAATGATTTGTCAATTTTAGCAAATTTAGATAAGATGATAGAGTTTCTAGGTTAGTTTTTGAGAGCTATTTAACCCGGCTTGTGGGTTGATTTATTATTATTGAGTTTTGAATAAAGTATTTTCAGGAATTTCAGAGTATTTTCTCTGGTATTTTTGGTTCTTCGTTTGTTCTTCCTTGCAGACCTTGGATCCTGCTAGCCCGCCGGATAATCGCTACCCCGCCCGGCGTCAGTTGGTACCAGAGCCCATCATCTTTCTGGGAAGCATCATCATCGATATCAATGACTGGTAGTCATGGTCGCAGGGTTAGACAGGTTCCGGTTAAGGAAGTCCAGTACCGTGACCTGAGCACCCTGGAGGCGATAAACAAGGATCTACAAAGGCAAGTCGCGGAGTTAACCCAACGTTTGATGATCAAAGATTTGCAAAGTCAAGTCAAGAAATTATTAAGGTGTCTGGCGACGATCGTCTTTGATCGTGGTTGTCGTGGGCAGTTTCTGGCTGAGAAAGTCCAACACCATAATCATAGTGATCAGAGGTTTGGCTAACCCATTTACCAACCCATCTACGACGATGATGTGGAGGAGGAGATTTTGCCCATCTTCAACGATGTTGTGGAGGAGGAAATCTTGCCCATCTACGATGACTACGAGGAGGAAATTGGCGAGCCCGAGGAGGAGATTGGTGAGCCCATCTATGAGGATGATGGGACTAGCGTTGTGTTGGTATCTCGATAAGAGGAAAACCCTCTTGGCCAAGTAACCAACACTACTAACCTACTTTCTGTCTATAGCGTTTTGATTGAGATAAGCACTGAGATCCAGATTTACCAACAGAAGTACAATCGAACTCGGGGTCGAGTTCTTTCCAACCTAGGTTGACTGATGCAAGAGGCTCGAGTCAAATATTAGTGCCGGGTTGGCCGGTCAACGTAAAGACGGGAAGTTATCGAGTCAATTCCAAAATTGGGTCAGTTTTGGGTGTGGTTTGGTATTTTGACCATAATTTTGGCTACCGATATCATAATCGGGTGTTCGACCCCAATTCGGAAAGCTCTTTGCGGCGCGCACGACATGGGGATGTCATATTAGAGAGATTTTTAGTTTTTTTTTTAGTTTTAGAAATATTTAATCCGCCGAATTAGGGTTTTCGGTCTTTTTTATATTTTTTGTAATATTTCATATGCCAAATTAGGATAAGATTTGAACCCGATTTGATTTCGGATTTTTAGGAGTTATATGATTTGTTTAGAGTTTTAAATTTAGATAAGTTTAGTTTTAAATAATAATTTTACAATTTTAGCAAATTTAGATTAGATGATAGCGTTTCTAGGTTAGTCTTTGAATGCTATTAAACCCAGCTTGTGGGTTGATTTATTATTATTGAGTTTTGAATAAAATTATTTTTCTGAATTTTATAGTATTTTCTCTGGTTCTTTTGGTTCTTGGTTTGTTCTTCTTTGCGGTTTTTGGATCCGGCTAGCCCGCGGGATAATCGCTACTCCGCCCGGCGTCACAATTTTTCCCAAAGAGGCTCTATGAATCCAAATTTTGACATAGGTATTTGGGTACAATGATAGGCCTCCATCCGAGTCTTGATTGTTTGATTAGCCACAAACTTAGTGGCAAACCTTAGTGAATCTCACGAGCAGACCACTAGGGAGTTTTGAGAATGTGATGGCACACGTCAGCCTTGGGTGGGCTGGGTAAAGTGTGCTAAAAAACTTTATCACCATGAATGTGGTTTATAAGGAAAGAGCAAGGCCAACAAAGCATCTATAAGTGTATTACAAAATGATGATTGCACCTAAAGAATGAACACAAGTCGTTTAATTTGTTTAAATTTTTTAGACCGTTGCATCATATATATTTTGACATTTGCCAATACATCAGGAAATAAATGCTAAGAAAAGAATATCATACTATGTTAACATGTCTAATCACTTTAATACTTCATCTTAAACAATAGATGATGCCATTTAAAATTATGCATTAAATGGAAATTTTTATTTATGTCCTATTTAAAGTTTTATTGTCTCATTCAGAATGTTGCATGTTTCACAATTGCCATGAGTAGATTGTGACTAAACAGGTTTTCAATAACTTAATACCTGATGCTCATGCCTAGAGGCATCGAAATAGACCTCCATACAGTGTTTTAATCTCTACAATCTCTCAACCAAAAGAACAACAGAAGCTAGACTGATGTGTAATCTCTTCATGTAAACGAGAGATAGCATTGCATAAACAGTCAACATTATACATAGAATTATTATAGTTAAATATTCAAACCCAAACCAAAATTTTTTAAGCCCATCTTACAAACTATAAATTCAAAATAATGAAAACCACATAATAGCCAAGACATGGTCAGCAGTAAACCCATATGACAGCTAAAAGTAAAGAGATGGTAAAAGCACCAAAAATTGGAATCACATAAAGAAAAAAGGGCGGACAAGTTTAGAAACTAAAATAGAAACAAGAAAGACCCCTAACTTTTAGTTTTTATTCATTTTTGTGATGGTACATTGTTGAGGATTGTGCATCAAACAAGCAAGGAAAAGCAAGAAGAAAAGCAAGAAAACATGAGAATTAACGTGGTTCGGCAATGTGCCTACATCCACGGGAGCGAGCGGCGGAATTTCACTATATAAAAATTAGGGTTACATCATAGGTATTTATACTAAAACCCTAATATACGAAAATTACAAAATTGTCGTTTTCTGTACCGTACCGGGGGGGCTTTGTCCCCGCACCCCCAACCCTATTCGGCGTCCCCCGCATGGCAGATGCTGTCGTTCACTCCGCTCACTCCGCTACATTGCGCTTCGCTCCACTTTGCTCCGTTTGCTCTGCTCACTCAGGCATCTGCTCTTTTGCCACTGTGCTCGCAATAAATATGAGCCATACTTTAACATACATTATATTGCAAAGAAGGACATGGCTAAATATAGGCATTTGCTTCAGAATTTGATTATCTTGCAAGCACTTAGAGGAATGAAAACTACACAAGATGAAGTAGTTAATCCTCACCATCCGATAAACATAAACGAGTACAATAATGATTCCAGGAAAAGCATTCTATAAAAAAAATTTAATCAAATATCATGGTTCAACATTGAGCTCAAATATTTTCAGTAGCATATAAGAATAACAAAGAGACTCCTTTACTTCAAACTCAAGAGAGACCTGAACAAGATAACAAATATTCAAAGAGTACAAGCTCGGATATGATAATAGTGAAACGGGAAACCTAAGAGTCAAAAGCTTAATAGTTCAAACTACCAGAGGTTTACAGCATAGGTGTTAGTGTGGAAGCGTGTGATGGAGGAGGTGTAGGGGAGTAAAAGAGTAACACAGTAGAGAAAAGCACACAAACAATTTTACGTGGAAAACCCTACAAATCTAGGGAAAAACCACAGGGCAGCGGCAAGTAAGAAATTCCACTAAAACAGAGAGAGAACATACAAATCTCAAGTTGATGCCCTAACTTGAGATAAAACTTTTACAACAAGAAGATCTAATAAAGAAGACTCAAATCTGAGCACAGACACTCAGATAACTAAACTCTTTGTAAAACTACAAAGCTTCACCTGTCTTCTTCTTCAACAGAGAAAATCTCTCTTCTCCTTCGTCTTCTTCTTCAGAAATCATAGCTATCTCTCTTGAGCTTCACACTCTCTATCTCTATGTAATGTGTCTATATACACCACTGGATGCTTTTTACCTTTTCAGTTGAACCATCCTGGCATGTTTTCCAAGACACCTTTTTCTTTTGACTTGAGTGACATCAACAGTCATTTCCTTGCTTGCCTTACTTTTATTATCCCAAGGTACTTCACCTTGGGATCAGCACCATGACAGTTCAGCATATCAGCACATCTTGCTTCAGCACATTTACATCTTGCTTCAACACATCTATATCGGCTCAGCACATCTATATCTTGCTTCATCACATCTACATCTTGCTTCAGCACATCTATATCGGCTCAACACATCTTGCTTCAGCACATCTATATCAGCTCAACACATCTATATCTTGCTTCAGCACATCTGCTTCGGCATATCAGCTTCGGCATATCTACATAGCATATCGGATAAGCATATCAGCTCATCACATCGATCAGCATATCAGCTCATCACATCGGATCATGATCTGCACATCTGCACATCTGCACATCTTCTCATGATCTACACATCTTGTCTTGGACATCAACCTAACAGAATCTCCCCCTCCAAGACAAATGAGAAAGATATAAAATTATGACTTCTTACCGACGAAGTCGGATTTGTTCCATACCTGCGATGGAGCGACACACTTCAAATTTCCCAATTGACAAACAATTTGTCAACATATCAACACCATTATCATCTGTGTGAATCTTTTCAAGAGCAAGTTGTTTTTCTTCTAATGCATCCTGTATCCAGTGATATCTCACGTCTATGTGCTTCGACCTTGCATGAAATGTAGAATTCTTTCCAAGGTGAATGACACTCTGACTATCACAATACAGAACATACTTTTCTTGCTCAAAATTAAGTTCTTGCATGAACTTCTTCATCCACAACAATCTTTGCTTGCTTCAGTTGCTGCAATAAATTCAGCTTTGTGGTAGACAGGGCCACACATTTCTGAAGCATTGATTGCCAGGTAACAGCACCACCTGCATAGGTCATCAAGTATCCAGACAATGACCTTCTTTTATCAATATCTCCTGCCATGTCTGAATCTGTATAAGCTACAAGTACTGGCTCTTCTGTTCCAAAACACAAGCACAAATTGCTAGTGCCACGAAGGTATCTCGGAATACACTTAACTGCATCCCAATGTTCCTTCCCTGGATTAGAGACAAACCTGCTCACAACTACAACTGAATGAGCCATGTCAGGTCTAGTACAAACCATAACATACATCAGACTTCCTGTGGCGGAAGCATAAGGGATCTTTTCCATAGCTTTTCTTTCTATCTCTGTCTTTGGACTTTGCTTGGTGCTTAACTTGAACTGTGCTCCAAGAGGAGTACTCACTGGCTTAGCTTTGTCCATATTGAATCTTTGAAGTATCTTCTCAACATACTTCTCTTGTGACAACTACAGTCTCCTGGACTTCCTGTCACGAGTAATCTTCATGCCTAAAATTTGACTTGTAGCACCCAAGTCCTTCATAGCAAAAGACTTACTCAACTCTCTTTTCAAACTTGAGATTCTTGTTGTGTTGCTGCCAACAATGAGCATGTTATCAACATAAATCAACAAAATGACAAAATCATTAGTTGAAAACTTCTTCATAAGAACACAGTGATATGAAGTTGTCTTGGAGTACCCATGCTCCCCCATAAAAGACTCAAACTTCTTGTACCACTGTCTAGGAGCTTGCTTGAATCCATACAAGCTTTTCTTTAACTTGCAAACATAGTGTTCCATTCTTCTAACCACGAAGCCCTCTGGTTGCTTCATGTAGATTTCCTCTTGAAGATCTCAATGGAGAAAGACGGTCTTCACATCCATCTGCTCAATCTCCAAGTTAAGACTAGCTGCCAAGCTAAGAACAAATCTTGTAGATGACAACTTGACAACAGGAGAGAATATCTCCTCAAAGTCAATTCCTTTTCGTTGGTTGAAGCCCTTTATAACCAACCTAGCTTTGTATCTCGGGTTTGAAGAGTTCTCATCATGCTTCACTCTAAAAACCCATTTGTTCTGCAGTGCCCTTTTCCCTTGTGGCAACTTCACAAGCTCAAAAGTTTGGTTGTCAAAGAGGGACTGCATCTCATCTTTCATCGCCTCGATCCACCTTTCTTTATGTATATCCTGCAATGCCTCTTCATAGCATTCAGGCTCACCATCACCTATCAATAAGACATATTCATGAGAAGGATACCTCGTAGAAGGACATCTTTCCGTCGTGGATCTGCGGTGTGGAACTTCATCAGATGAAGTGCTATCATCCTGCATATCTCCGATTCTTCTAAAATCAGGTTCTTCTGAAATCGGGTCGGCATCTTTAGAAGTTGGATCTGACACATCAGTAGTAGGATGTGGCATATCGGAAGTAGGATGTGGTATATCGGAAGTAAGATCTGGTATATCGGAAGTAAGATCCGGCACATCGGAAGTAAGATCTGGCACATCAGATTCCACATCAACCGACTTGTAACTGCTTTGTGAAGGACCCTTGACATCTTTACGAATGTCCTCTATCGTTTGGTCTTCAGCAAACACTACATCCCGACTTCTAACCAGCTTCTTCTCAACTGGATCATACAACCTGTATCCAAATTCATCTTGTCTATATCCCACAAACACACATTGTTTGGTCTTTGCTTCCAACTTAGATCTTTCATCTCTTGGAACATGCACAAAGGCCTTGCATCCAAAAACACGTAAGTGATTGTAGGATACATTCTTACCATACCAAACTTTGTCGGGGATATCACCATCCAAGGATACACGTGGAGACAGGTTGAATACATGCACAGCTGTATAAAGAGCTTCACGCCAGAACGTATTGGGCAACTTGGCCTCAGACAGGAGACATCTAACCCTCTCCATGAGTGTTCTGTTCATTCTTTCTGCCCCTCCATTCAACTAAGGGGTCTTTGGTGGAGTATTCTGGTGTCTAATCCCATGAGTCCTGCAGTACTCATCAAAAGGACCTACATATTCACCACTATTATCACTTCGGATGGACTTCAACTTCTTTCAAGTCTGTCTCTTAACTGATGCATGGAATTCTTTGAACACACCAAGGACTTGGTCTTTTCTCTTCAAAGCATAGACCCATACCTTCCTGGAGAAGTCATCAATAAATGTGACGAAATAAAGTGCACCACCAAGAGAACTTACTTTCAAAGGACCACACAAATCTGTGTGAACTAGTTCTAATGCTTGGGCCTTTCTTGAAGGTGAACTGATCTTGAAAGTAACTCTTGTTTGCTTCCTAGCCAGAGAATGAATGCATCTCTCAAACTTTTCTCTCCTTACATTTGAAAGAAGATTCCTCTTGATCAAGCAATACACTCTTTTCTCACTCATGTGACTAAGGCGTCTATGCCACAACTCAATGGATTTATCTTCCTGAGTTGCATTCACAGAGTCTTGATTTACTGATGCTTGAACAGTATTGAGATTATTGCTACACTTGTTACCATGAGCCATAACCATTGACCCTTTAGTAAAGTCTCCATTGTCCATTACTGAAGATGCTGCAGTACCCTTCATCATCTAACCTTCCTGTAGAGATGAGATTCAGATGCATATCTGGAGCATGCCTAACTTCCTTGAGTTTCAATAATGGTCCATTTGTATTCTTCAACAGAATATCTCCCATGCCAATAACTTGAGACAAAGAGCCATTGCCCATTCTCAACGTTCCAAAACTGCCAAGAGTATAAGTGGTGAAGAAACTCATGTTGGATGTTACATGGAGAGAAGAGCCACTGTCAACCAACCAATGGGTATCATCACTTGCTACATTCACCATATCGGTATCACAAACAATAAGCATATCATTTTGTATAGCAGCAGCAACAACATTTCCATCTTTGTTATCATCCTTTTTCTGCTTCTCAGATAACCTGTTTTCTTTCTTAAGTTGAAAACAATATTTCATGATATGCCCTTTCTTTCCACAGTGATGACACTCCATGTTCTTGAATCTTGATCTAGACTTGCTTCTACTTTTATCTCTGCCTCTTTCAGTCTTGAACCTGTTTCTCCGCCTATTCTTTGTGATAAGAACCTCTGACTTGGAAGAACAACCTTGAGATTTTCTCCTCATTTCTTCATTCAGGACACCTGCCATGACAGACTCCAAAGAAACAGCTCCATTGGGAGCAGAACTGAGCTGAGAAATTCTAAAGGTCTCTGAGCTATCTGGAATAGTAGCAAGCAACAGTAGTCCCAAGACTTCATCTTCAAACTTGATTCCCATGCTAAATAACTGACTAATGATTCCTTGAAACTCATTCAAAAATCAGGTACTGAACTACCTTCCTTGAACTTCAACCGCATTAGTCTTTGCAGCAGAAAAAGTTTGTTGTTGTCGGTCTTGGAAGCATACAAATTTTCCAATTTTGTCCACAGAGTCCTTGCATGATTCTCATTCTATATGTGGTTGTAGACATTCTCATCAA
The DNA here is from genome assembly GCA_026586065.1 of Dioscorea zingiberensis. NCBI lineage: Eukaryota > Viridiplantae > Streptophyta > Magnoliopsida > Dioscoreales > Dioscoreaceae > Dioscorea > Dioscorea zingiberensis. The sequence goes on from CM048822.1 coordinate 38,525,264, forward strand.
CAAATTGTCTGATAAAACCACATACTTGCTCATGCTCAAATTCCCACTCCTCATTACTCTTAGACTCAGTCTTCTGTGTGGCAAACACCGGAAGATGCATAGCCTTTACAAACATGAGATCCTTCATCTTGTTTTTCCACAGACTATAGTTAGTCCCATTCAAGCTGATCATCATACTAGAGTCAGTATAAATCTCCTACGCCATAGCTCTGATACTACTTGTTAGTGCGGAAGCAGGTGATGAAGGAAGTGCAGGAGAGTAAAAGAGTAACACAGTAGAGAAAAACACACAAACAATTTTACATGGAAAACCCTACAAATCGAGGGAAAAACCACGGGCTACCGGCAAGCAAGAAATTTCAGTAAAGCAGAGAGAGAACATACAAATCTCAAGTTGATGCCCTAACTTGAGATAAAACTTCTACAAGAAGAAGATCTAATAAAGAAGACTCAAATCTGAGCACAGATACTCAGATAACAAAACTCTTTGTAAAACTACAAAGCTTCACCTGTCTTCTTTTTCAACAGAGAAAATCTCTCTTCTCCTTCGTCTTCTTCTTCAGAAATCACAGCTATCTCTCTTGAGCTTCACACTCTCTATCTCTATGTAATGAGTCTATATACACCACTGGATGCTTTTTACCTTTTCAGTTCTACCATCCTGGCGTGTTTTCCAAGACACCTTTCTCTTTTGACTTGAGTGACATCAACAGTCATTTCCTTGCTTGCCTTACATTTATTATCCCAAGGTACTCCACCTTGGGATCAGCACCATGACAGTTCAGCATATCAGCACATCTTGCTTGATCGCACATCTTGCTTCAACACATCTACATCTTGCTTCAGCATATCTATATCGGCTCAGCACATCTATATCTTGCTTCAGCACATCTACATCCTGCTTCAGCACATCTATATCGGCTCAACACATCTTGCTTCAGCACATCTATATCAGCTCAGCACGTCTATATCTTGCTTCAACACATCTGTGTTGGCTCAACACATCTGCTTCGGCATATAAGCTTCAGCATATCTACATAGCATATCGGATCAGCATATTAGCTTATCACATCGGATCAGCATATCAGCTCATCATATCGGATCATGATCTGTACATCTGCATATCTGCACATCTTCTCATGATCTGCACATCTTGTCTTGGACATCAAAACAATAGAATCTCCCCCTCCAAGACAAATGAGAGAGATCTAAAATTATGACTTCTTACTAGTGAAGTCGGATTTGCTCCATACATGCGATGGAGCGACACACTTCAAATTTCCCAATTGACAAACAATTTGTCAACATATCAACACCATTATCATCTGTGTGAATCTTTTCAAGAGCAAGTTGTTTTTCTTCTAATGCATCCTGTATCAAGTGATATCTCACGTCTATGTGCTTCGACCTTGCATGAAATGTAGAATTCTTTCCAAGGTAAATGACACTCTGACTATCACAATACAGAACATACTTTTCTTGCTCAAAATTAAGTTTTTGCATGAACTTCTTCATCCACAACAATCTTTGCTTGCTTCAGTTGCTGCAATAAATTCAGCTTTGTGGTAGACAGGGCCACACATTTCTGAAACATTGATTGCCAGGTAACAGCACCACCTGCATAGGTCATCAAGTATCCAGACAATGACCTTCTTTTATCAATATCTCCTGCCATGTCTGAATCTGTATAAGCTATAAGTACTGGCTCTTCTGTTCCAAAACACAAGCACAGATTGCTAGTGCCACGAAGGTATCTCTGAATACACTTAACTGCATCCCAATGTTCCTTCCCTGGATTAGAGACAAACCTGCTCACAACTCCAACTGAATGAGCAATGTCAGTTCTAGTACAAATCATAGCATACATCAGACTTCCGGTGGCGGAAGCATAAGGGATCTTTTCCATAGCTTTTCTTTCTACCTCTGTCTTTGGACTTTGCTTAGTGCTTAACTTGAACTGTGCTCCAAGAGGAGTACTCACTGGATTGGCTTTGTCCATATTGAATCTTTGAAGAAGGGGCTTCAGGGACTGGCAAGGGAGTGTACAGGCTTACATTGGTGAGAACTCCTTTGGCCCGCTGACACACAAAGCAGCGCTCCACAAAGTGAGCCATGTCGCTAAACAACTTCGACCAATAAAAGTTTGCAGCTATGAGGGCGTAGGTCTTATCACGACCAAAGTGCCCCTCATTATGGAAGTCGCTCATGATCTTATGCCGCGAATGAATAAATGGGAGGATGCAACCGCAGCCAATGAAGCAGTGTGCGTTATGCAAAATAAGATCGTGACGATGTTATTTGATAAGCGTTCAATTGAGCATATTTGCATACCATATATATACTTATTTTCATGTCAAATGCAATGATTTGTAGCCTGCCGGTACTTAAAATGCTTCATATTTTGTAAACAGGGCATAAATAGACCACTCCGATGAAAAGGAAGCATTTATCAACAAAATGAAGACCAAACGAGGCTATTTTGAAGTAAATAGGGGGTGAACGGCCTTGTGAACGGCCGTTCACACCTGGGCACAACAGCAGGCACAAAAAGAGTGTGAACGGCCTTGTGAATGGCCGTTCATCTGCCGGGTTCGAGCAAAGTTTGTGAGGTGAACCGGTGATGAACCGCCGATTCACTACCCGAGTTGAGAACAAGTCGAGAGGTGAACGGGGTGATGAACGGCCGTTGACTACCCGTTCGTAATGTGCAGGAGTCGAATCTGGACCGGGATGAATGTGCCGCTCACGCAGGCCGCTTCATCAGAACTTTTTGCGCTTCATGGGCCCAATCAAGGGTAATGTTGTAATTTTTTTAGTGGAGCCCTAATTCATGGGTATAAATAGTTAAGTATGAGAGTTTAGAGAGTTTTTGCTTGGGAGAGAGGCTAGAGGAGAGATTAGGGCTTGGGGGGTCATCTTCCCCAAATCTTGATAGTAGAGAACCCTTGGAGTTGCAAGCATTGGAGGTAATGGTGTTCTCCATTAATCTTTCATTGTTTTGTAAGCTTTCCTATTTTGGTTTGAGTTCCCCATTTATGGGGAACTAATCTATTGGTACTTGGGTATGTTGAACTTTTGGATTGAGCATTAATAGCATTGAATGTTTATGATGATTTGTTGGTACCTTCTTGAATGACTAATGAATGTTATGTATTGATTGTAATTTCATCACTAGAAATTACTTGTGTGCAATGCAAGAGGGTAGAGCTAAGCCTCCTTGTATTAGGAACTTGCTTCATTAGAGAGTTTCATGAGTATACCGAGGAATCGGGTACTAGAAGGGCGAACGACTCTTTCATACGAATTCACCCCCATGATTCTCCCAATATATATAAAATTCCTTGAGCCTCATATCAAGTCCTAGGAGACTAGCCATGCAACCACCTTGGAAGAGGGGTTGGGTGTAATTTAGGAATGACCCCTTGAGCTTCATATCAAGTCCTAAGAGACTAGTTATCCAATCACCTTCGAAGAGGGATTGGATATAATTTTGGGACTATTGGCACAAGAAATACCAACTTTGATTCATAAACATCTTTGCTCATCTTTAGAATTGAAATCCAAAAGGGATACATACCCAAGTATCCTCTCTTGCCATTGATTCACCCCAATCAACTCTCAATTTTCAGTTCTTATTCGCAATCCTTTTTAGTCTTTACGTTTGAAAACCAAAACCCCCCAATTTACTCTTCGGACTAGGTTAGTAAAGCTTGGTTTACACTTAGCAATCTCTATTCCCTGTGGTTCGACATCCGACTTCCCACAGTCCACTTTATTACTTGATCACGACCCGTATACTTGCGGAACACATCCCATCAAGTTTTTGGCGCCGTTGCCGGGGAGTAGGATTGCTAGTTAGACTAGGATTTTATTAATTTAGTCTCTTATTTTCTTGTTTGCTTTTTCTTCTTTTATTTTATTTTATTTTGATCCTTTGGATACTCATTTTTCGTCTTATCTCTTCGTGCGAGGAATCGTTGCATGACCCGAAGGAACCCCAAGGGTCTACTGTAAAGAGATAGTGAGATTGACAGAACCTTTCACCGACGTTTGAGAGGATTAGAAGGTTCGTCGCTGGATCCTTCTTACGAGCAGTAAAACTTCGATCACAATTGAGATCGTACGCGAAGCTGAAGTAGTGCCCATTATGGCCGAAAGAAGGCGTACATTAGGCGATTATGAGCGATCTCAATATCTTTGGAGAAGAATTCAGCATCCACCCCCAAATGTTAATATCAACACCTTTGAGATCAAAGGAAGCACAATGCATATGCTTCAAAACTCGGCTCAATTTGATGGAAGGCGGATGAAGACCCTCATGCACACATCATAAAGTTCCTTCAAATTTGTAGCATTTCTAAGCCAGATGGAGTCACCGATGAAGCCATTCGATTGCGACTCTTTCCATGGAGTCTACGAGGAGGGGCCTATAGTTGGCTCACATCTCTCCCTTCGGGTTCCATCCGTTCTTGGGCTGATATGCTAGAGAAATTCCTGGGCCGCTACTTCCCACCAAGCAAGGCCGCAAAGCTTCGATCTGACATCAATGCCTTCAGGCAGAATGGGGGTGAAACATTTTCTGAAGCCTATGAAAGGTTCAGGGAAATACTACGTCGTTGCCCTCAGCATGGTTTAGATGCTTGTAGCAAGGTCCGCACCTTCTACAATGGGTTAGACAATGCCAATAGAGTCTTGGTGGATTGTGCTGCAGGAGGTTCATTAAGCAACAAGTACCCCGAGGAAGCAGAAAAGATCTTCGAAGACATGGCCGGAAATGAGGCCCATTGGTCCACAAGGGATAAGCAAGTTAAGCTCGTGGGATCGGTAGACGGCCCTTCGTCTATAGACACTTTCCTTGCCGAGAAAATGGATACCTTGTCAAAACAAATTGACCGCCTAACCGGGGGTGGTGCTTCCCATGTTGTTAGTAGCTCGGGTCCGGTTGCAGTTATGTTTTGCACTACTTGTGGAGGAGGCCACGAGCCATCAAATTGTCCGATCTCTTGTACTGAAACATCACCTATGGAGCAAGTCAAATACATGGGAAACCAACAGAGAATGCCACACAATCAGTATCGACCACCAAACCCAATGTGGAACAACCCGGCGCTTTCATATGGGAACCCCCAAGCGGGACAATATCCACCCGGTTTTCAGCCGATGCCAAGGCCACCGCAAGAAAAGAAATCCACCTTCGAAGAAACCATGTTGAAGTTTGTGCAAGACACTAATGCCTCAATCGAAATCTCCAAGCAAGATTTTGTGGATTGGAGACCCAGAGTGGGACAATTAGCAAAGGAGGTCTCAACAAGGCCACTGTGGCACCCTCAGGGAAACACGGAGGCAAACCCCCGGGAGCATTGCAAGGCCATCTCTTTGAGAAGTGGCAGGAAAGTGCAGTCTCCCATTGCACCACCGCTGATTGAAAGTACTGTGGAGGTTGAAGAAGCTGAGCCCTAACAAAACTCAACAGGAAAGCCAGCAGAGAAAGAGAAAGGGGTAGATCAAACACCCCAAGGCACATATCAACCCCAAATTCCATATCCGGAGCGGCTTAGAAAGGACAAGGAAGATGCTCAATTTACAAAATTCATGAGCACAATCAAACAGCTGCACATCAGCCTACCGTTGAGGTCCTTGCCCAAATGCCAAAGTATGCTAAATTTATGAAGGAACTAGTCTCCAACAAAAGGAAACTAGAGGATGCAGGTGCTGCCACATTGAATGCTCAATGTTCTGCAATATTGCAACATGAGCTGCCCAAGAAGCTAAAGGATCCAGGGAGCTTCGTAGTCCCTTGTACACTTGGTGAAGGTGTTGTGAAAAAGGCATTACTTGGACTACGGTGCAAGTATAAATGTAATGCCTTACAAATTGTACATGCAATTAGGGCTTGCGGCCCCAAAACCAACGGAATGACACTTCAACTAGCCAAACGGTCGCTGAAACGACCAAAGGGGCTAGTCGAAGATGTCTTGGTCAGATCAATACTTTTGTATTCCCTACCGATTTTGTCCTCCTAGATGTTGATGATAATGTGGATGTCGATTATACCTCGATTGCGCCTTTTGGCTCTGACCAAGCCTTGGAAGACCACGCTCATGGAAGATTGGCACTTCGAGTGGGGGACCAAGAAGTGGTGTTCAAGTTACCTGAAGCCATGCGACACACCATGGATCACGATGACACCTCTTATAGTGTTGATGAAGTTGACAAGATCACAACCGATTGCTTGGAGGACTTTTTACATACTTGACCCAAAGATTGCAATGTTTGGAGGAACTCGACGAACAACATGACGAGCTCATGAATGTGGGCACTATCTCAACTCAACCTCCAAAGTTGTCACGAAAGACAAAGTGGAAGGAGCTGAAACTCATTGCCGGTGGTTATGTATGGAGACGAAGAAAAAGGGTACCACCTAAATCCTCAACTCACCCACTAAATGAAGGTGACCCTGGTATGAATTCTCAAACTTGCTTCATATATGATAATTTGGGAAAGATTCTGTTTGGTAAGTGTTTTTATAAAAATACTGATGGATGCCTCTTTACATATGACACCCCATAGGTAAAATTAAGGTACGTCAGGCTCGTGACGTTAAACAAGCGCTTCATGGGAGGCAACCCAAGTCGAAAATTTCTTTTCAATCTTGTCTCTTTGTGTTATTTGCTTTATAGTGATAGAACTCATGAGATCTATTGACATTAAATTCCTTTGTCCGCATTTGCATCATTAGACTCATCATGCTGGGTATGCACTAATGTTGTGTTCAAAATCTGGGCCTTATGGAACCAGCGAGTTTGATTTAAACAATACTTGTCTCTGTACTGGGTAGTGAACGGCCGCTCACTGGCCCGTTCACATGGTGGTTGGCAATACTACAATACTGTTCTGCAAACATTCTAAATGATTTTTCTCAAAGGGCTAGTTTTTGCAGGCAAACCTGAAATACCAACCTTCTGCTCAGTACACCATGTCCCAACTCAACTTGCACATCAGGGTCCCACTACTTCTTCCTCACCAACATTTCCAAGTTGCAGCTCCGTCCACACCACCTCGTGCGGAAGGTCCACGCCCGTGCATCGAAGATGATGAGGAGGTAGACACAGTTGCTGAGCTCACCCACGCATTCACTCTATTGACCATTCACACGGCAACAACCACACGAGCCCAAGCAACTATAGCGCCAGTCTTGAACCCTTCGCCTAAGGCCGCACCAGCATCCGATGAGCAACTACATACGGATCATTGAGATTTATTGTTAACAGAACTCCTTTTTCGTTTGTTTATCTCTTGCACTATGTCATCTCCTTTCGAGCTATTCCTCCTCTCTCACTCTATTTTGCAGATACTCATGATGGAACACCCCGGCAAAAGCTTTCATGTATAAACCAAATTGCAACACCGTCTACCAAATATAACCGGGGAAGTGTCAGTTTGCCCTCCCCTTTATCATTATTGCATACTACACACTTTTCAATTTAATTGTGTACATTGAGGACAATGTACGATTTTAAGTGTGGGGATGGGTAGCTCCCTTCCATTGATAAATTCATTGCAAAACTCTAAGTGTGGGGATAGGGAGCTAATTATTTGAAGCATGTTTGACATGGACCTATGATGGCACTATTCGGAAATGGAATGTTTCACTCTACTTTTTGTTCACCATTTTAGTACCCAAAATTTTTTTAGAATTCTCCTACGACACACCATGGACATCTAGAGATTATATTCATGAAATTCAAAAGCTCTAGTCATAATAGATAACCCACTACCATGTTTTGTTGACTTTAATTGCTAAGCATTATTCTCAATGGCTCCAAGAGGATTCGTGGCACTAGTTTAGCTTCTGACCCTTCATAATTCAACTTAGTGGACAAGTTAGAGAAAAATAAAATAGTATGTACATAGTAGTTGAGTCATTAGAGCAATAAAGACAGTGCTCCGCTACTTGTTGTGATGAAGTAGCTTAGGGTCCTGGCCCCTAATCAGGGTGTTCCTTAATTCGAAAAATCACTTCTAAGTATGAGCACATCTAGGTAGAGTTGTAACCCTCTAAGTACCAGAGTGTTCTGGTGCCTAAACAGCATGTGCATCCTGAAGAAAAGAGGACTTACACTCTACACTGATCTTTAGCACGGGAAAGTCGGATCTATTAGAGATGCCCTACCCGAATAAAAAAAAAAAACTTCTCGAACTTGTCCACCATTTTCTCCATAGAGGGTTGGTTAGCATAAAACTTAGGGCCTCAAGGACTCTCTAGAGTCCATTGAGGGAATGCTTGTCTTGCTAAGACTCTAGAACATGGTATGTGGAGTGAAAACACTTATCTAGAGCTGTGATGACATTATGCAAACTCTAGTTCCCGGTGTGAAAATAGGAGAATACACACACTTTGGTGGTGAACTTGAGGTAGAGCAAATTCATTATTACTATTGCCGGAGGTTGAACACTTATCATCTCTTTTACTTTTACTTTCATTGTCCTGTTTGCTTGAGGACAAGCAAATGCTTAAGTGTGGGGATATTTGATAAGCGTTCAATTGAGCATATTTGCATACCATATATATACTTATTTTCATGTCAAATGCAATGATTTGTAGCCTGCCGGTACTTAAAATGCTTCATATTTTGCAAACAGTGCATAAATAGACCACTCCGATGAAAAGGAAGCATTTATCAACAAAATGAAGACCAAACGAGGCTATTTTGAAGTAAATAGGGGGTGAACGGCCCTGTGAACGGCCGTTCACACCTGGGCACAACAGCAGTACAAAAGAGTGTGGAACGGCCTTGTGAATGGCACGTTCATCACGGCCCGATTCAGAGCAAGCCGTGAGGTGAACCGGTGATGAACCGCCAGCTTGATTCACTACCCGGTTCGAGAACAAGGCGAGAGGTGAGCGGGGGTGATGAACGGCCGCTGACTACCCGCTTCGTAACAAAATGTGAGCTGAATCTGACCGATGAACAAAGTGCCGCTCACGAGGCCGTTCATCGTAACTTTTGCAGTTTCATGGGCCCAATCAAGGGTAATGTTGTAATTTTTTTAGTGGAGCCCTAATTCATGGGTATAAATAGTTAAGTATGAGAGTTTAGAGAGTTTTTGCTTGGGAGAGAGGCTAGAGGAGAGATTAGGGCTTGGGGGGTCATCTCCCCCAAATCTTGATAGTAGAGAACCCTTGGAGTTGCAAGCATTGGAGGTAATGGTGTTCTCCATTAATCTTTCATTGTTTTGTAAGCTTTCCTATTTTGGTTTGAGTTCCCCATTTATGGGGAACTAATCTATTGGTACTTGGGTATGTTGAACTTTTGGATTGAGCATTAATAGCATTGAATGTTTATGATGATTTGTTGGTACCTTCTTGAATGTCTAATGAATGTTATGTATTGATTGTAATTTCATCACTAGAAATTACTTGTGTGCAATGCAAGGGTAGAGCTAGCGCCTCCTTGTATTAGGAACTTGCTTCATTAGAGAGTTTCATGAGTATACCGAGGAATCGGGTACTAGAAGGGCGAACGACTCTTTCATACGAATTCACCCCCATGATTCTCCCAATATATATAAAATTCCTTGAGCCTCATATCAAGTCCTAGGAGACTAGTCATCCAACCACCTTGGAAGAGGGGTTGGGTGTAATTTAGGAATGACCCCTTGAGCTTCATATCAAGTCCTAGGAGACTAGTTATCCAATCACCTTGGAAGAGGGATTGGATATAATTTTGGGACTATTGGCACAAGAAATACCAACTTTGATTCATAAACATCTTTGCTCATCTTTAGAATTGAAATCCAAAAGGGATACATACCCAAGTATCCTCTCTTGCCATTGATTCACCCCAATCAACTCTCAATTTTCAGTTCTTATTCGCAATCCTTTTTAGTCTTTACGTTTGAAAACCAAAACCCCCCAATTTACTCTTCGGACTAGGTCAGTAAAGCTTGGTTTACACTTAGCAATCTCTATTCCCTGTGGTTCGACATCCGACTTCCCACAGTCCACTTTATTACTTGATCACGACCCGTATACTTGCGGAACACATCCCACCAAGTTTTTGGCGCCGTTGCCGGGAAGTAGGATTGCTAGTTAGACTAGGATTTTATTAATTTAGTCTCTTATTTTCTTGTTTGCTTTTTCTTCTTTTATTTTATTTTATTTTGATCCTTTGGATACTCATTTTTCGTCTTATCTCTTCGTGCGAGGAATCGTTGCATGACCCGAAGGAACCCCAAGGAGGATATCAAAAGACTACAGGATGAGCGCACTGACGCCCAATGGAGTCTAAAGTTAAAGGTTGCGGAACACGCAGCCATTCAGGTTGAGTTAGATAAACTCAAGGGGGAGCGTGATACACTCAAGGAAGACTTGGCTTCCAAACAGAGGACCCCTAATTCCGACTCGCAAGAGATGAAAGACCTAATTGAACGAGCGGATAAATTGGAGAAAGTGGTCGCTCGGCTTAGGGCGAAAGCCAAAGAAGGGGCCACCCGCATTTATCTCGTAGTGCGGCCGGGTGGGTCACCATGTTCCTCTTGGCGGACGCGTTTTATCTATGGGGCTTGCTGGAGTCTTGAAGAAATTTATGGAGCTAAAAGAGTCAGTGCAACTTATAAAGACTCTGTGAGGCTCCCCGGCCCCAGCTCCCTCCTAACCTCCAAGCCAAGTTCCTCGAAGCGGTGGCCGACTCCGAGGGGCCCTAGTTCTTAGGGATTTTTAGGACTGTTCTTGTAAACACCTAGTTATTTTGGAATGTAATTTCGAATTTATATGAATGAAACACAAACCTTTTCTTTGGTGAAGATTTATTTCAGTGATGGTTTTAAATCCATTTTAAGAAGTCCTTACATAAGGTCTTTTTTCCTTCATTTGGCTTGTAAGTCAAGCTTCATAGCAGGTTTTTCTCTTCTTAGTCCAATCTGGGGACTTTGATTTGTTGAGTAAGATCCTTGCTTTTGTAAATGAGATTGTTGCCTCATATTTCGATCGGGATTTTTGCCCCTTGTTTCTGGATGAGAGTTATATCGTTTATCCTTGTAGGATAATTCCGACTCATCTTTTAGGAATGGGATTTTCACCTCATTTTTGTAGAAAGGGCTTAAGCTTTATTCCATGGAACATTTAGGAGACGATTACAGGATTCACTGATAGTAGCGTCGCAAGTGTTCAACATGAAATGGACGCTTGAGTATTTTTCCTTCCATATTTACCAGATAATAGGTGCCTGCTCGGACAATTTTCTGTATGCCGTAAGGGCCTTCCCAATTAGGCGTTAGCTTCCCCGTTCGGCTTTTGTTTCCCTGAAACTCGTTTTCTCTTAAGACCAGGTCGCCGATTTGGAAGAAGACTCTTTTTACCCTTATGTCATAGAACCTTTTTACTCTTTGGCAATAGATGGTTGCCTTTGTTTCCGCAGCTTCTCTTCGCTCTTCAAGTAAGTCAAGTTCCGCTCGGAGATTCTTCTCATTTTCTTTTGATGAGAAAATTTGTTGTGTCCGTAGAGTAGGCATTCCTATTTCTGCTGTGGATGACTTACGCCGCCTCTATAAGTGAGAGAACGGGGTTTCTCCTGTAGGGGTTCTTGTGGTTGTTCTGTAAGTCCAGAGAACGCTTGGAATTTCTTCAACCCAGTTAGTTCCTTTTTTAGATACCCGGGTTTTGAGAGCTTGGAGCAAGGTGCGATTGGTTACCTCTACCTGGCCGTTGGCTTGGGGATGTGTCACAGAAGTTAATCTGGATTCAATTCCGAGCTCTGAACAAAAGCTTTTGAAAGCCTTGTTATCAAATTGTCGCCCATTATCAGAAATGAAGGCGACCTAATTCGAATCGACAGATAACCGTTCGCCATAAGAACCCCTGACAAGCTTTCTCCGTGATTTTGGCCAAGGGCTCGACTTCTACCCATTTGGTGAAGTAATCGATAACCACTATCAAAAACTTCATTTGTCGAGTTGAAGTGGGAAATGGCCCCAGGAGATCAACTCCCCAGATAGCAAACGGGCGAGGGCTAATAATTGGCATGAGCAGTGTTGGTGGTCGTCTTTGAATCTTGGAATGCCGCTGGTAGGCATCATATTTTCGGGCGAACGCCACTGCATCTCGAGTTAATGTTGGCCAGTAATAGCCCTGTCGCAGGACTTTGTAACTTAAGGCTTTGCCTCCTATATGTCCCCCTCTAATACCTTCATGAATTTCTTGAAGGATGTAGTTTGCTTCTGTGGGACGCAAGCACCGTAAGAAGGGTTGCGTATAGGACCTCTTGTATAGATTCTCGCCAATGATGGTGTATTGAGCGGATTTGTAAGAGATTCGTCTGGCTTCTGTCTTGTTGGATGGTGTAGGTCCACCTTGCAAGTAGTTTCTAATCAACTTGACTCTTCTGCTGTACTTTGTACTTCCCCTTCTAACCCCTCAATAGTTTTTGTGGGAAGGTACTGTAGGTTGAAGGAAGATTCTGCATCGCCGTTGGGCGTAGTGGCTTTTTTAGATAAAGCGTCCGCCTCTTCATTTTGTGCCCGACAGATTTTTTCAATCTGGAAATGAGCGAAGTGGGGGTATCTCTTTCTTCCCATGCTTTGGTATTTGACCATGTTCTTCTCCTTTGCTTCAAAGTTGCAATGTACGGGCTAACGACCACCGTGAGCCTAATATACATGTAGGCGTTGAATTCGAGCCCCTCGCCAAACGCAATCCCCGCTAATGATAGGGCTTCATATTCGGCCTCGTTGTTGGTTGCTCGGAATTGGAACTTAAGAACTGTTGCAATTTTCCATTTGGAAGGAGAATAAAGGACGAAGCCGGCTCCTGACCTTTCTTCAGTTGCTGATCCATCAACATATAAGGACCATGGGATGCTAGGGCTTTCTTCTGGATATTCTGGCGGGACTTCATCCTCATTTGCGGGAATGGTCAATTCCACAATAAAATCTGCCAGAACTTGAGCCTTGATTGCCGTTCGGGGTTTATAGGTGAGATCAAACTCACCCAACTCTATTACCCATTTGGCTAGACGTCCGGAATTTTCAGGCTTATGGAGGATTTGCTTTAAGGGCTGATCCGTTAGCACCGTAACTTTGTGCGCTTGAAAGTAAGGCCTTAATCTTAAATGCTTGGATTTGATGAGAGCGAAAACCAATTTTTCAAGTGGTAGATATCTTGATTCCGCATCGTTAAGGATCTTACTTGTGTAATAGAGAACAGCCACGAACTCCTTTGTCTTCCCTCAAAAGTACTGCACTAACCGCTCGAGGAGCAGCGGCCAAGTAGATGTATAGCTCTTCCCTTACTTGTGGCTTAGCTAGCAGCTGAGGCGATCAGAGATAATCTTTAAGCTCTTGAAAGGCTTTCTCACATTCTTCTGTCCAATCCATTTTTGGTGCTTTTCACAAGGCTTGGAAGAGTGGGAGGTTTTCTCTCCGGCTTTAGAGATAAATCTCCCTGTGAGTCGCTAGGCGTCCGTTAAGCCGTTGTATCTCTTGGAGGCTTTTGGGTGATCCCATATCAAGAATGGCTTTGACCTTTTCCGGATTCGCTTCTATTCCTCTTTGGATCAGTATAAATCCGAGAAATTTCCCTGACCGGATACCAAAAGCACACTTGTTCTGATTTAAGCTCATATTGTAAGTCCGAAGTGACTGAAAGACCTCTTGTAAATCTGATAGGTGTTCGTCGGCTTTTCGGCTCTTCACCAGGATGTCATTCACATAAGCTTCAACATTTCTGCCAAGTTGTTCTTGGAAAACCATATTCATGAGCCTCTGGAAGGTGGCTCCGGCGTTCTTTAAACCGAACGGCATTACCTTATAGCAATAAGTTCCTGTGCTTGTAATGAAGGATGTTTTTTCTTCGTCATCTTTGGCCATTCGGATTTGATTGTAGCCTGAAAAGGCATCTAAAAAAATCAGCATTTCGTGCCCCGCCGTGGAATCAACCAAGCCATCAATTGAAGGTGGAGGGAATGAATCCTTGGGACAAGCTTTATTTAGGTCCGTGAAATCTACACACATCCTCCATTTTCCGGATGGCTTTTTTACTAGAACAACATTGGCCAACCATTCTGGATAGTGCACTTCTCGGATAAACCCAGCCTTTAAAAGTGTTGATACTTCTTCTTCTGTGGCCTTTTGCCTCTCTGGTGCGGAATTCCTCCGTTTCTGTTTTACAGGCTTGAACGACGGATATATGTTGAGGCGGTGCTCAATGACATCACGTTTTACGTCTGGCATATCTTCTGACGACCAGGCGAAAAGATCAGAATTGGTCCTTAGTACCACCATAAGATTTTCTTGTTGCACTGTTGTTTGATCTGCACCAATCCGCACTGTGTGTTCCATCCTAGTTGTGGTCTAGAGGAACCGTAAGCAATTCTTCAACTAGTGTTGGCCAAAGCTCTTCATCTTCCCGTTCGGCTATTTTGTTGATCAACATGGCTTCCGAAACTTTTGTTTTGCCTCTGTCTAAAGCTTTTCCTTTGAGGGTTGCAACATAACATTGCCGTGCCAAGGGTTGATCTCCTCTTACCTCTCCACTACAACTCTCCGTCGGAAATTTGAAGAGAACATGGTATGTAGAAATTATGGCCTTCAAGGCGTTGAGGGTTGGTCTGCCAAGAATAACGTTGTAACTTGAAGCACACCATACGACTAGGAAATTTGTTGTCACTGTTGATGATCTAGGTGACTTTCCTACTGTAACTGGCAAAGAGATCATTCCTTCTGGCCGTATCACTCCTCCGGAAAACCCTATTAAGGATGATTTTACCGGAAGCTAATTATCTGCATCATATCTCATTCGTTCGAAGGCACGCCAAAAGAGAATATCAACCGAACTTCCACTGTCTATTAGAACTCTCTTCATTTGGAAACTGGAAACCATGATGGCAATGACTAAGGCGTCGTCATGGGGGTGGCAAACCTTGCTGACATCGTTATCATAAAAAATGATGGGAGGCGTAGGCCGTGATCTTCTTTGTGGCGTTTCTGTTTCCTGCGCAGCCCCCACCATTCTTGCATAGCTTTTCCGAGAGGCGGAGCTTTCACCACCACACCCAGGACCACCACTGATAAATCCGACCATCTCCCATTTTTCTTCTTCTTCTGGCTGTGAAGTTTCGGGCCCCTCTTGGATATCAATGTTGATATACTGCTCCAATTGTCCCCTTCTAACGACATCTTCAATGGCGTTCATCAAATGGGTACATTCTTCCGTGTCATGTCCTCTAGTTTGATGAAACTTGCAATATCTTTTACTATTCTTTTACCGCTTGAGATTCTTTGCAGGTTTTGACCATGTCAAGTGTTGTTGATCCTGGATTTGCATGAGAATATGGCTTCTGGTCTGATTTAGTGGGGTATGGTGGTCGTATCTGACAATTTTTTCTTCTTTTGAAGATTCTCTAGGTTGCAGCACATGTCGCTGAGGGCGTGTTGAGGTTTCCTGTCTTCCCCTACTGTCCCTACGTGGCCCGCTTTCTTTTCGTATTTCCGGGGGCCTTCTGTTGACATTTTGATGGGCTTTTCCCTTGCGGAGTTCAACAGGGGCGCGTCGAGCCTCTTCTTCCCAACCCGTATAAATTTCATCAGAATTGATGTACTTCTGGGCATGGATCATGAGGGCGGGGATGGTTTTGGTGGATCCAAGGTGAGGGAAAAACGAAAAGGGGATTCTAGCAAACCCTCCATCGGAAGGTTCTGACCATACGCGGAATAAGATCCAAGAACGCTTGTCGCTTCATCTATGAAACGGTTTAAATAGGCTTAGAGTGTTCCCCTCGTTGCTTAACACGCTGTAAGGGTAGATGGAGTTTTCTTTGCTTTGAGTAATTAGCAAAATAAGCTAGAAAGCTATCCGCTAGAACTTGAAAGGAAGGAATTGTGCTAGATGGAAGATCAACAAACCGGTCTTGCGCTTTTCCCTCTAAAGTGGCGGGAAAAGCTTCGCACATACGAAAGGCCAGTAATTCGAGAAAGAAGCATCTTCGATCGGAAAGACTTCAAGTGGCGAGATGCATCAGCTTTTGCCCTCGTATGCAATCATTGCGTGTGGTCAAAACCGCCGTGAACTTGCTCTTCCAATATTTCCTTGATGAAAGGCGAGTATATGTTAAAACATGCCATTGGGATTTCTTGTTTCCCGTGAAGGATCCCGCCACCGTGTTCTTCCCGGCGCTTGGAAATGTATGGGCTATTCCGCTCACCCTTGTCCGCTCCATTCTCGTATGCCGCTCATTCTTGTGGCGCCTTTTGTTCTCGGCCGAATCGAGCGGAGGGTTCCCGAGCTAGCAGAGAAGGCAGTTCTCTCTCTTCTGTTTCTATGAGTGTGAGTCCTTGTCCTCCCTCTGCTTTCGGAATTGGCTGGTTGGGCTTTTGGTACACTTGGTGGAACTTGTGTGGGGGAAGTAACTGATGAGTTAAAGTATGAACAGTTTGAGCTAACCGTTCCAATTGCTGCTGCATGTTAAGGTAAAACTCCGGGATGGGTTCTTGGGGTGGGGCGGAAGGATTTTCCGATGGAGGTAAGATAGGTGGATTATTCAACGGAATCTCCTCATGCCCTCGGACTTCGCAAGGTCCTTCAGGATTACTTGGTGCTCCTTGTTCTTGGATCCGTTTTGACCTTCTGGTAGTAATCATTTGTCTTTTTGTAACGGTCCCCACGGACGGCGCCAGCTATTGATGCCAAAATCGGGTCCACCTCACGCTTTGGCTCTTGTGGCCTCGTGGATCCGGTCTCACCGACCGACAAACGGTTGAAATTTATAGTTGGTGTGGACGCTTACTTCAACTTCTGAACGGAGAACACGGAGAATGCTTTGGAGATCCGCTCGGAATTACCCTATGCAAATCCGCTCAGAATTACCCTAGCTTTCCTTTGGGATGAATCTGTAAGAGGGAGAAAAGAGTGATCGGAATTGGGCCTTTCTGCCCGGATTCAGCTCCGATGCTTAAGTCAGACAACTTGTAAGAAGGCAGTTTTAGACATGAGTTAGCTCTTTGTGTGACGGTTTTTTCCGATCCCCCCTTTTTCCTATTATCGCTCTTCTTTTATAGCAACTTAAAGGCGGTTTAGGAAAGGCGGTGGAGTAAGGCGGTGAATGAGAAAATATCGTCTAAGGCGGTAAGAAAATATCTTCTAAGGCGGTAAGAAAATATCTGCCATCTTGTGTAGGTGCTACGTGAGGTAAGTAGAAAATATCTACCTACCGTGTAGGTACTACGATGTGTAAATAGAAAATATCGCCATCAGAGGCAAGTGGATAAGATCTACTTCATCAGAGGCGTTAGATACGCCTTACCCAGATGGCTATCACCTTCTTGCTTCTTGTATAATTCACGGACTTCTCTCAGAGGGGTGAGCCCTTATTTGCCTGGACCAAATTTATGCTAATGAATTTGGTGGTGACTGACTGTCTTGTGGCCAAAAGAAATGTAGCCCTGTGTATGACAGGTGGCTATTTAGGCAGGCGACGCGTGTTTTACCAAATATTTCCGTAACATATCATATTATTTTTTTCTTTCATCAAACCTAAAATTTAAAATGATTAATCAGTTTAGAAAATTTGTTAAATACTTTAAAACTTTAAATAATTAATTTTTTATTCATCAAAACTAATACTTACAAACAATAATTAGTTTATTTTTTTTAAAAAAAAGTCAAGTCCTATATTAGTTACTTTCAGAATTAAATTTAAATTATAAATTTTTTTATAATATTCATAATATTAAATATGTGAAAATAACTGTTCACCATTCTCTTAATTTATTTTATTGATAAAGTGGATAGACCACATAATTAATTATGGTTTGACTGATATATAAACGTATTCAAGAACAATCAAATTCATTTGATATTATTTTTTAACCAAAAAAAATTTGCATAATTTAACCAACATTCATAAGAAAAGTTGATCAAGCGTATGAGGTACTTCTAATAGTTAAGTTTTGAGATATGTATTTTATATTATTTTTAAAATTTAAATAATAAAAATATTTAAAAATTACCACAACATAAAAAATGATAAAATATATTGAATAAAAATTTATAATACACATCAACAAAATGAAATCAATACCACATTTAAAAAAAATTCAATAATATTTAAATAATTTTATTCATTCCCTTATAAGAAATTTTTATTTGTACATTATGATAACTCTATTAAACTTTCTCTAGGAATTATGTTATGTTTCCTTTGATCTTTTGTATAATCATGTGAAACAATTTGTACGTAATTAGAAGAAGGCTAAAGAAGTCTTCATTTGAATTTTCTACGCAGTGTGCAAAGTAATAAAAATTGGAAGAAGACAAAGACAGTGACATTCTTGATATTTTTAAAAGGTGTATATTGTTAAGGTTTTATATATGTAAAAACTATATTATCATAGTTGTATTGCTTAGATGTAATTTAAAGAAGATCTACACATATACATGTTAAAAATTGTGACCCTTATATATCAATATTAAAAAATTAATATCACATTAATAAAATTGAGAATATTAAAATAATATTATTTTAATAAAGATCTGAGCAACGCGAGGGCCATTTGCTTGTAAAACATCTGATTGAATGAATAGTCAGGTTGAATTTAATTAATTAAGAACTCACCCATAATAAAGGCTAGGTCTAACCAAGTCATAAAAAGAATAAAATGGAGGGAGTGAGGATTCAAACCCAAGACCCCATAGCTATAATTGAGTACCCTGACCACCGAGATATAACAACTTTTGGGCAAAGCGTGGAGTTCAGGCATTTAATAAGAATCTGATATGAAATACAAGTAGGCGCCCAATTGATTAAATTATAGTGGACCATTAATGTGCATATAGGGTTTATGAGCTATTTCCGTTACTAATATAGGCTCTATTATTAGATTTCGACATAGAGACGCGTCAGGACGGAGTTTCGTGTAATTCCATATATCGATGATAGAGGTAAGATACTCTTGCCTAGTCTCCACCTAGTGATGGGTTTTCTTGACTTTGCTGCTGCTATGTGATTAGCATGCTTGATTATTTCAATGATTTCATTGTTGATTACATACACATAATAGATATATGCTTTGTTTTATGTGTATGGTTGTTATGCTTGAGAGTATGTTCACTGAGCACACCCACCTATTGACCGGCACTTGACCATAGGCACATGTGTACTTGTACACTGGCTGGGTAGGTGTGCGCCAACTGAATTCTATTCTTCTGCCCGGATTAGAGGAGCACGAGGGCTCCGTTGCGGAGCGTTAAGGGACGAGGACACTCTGGAATTCTGGCTTTCCACAGCAGAGGGAGGATACTTTTGTTGTCCAGCCCGTCAATGGTATTGATTTGCTTGTTGTTAGCTTATCTTTAGATGTTACATGACTTCATTGTGATCCCTGCTGGGGTACTTACTGGGCTTTCATTCCAAAAACTCATACACTTTTCTTATTCTCTTTACGATACTGAGGTGTAACCCATTCGTACTTGTGAGTTGCACGAGGGATCGAGGCATCTTTGTAGAGGTTCGAGGACCTCATATTTTTCCTTTAGTGTGAGATCTATTTGTAGGACCCTTGTAGGGCCTTGATTTATGTAGGGTGACTGAACCGTTATTTTTATTTCTGTTGTAGTTCTCTGGATTATATTCATATTATTTGGATAATATTTATATTATCTCTGGAATATTCTTATTTACCTAGGCCTTGTATCGAAGTGAGATGCTCCTCCACTTTATTACGGTCGATCTATGCACTTGCTCGAGGCATGAGATCTGGGTAGCGGCGTGACAGATTAAAGTAGTATAAAAAAACTCAAATAAAAGGACACCTTAGTTACCCTAGTGACTTAGTCAAATAGGATGAACTAAGTGTTAAGTCAGGTAGTAGAGTCTCTGGAATATTGGACTGACATTTTACTATTTGGCAACGAAATGTCTCGAGATGGTACCGTACCGCCATTACTTTGGGCTTCAAGATCATTTGAGGATGTGGAATCTGTGAGAAAGAATTCTCCATCGTGAAGGGCTGTAAATTGCTTGATGTCTTCGGAGGAGTTCCGAGCTAAGATACGGATGGCTATCGAAGTGATTAGTCGGTGTTTGGACAGGGTTTAAGTCATTTCAGAACTGAAATTCCATAGGCAGATGGAGTTCGATATGAGGAGTCCCTGTCCGGTGAGCAAGGCCTGAGACTACCATAGGAGTCTTGGGGTTCAGATAGGAGCCAGAGTTAGAGGCTCATCATCCATGGTCAGTAGCATTATAAGGTGCCTCCGCTAAGGGGGGTATGGACACCAGTGGACCGTGTGTTTCTGTTCACCTTGTAGATGCCTCAGTTATGGGAGCAAGCATTACCTTACAGGCCGTTGGGGATTCCTACCGTCAGAAGATGACGTGTAGGGCACGCACAGTCAGTGGAGCTAGTTTCTAGTTTTATTATGAATAAAATTGTAGTCTTACAAATTGTGGAGTTGTATGAGTTATATTTGCTGTTATGGATATTTATTTGGAATTATAATAAATAATTTGACTATCTCCTGCACGTGTGTTGTTTAAAACTTAACCATACTATTTGTTGACAAAGAGTTACTATGGAGAGAGGTGGGGGTAGACGTGGACGACCTTGTCATGTGGAGGTGCCTCAATCTCTGGTAGAGAAGGTACCCCCACCTCCTTAGTATCCCATTCCTTTAACAAGTCTCTGCTCAGGTTCTCCAGTCGGGATAAGTGATCAGCGGCTAAGTTCCTCGTACCAGCTTTGTCTTTTATCTCCAAGTCAAATTCTTGTAGCAAAAAGTACCAAAATGTATCAATCATGGCTTTAGCATTCGGTTTAGTCAGGATATAGCGCAACGCTGAATGATCGGTGTACACCACGATTTTAGAGAGTACCAAGTATGGCTGGAACTTATCAAATGCAAAGATTATGGCAAGAAGCTCTTTTTTGGTGGTAGTGTACTTTACTTAAGCTTCAGTTAAAGTTTTGCTAGCATAATAGATGGGTTGAAAATGCTTGTTCTTTCGTTGCCCCAAAATTGCCCCAACTGCATGGTTACTTGCATCACACATGAGTTTGAATGGGAGATTCCAATCCGGGATAGTCTTGATCGGAGCTTGTACGAGCTTCTCTTTCAGGATAGTGAAAGCCGTTAGGCACCCCTTGTAAAACACAAAGGGGGTATCATTTTCTAGTAGTTTCATCAACGGCTTAGCTATCTTAGAGAAGTCTTTTATAAATCGGCTATAGAACCCAGCGTGCCCAAGAAACTTCTGATGTCTTCCACTTAAGTTGGTGGAGGTAGTTTCTCAATGGTGTCAACTTTTTCTTTATCTACCTCGATACCCTTGCTCGGAATCTTGTGGCCCAACATAATGCCTTTCTGTACCATAAAATGACATTTTTCCCAACTCAATACCAAATTTGTTTCCTCGCATCTTGCTAATATCTTCTCTAGATTTGCAAGACAAAAATCAAATGAGTCCCCAAAGACTGAGAAAACATCTATGAATACCTCCATAATGTTTTCCACAAAATCTTCAAAGATAGCTAGCATACATCGTTGAAAAGTGGCCGGAGCATTGTATAATCCAAAAGGCATGTTGCGGTAGGCGAATGTGCTATATAAGCAAGTGAATGTTGTTTTCTCCTGATCTTCGGGGGCGATGGGAACCTGAAAGTATCCCGAAAAACCATCTAGGAAGCAGTAATAAGAGTGTCCGGCTAGCCTTTCGAGCATTTAATCAACAAATGGTAATGGAAAGTGGTCTTTACTTGTAGCATCATTCAACTTTCTATAATCAATGCACACTCTCTAGCCGGTGATGGTTCTTGTAGGGTTAATTCATTCTTTTCATTGGTGACTACCGTCATTTCCCTTTTCTTTGGTACCACTTGGATTGGGTGCACCCATCCACTGTTTGAGATAGGATATATGGCTTCGGCATCCAGGAGCTTGAGCACCTCTGCCTTGACAACTTCTTGCATATTCGAGCTTAGCCACCTTTGAGGTTGAATAGAAGGTTGGTAGTTGTCTTCCATAAGGATTTTGTGGGTGCAAAATGATGGACTAATCCCCTTGATGTCGGATATCTTCTATGCTATGGCCCTTTTATGCCTCTTAAGGACTTGTAACTACTTCTCCTTCTATAGACAACTCAGATTGGATACAATGATGACCGGGAGATTCGAGTTTTTGGCTAGAAATGCATACTCAAGGTGACTAGGCAATTCTTTCAATTCAAGCTGTGGAGGCACTTCTACTGATTCCTTTAACTTCCTCATATTCCCACCTAGTTCCTCTAGTTCTACATCGGATGACATGGTGGACACTTCTTCTGAATCTAAGGATTCACTGTTATGCCTCGCATCTTGTATGAGATGAAAACTCATAGCTACCTTCCCTTGATCGGAATTTTCTTCTTCAACTAATTCTTCTGAGGACGAAGAAACTTTGTTATGCTTGTTTTGGAATTCCATTAGGAGGTCATGACTATATTATACAGCTTCATCACGTGATCCCCCTTGAAATATCTCCCCGAGCATCAAGGTAACTCCTTGACATACTGCAAGGAGTTTAGAGTCATGATTTCTGACCCTCATAAAGCATACAATTCCTCAATTCGGGTAGCATCCAAAAATTTTCCCTGTGACAAATTAAAGGATTGATTGGATAGATTTTCCTTAATCCAACGATCTAACAACTCCAACTTTTGAAATATTGTGCTTCTGGATATAGCCATATGATTCCTCGCAAGTATTCAAAAGGAGATGATTAATAGACACTGAATTGAATGAATATAAAAGTAAAATAAAGAGAGAAAGAAAATTGACTAAATTAGTAAACTCCTATCTTTCCTAGTAGTCCTAATTCTCCCCAGGGAACGGCGCCAAAAACTTGTTGCGATGCAACTCCAAGTGCACGGGTCGTAATCAAGTAATAATAGTAGACACAAAGTTCGGGTTATCGATCCTAAGGGAGATGGAAGTACTAGTATCCACTACTTGTCTACTATCTAGTCGATCTAAAGGTGAGTGATTAATCTAAATCTAAACTAAGAAATGGTGAACACAAACAATGGGGTTAAATTGCTCTTGATGACAGTCAATTATAAAAGGGGATACTCGTAATTTAATCCCCATTGGACTTCTAAAGGATTGATTAAACTCTCTATATTGACAATTGGTTAATTCTTGGCCAAGGGTTCCTAAGGTGCTTTCACTCTCTCTCTCCCTCTCTAGGCGAATTACTAATCCTAGTGCCCTTACCGATGATGTTCTTGAGAACCTAATTCTTGGAAGCATTATGAGAATAATACATCTAAAGGACTTGCTCTCCTTAGTACCCGGGCTCCTGGTATACTCACAAACCTCTCTATTGGAGATGGTCTACATACAAGGAGGAGTTCACTTCTTCCCTCATATGAACTATGAAAATCCCTCCGGGCTCTCGCAATGTAGAGGGACTCACATACATTGAAAAATTCAATAGACTCATGAATTCAACCTAGCAAAAAATAGAGAATTAGCATGAATTAAATTTTGTCCAAGGTTTTCATCAATTACCCAAGTATCTACAAAATTAGCCCTTCATGAAAGGAGAGTAGCAATCCAATGCAAAGATGAAAACAATCAAAGAGATCATAATGAAAGAAGATATTGCATACACCGTTGATGACTTGTTTGATTCCTCCTCAATGTCTTCCCCTCTTCTTGCTCCAATAGCTCGATGATGAAATTCCCAAGCTCTAATCAAGACCAATCCCTTTTCCCCCAAGCTACTCCCCCTCTAAACCCCCATTAGCCGGCTTTTATAGTCCTAGGGTTTCTAAGGCAAGATTTACCGCTGTGCCCCTTTCTAGATCTGCAGATTTCCTTGGAATTTACGATATATGGGCTTGTGTAATCGGCCGTATATAGGCCCGTGATGGTCTCCGTGTCACCTTATAAGGCCGAATGACAGTCAGTAGGGGCCCGTGAGTAGACTCATATGGGGTAGTAAACGGCACTAGGGTTTTGTCTAGAGAGACCTCACTCTCCGTGTTCATATTTGACTCTCATACGGGCCATATGGAAGCCCGTATGACTTGGTGCTTCTCCGAAAGTTGTTCATGTTGGTCTTATTTTGTCTTAAAATGCTTCCGTTCTCCTAATGCTCTATTTTTCTGCCCTATTTATACAAAAAACACTTGTTGAGTACTTGCGGGCTACAACTTTCCCAAATAGACATGTAAAGTGTAAATGAATATAGTATAAAATTATGCTCATTTGAGCACTTATCACATGGAACTAGATTCATGCAAATGTTAGAGTGGTTAAATATTTGTCGTTGCCTGTCGGTCCAATTGTCAATCAAGACTACGTCATAAGCACACTAATCCAAATCAACAACCACATAATCACAAGATAAATTAGGGTTTCATGTCCAACCCATCACACTCCACTAGAACAAATTTCTAGCCTAAAATCATGGAGTTCGCAACAAAAGATTCATAGCATTCATTAACATAAAAATTCATGTTTTCAAATTGAAAGACACAGGTTATAGATACGGAAGGACGATGCAGAATTTTGTCCTTATTGAGCCTCCCCTTTTCCTTGACAAGCTCTTCCTCTCTAGGCTGTCAGCAATGCCCTTTAAATGGCCTTACTCGCCCCCTTGCAAATGTTCTAACTTAGACCACCACTCCTTGGTCGAAATTGGAAGAAAAAGTGTCAATACCTAGATTATCTAGACCCTAGAATTAAATTATCTTCATATAGTCAGTGATTTGTGATGTGTCACCCAAAGTGAGCGATGCATCGCACGATGTTAGTTTCAGAGCCGCTACATGCAGAATGATACGTCGTATAAGTCCAGGTGATGTATTGCAAATTCTTAGTTTGATTAGTGTGCCTACAATTTGGCATGACGGGTCGCCTCCCGAGGCTACTTCAAGGCCACTCCGCCCTCGCCTTTTTAACTACTTGTCTTGGTCATTCCATATTTTGTATTTCTCCTGGGTTCAGTCTTCCTTATGATGGGTCAACAATTGGCCTTTCCTCCGATATTCATGTTAAGCTCGGATTAGTTCTTGTACTTGACAAAAATCATATAAAATTTGCACAATATGAGGGAGTGACACAATATTTTCACTCTACAAGAATTGGAGCTAAACATATATGGAATTCATCATTTAATACACACATTTCCAAAACACTAAGTTTAAGACCAATAAGTTAGCTCTCCATCGAGAGCAAGAGCTAACACACCCCCAAAGTCGAACCATTGCTTGTCCACAAGCAATGAAAAACTTAATAAACATACAAGCAATAGCTGAGTTCCTAAAATTTGGAGCAATTCAAGTAGCATTGAATACCAACACTTGTGCATAAGAATGGAGGAACACAATATATCAAATAAGTACAAGTCATAATTAGAAATGTTCTACCCTTTTGTACTTAGAACTTCAAGATTCATAAACTTTCATCCCCTAACTAGTATTGGATGTCTTATAGATTAGTGCATTCCAAGTAAGATGCAATTAGAAGCATGAATCACCAAAGGTAGGCTTTCATAACCTTCTACTAGTAAGAGATACAACTACCAGGGTAAACTATTGCTTCTACCTCTTTAACTTTCCCCCTAACTTATTTAATTTGGACCCTACTGTTTTAAATATTTATTTATTTGTTTATTTTTATTTTGGTTCAAGAGAGTCATCCTGATGTTTAAAAAGCTCACTTGTACCCCCAATGTTGAGATCCTCCCTATGTTTCCAGTACTAATTGGCTCCTATAATTGAGTGAAATATACTATTGAGCAATGAGATATGACACCAATTCACTAGAGAATACAACAAAAATGAATAGTAGAAGATCCATGCAGCCCTAAAGGAGTAATAGGGTTGGAGAAAATTTCAATAGAGGAGACCCTTGTAAAATGGAACGCAAAAATTTGACAACAAGCATTCAACACATCCATTTTACACTCTCTACATTGTTACAAAAGGAAAACATGGAGTACATGTCCCCTACGCCACCATGGGACCCATTCACAAAGAATAAACCCAAGGAAGCATAAATTTGGGGGTCTTGAGACTTACCTGCTGGGCGAGAGAGGCTGATTAAACCTTGGAAGTGCTGGGGAATGTCTAGGGGACAAGTCTTTACCGAAAACCCTCAATGGTGTACTAGCAATGACAAGAAATTTGGAAGGGAATGGCCGCCGGTTCGTATTTAAAACCCTAAAGTCTGATAAGCTACACATCGTAAATCGCAAGTGCAGAGGGCCTTTGTAAGTGTGATGCGTCGTGCTCAGTTTATGACGCGTCACAATTTCTTAATCGTTCTGTCTATCTTTGTACGACACGTCAAGATTCCTAGGTGTGTCGGATCGAACGTGCGATGCGACGCAAATTGCAGAAATCCCAATTCTGCAGTTCTGTGACTACATTATTCACATTCGCTAGGAGTCTTGACCGTAAATTCAATGGAAAGTCTACAAGGCCTTTATCATGACAATAATTGCTCATTTAAAACCTAATTCTACAAACTTTCACTCAATTTATAAAATTAGCTTCCGCGATGCAAATTGTACCCCCAAATTGAATGTGAACAATAATAATTCATGACCATGGCGACTCGTATGACCGATCTAGGGAAACTTAAAGACTAACAAAAACAAACCAAACCTAAATGCTCCAAGCAAACTATCCCTAAATTGAAAATGCACTTGTTCAAAATTTTATTGACTGGGGTTGCCTCCCCAGAAGCTCTAATTTAAAGTCTTAAGCTAGACTTTAACAGTCACACCCTCCTTTGTGAAACGGAGGTGGGTATGCTGCTGCCCACTTCGCATCAGATTTGTTTGAAGGGGCGAGCCCGTTTGATTCCAAATGGCTTGAAGACAATCTAATGGTTCCTTAGATGATTGTGGCTCTCGATGTCGCCATACTATGCGGGGCATCACTGTTGTCCCAAGGACAACCTCGGTAGAAACGCTAGCAATAGTAGACTCTAACAATTAAAGTTGGTCAAGACAGGGTTGATGACGAGCCCCTGGACCCCGATGGTTGTCAGTGCTCTAATGTCGGATGGTTGAGATAGATGTGTCGTATCATAGGGGTTTAAATGAGGGTATATTCGTTGCTCAACTTTATGAGTCTATTGGATATTTTTATAGTTATGTTAATCCCTCTACATTTTGAGAGCCCGGAGAGATTATTGTAGTCCATACGGGGGAAGAAGCGAACACCTCTTCATGTGTAGACTACTCCAATAGAGAGGATCGTGAGTACTACGAGAGATCGAGTACTAAGGAGAGCGAGCCCTTAATATGACTTATTCCCATGATCCTTCCAAGAACAGGTTCCCTAAAGCGTAATGCAATTGATGGAATTAGGTATTGATCGCCTCGAGAGAGGGATTTAGTACACCATAGGAACCCTTGGCCCCAAACCTTACCAATCATCATCATAGAAATCTCCATCTATGTTTAGAGGAAAATCTAAAGGGGATTCATCACCCAAGTTTCCTTCCTCATGATTGATTGTTGTCAAGTGTGATTTCCGTTTGCATAGTCTTGGTTATTAGCATTTTTAAATTCTAGGTTTAGTTCACAACTACTCAACTTTGGATCAACTAACTAATAGAGGAATAGTTAGCACTAGTAGTTTTTGGTCCCTGAGGTTCGATACCCGGCGCCATAGAGTCCACTAGATTACTTGTTCTACCCGTGCACTTGTGGTAGTGAGGATACACGCGATCAATATTGGAGGAGGTAGGTACTTTAAGGCTCCCAATACTCCAATGATGAGATATCGAGCTAGGGGTGTTTACGGACAACCTTGAAGAATCTTATTGCCCTCCTCAACCCTTGATAAAGCCTCCTTGTAGAGCTGTTTTTTGAACTCTTCAGAGTTTTGAAAACTCTCTACTGCTTGTGCAGCGACTTCTATCTTTATAGCTTCAAAATCCTAAGTACTCTTATAGTGCTTCAAAATCATCACCAAATTATGCTATTCATTAATCGGCAAAGAATATCTCCATAGCCAAAGGAAAGATTTGCTAGATATTCTAGAGATCAGAGTTATCTTTTTATAATGTTATCACACGCTAATTGAATGTCAGTAGCTCGACTATTCTCTTCTCCTCTACTCACTTATGAGTAGATTGTAAACCCGAGTGAAGACTCCTCATCTTTCTTGCCATCTTGCACTTCTCCTCGTCCCACTTGTTAAGCTCTTCTCACAGCTTACCGACCAGCTCTTAAGGTTCGTGATCTTCTTCTCCCTTTTAGGTAAATCATATTCTGTCTTCCACAAATCATTTAGGTCTCTCAGATGCTTACCTTCTCCGGAAATTATGTTATGAAAAAGCCCATCAGAAGGCTAGTATGCATAGTTAGTTATACAGGTTAATAACCAGAAAAATAAGTGTTAATAGAGTGAAAGCCTTCCATTACCTTTATCCCTACCAAAGTAAGCTAGGAAGACAGTTCCTCCTAAGATAAGTTCTACAACTGAGCAAAGTCTAAGTCCAAAGAAATCGTGTCAAGAGCCTCACATACCGCCACCGTGTCGCTAAGGAGTAACTCCACCTCGGTACCAACCTTCCTTAAGGATTTCAAGGATTTCTTTTTTATAGAGGACATATCCTCAGACATTAAGCCTTCTGAAGATTGAAACCTCAAAAGAAGATCTCTCAGAAGTCCAGACTTGAGAAGGGATGCTTCAAAAGGAGTACTCAAAGCCGAGTGTACTCGAGATGTTGGGGCCTTCAGAAAGGTTGCCTCAGAGTCTGATACTCGAGAAATTGATATCCTGGAATTTGGCAATGAACAGATAACCAAAGGTATCTCTTGGAAACGTGAGAAAAATAGCCCAAAGTCAACGTGTTGTCTCTAACCCGACGATGCTTTGTTACTAGCAGACTTCCTCACTTTGCAGGAGTCAGATAAATTTGAAGGTAAACTTATGGCATTCGACCTTTATTAATCTTGATGTAACTGAAACTGAAGATCCTTAAGATTTCTTGCAAGGATAAGAATAAAAAGTCAGACATAGAATTCAAAATTAATCTTTCAAGCTGCTACTAATCAGGAAAACATCCTTCCCGTTATTTTGAGGAGTTGGGCATCCGTAAGTTGGGAATCAGTAAGCAAGTATACAAAAGGAGTAGGAGTTGCACCTCATATAGAATCTAATTGTTTCTGCTCCTCAGAAGAGAATTTGAGTTTACTATTATCTACAAAAGGATGACCCTGCGTAGTCAGGACAAACCACCTAGACACACAGGATATAAAGAAGAACATAGTTTTCAAATTATGGATGGAAGAAGGAAGACCTCCTAAAAAAGACCTTTTGCTCTTCGCTACTGTCAAGCCTCGGGACCCGTGAGCCGGTTGCACTCATCAAGATCCAAACAGGGACGAGCCCCACCTGATTGCAAGGCCTCAGAACCTAATTATATTTAAAACAATATAATAATACTTCAACATAAGTAGCGAAAACAACAAGGGTACGACATAACCATACAAACATCCCTTCCACAGATACACCATAATACATACATTCCTACAAGGGTTTACTAATCCTTAAATAACACATACATTCCTTGTGGGTACTACCGACCTCGCTGGGAAATATGAAACTATCCCCAAGTAGTAGGCGATCCCCCTACAATTCGCAAATCTGAAAGTGGGAAATCAACATAATGAGCTATAATAGCCCAGTAAGCACCCGCTAAACACATTAGGAAGTTATGTGGAAACATAGAATACATGTATCAAAATAAAATAATAGAACTATGACAGGAATTAACACCAAGACTCATATAAAATGATCCTTTAAACCATCAACTCAGAAAACATGCAGCTCCAATATGCATCACAGGAAATATGCTATCAGAGCAAACTGGGAACTCACACTATTCTAAATACTCACAGAAACCATCTCACAAATCATGCTATCAAAGCATAAATCACAAAGTGTCTACTTTGACTAATTCACCCTCTGTCTCCGAATTAGTTATCACCCTTGGTCTCCGAGTAAGCAAATTATCTACATTGTTGTTTCTTTTACCCCGCCTCCTCGAAGTCGCTTATCACCCCTCGGCCTCCGAGTGAAGAGTATCTCACAGGATAAGCATGCATACTCATGTCGACATGGCCACATACAAAGTATCAAAAGAAAACCACTCATATCCAAATGTGGATTGAGTCCCCCAAGAAAACATGAGTGAAATCCTATAAGATCCCAAATCACATGTTGTTTTCACAAATCAAGTCATGTTTAAGCCAAAACAAAGATACTTAATCACTTTAATAAATCTCATAAACACATTCCAATAAAATTCACTAGAATCCTCAATCTCAATACTGATATCAAAAGATCTTTGCCCATATAAACACCTTTTAAAAACATTCGACAAATTTCATAAAAATCTCAAACACAATCATGTCTTCCGTTATAGCAAAATAGTCAAGAAAACATGAGTGAAATCCTATAAGATCCCAAATCACATGTTATTTTCACAAATCAAGTCATGTTTAAGCCAAAACAAAGATGCTTAATCACTTTAATAAATCTCATAAACACATTCCAATAAAATTCACTAGAATCCTCAATCTCAATACCGATATCAAAAGATCTTTGCCCATATAAACACCTTTCAAAAACATTCGACAAATTTCATAAAAATATCAAACACAATCATGTCTTCCGTTATAGCAAAATAGTCAAGATTAACTCAATTAATAAAAGTGTCGTATACCTTTTCTTTGATAAACAAATCATAATGCATAGAATTGTAAAAGAGTATTCTCATAGTGTTTATATTGTGGGATACTTACTCTTGTTTTTCAGAGGCAATACAGGATCTAAAATACTCAATGGTAAGAGTACAGTCTTATCATTGACTATTTACCACTAAAGTCATTTGACTAAGGGGTATACATATATTACTACTTCTACCTTAAGGTTGAACATATATGCCCTCACCCATATATATTCACTATCTTTATTTTTACCGATATGTTGTTATATCTATCTATCAAGGCTCCACTATATCACTTCATGGCTTTATCCCTCCATAGGGTAATGTGGGAACTACCCATTATATTTTGAGGTCTTACACACCGAGTTGTTGCAAACTTAGTCACCTTCCCGACATGCATGTAATGATTCATTCATAATAGTCTATCACTACAACATCCTCAAGTTACCCTGCTATCTATTCAATTATATACATAAGTGTTCATGCTTGACAGGTTACCAACCCTTGATGCTTAGGTTAATATGGATTTTCATTTGGATATCATAGTAAACTATCATCAAGCATTATAAAGCTATTCATACATAAAGATGGGTTTGTGCATGGCTTAATACTGTCATTATTTACTGACATCACAACATCCACATTAAGTATGTACTTTCAAGTTTAGCTATTGTAAACCACTTAACTTCTGCATATGCTTAAAACAAATGTTACTGGCTATTAGAGGATTGATCATGAAGATTACATACATCTCTAACATACGGGTATTTATAGCTATCATATCCCCAAGACTTAAATGAAACTCCTTAGCATTAGTTACACCCTCACTCCTCTTCACAATTAGCTCATAGCTACTTGAGCACTTCAACTAGGTGGCAGACTTGGCAGTTCAACCCATGGCCGAACTACTGGATTAATTACAAGACGGCAAGGTTAGTGATGGATTTACAAGGTAAAGCTGAGAAAAAATGTTGGGTTTGCAAACTAAAACTTAGAAGAATCAAGGTAGGTCATTCCTCATCCTTCCCCTTCGATTGTCAACCTAAACAGCTAGCATATCTTCTCGTGCATCAAGTGTAGAGCTACCAGGTATAACCATGAGACTTATTAAACCTTACATCACATATAGTCATTCAAAATACAAGGTTCATGGATACAAACCCTAAGTGCAGCTCCTCCAGGAGCAACCAGTACTCTATAAAGCCAATGTTAGTCTCTCACTTAAGTTCCAAAAGTCCTATCAACCTGTTGAATCTCCAGTTGGGTGGATAA
This sequence comes from Dioscorea zingiberensis, assembly GCA_026586065.1. Lineage (NCBI taxonomy): Eukaryota > Viridiplantae > Streptophyta > Magnoliopsida > Dioscoreales > Dioscoreaceae > Dioscorea > Dioscorea zingiberensis. Next base: position 38,557,265 of record CM048822.1, read on the forward strand.
GTGAAGGTTTAGGAGTAATGTGTCTAGTTCACTAGCATGGTGGAAAGATCAACATGTACACACCTTTCTCTATTTTCACAGTATGACCAAACAAGGTCATCATGCTAGTTTACTATCTCAAAATTGCCAGAATAACATTTGTTTTTCTTCTACCACTTGGTTTAACTAAAACAAAGATCCATAACTTAGTGTAGATGAATTACAACCTGAGAATCTACATCACGTGGACTCAACATTTTTCTATCATGTTAGTATCCTTAGAGATAGAAGGAAGTTCTTTTAACTTACCTTAGGAGGGGTGTAGCATCGACATTGGTGCTTTAGACTTCCTATTTATGCTGTTTTGAGGTGGTTGCCATGTGTGCAAGGAAGAGCCCGAATCTGCTCCTCTTCGTAGGCCTCCCGGAAGAAAACTAAGGAGTCACTAGCAAGGTGGGGAAGAGTGTCTTGGGTTGCTACACCTTCAAAAAAGAATGTAGTTCGGGACGGTGCCTGGGAGGGGACTAGAGAGTAGTGACAGGTGGTTCTCAAGGCTAGCTGAAAGGTTTCCATGGGGAAGGGATGACTGTCCTGACAAGGCCTTTAATACGCGAGGAGAGGAGCATGGTGTGTGGTCGTGAGTGTATAGGGTAAGCTCTCTTTTCCATTGAGTAGCCATAGAGTCCTTCATGCCTATCGACAAGAATGGATGACTTTTCGATATACTAGCTATTATGAGGGGGGAGACTTGGGCATAGTTTTCTTGATCTCATTCGTTCAGCCATGTGATCTCTATTGGGATCACATGTCTGAGGGGTAGTTTTATCTCAATGTCCATTCAAAAATCCATGTTGGTTCATGACTTCTCGAAGCTTTAATTGATGGCTGAGTTGCCCTTTATCTTAAACCTTAACATTAATGAGTTGTTGCTTTGAATCGTACTTAAGCTAGCTCCTTCAAGCCTTAAGCAATATGGAGATATTTCATGCTACCACAACTTATGCAATTTAGCCCTTGTTCCAAATTACCACTACATGCAATGCCTTTTCGTTTGTTATTGCAAGAGAACCCCTCAAATTTCAGAGATTTATAAACATGCTCAACCACTATGTCAAGCATTTTGCATGAGGCCCTTCCCTTTAGATTTCATAATTTATGCATAGTGAGAATTAGGCAAAGCATAATATAAGAGGAGTAAGGAGATTTCATAATCATGGTTAGTGTGGCTTTTATAATCCTCCCCCTTATAAGGAGTTTAGTCCCCTAAACTCAAATTAGGAATCACCGAACGGTTCCATCTCACCTAGATGAAAGGAATCACTCAGCTCCTTATTTGTTGTTCTTTGAAATCCATGATTTCTACTTGTCACTCCTTATAAGACACGTTCTTTTGCATCTCCATTGGCACATGTCGTATGACATGAGATAGATCTAGCACATATCTCCTCAGTATGGAGATATGAAACACATTATGGACCTAAGCCAAGTCTGGAGGTAGGGCCAATATATATTGAACGAATACAACTCTCTCTAGAATCTAGAAAGGTCCAACATAGCATAAGCTTCCCATGCTTCTCAAATCTCATAACACCCTTCATTAGTGATACCTTCAGGAATACGACATCACCTACTTGAAAATCCAAGTTAAAGTGGCACTTGTTAGCATAACTTTTTTGGCGGCTCTAAGCTGTTTTCACTCTTTCCCTGATCAGCTTTAACCTAATCAATTGTGACTTGTACAATTTGTGGTCTTAAGATCTTTCATTCTCTCACATCATCCCAACAGATATAGAACCAGTACTTCCTCCCATACAAGGCCTCATATGGGGCAATCTGAATGCTCACTTGGTAGTTTTTGTTGTCGGTGAACTCCGAAAAAGATAGATGTCGGTCCTACAAGCCTATGAAATAAAGGGGTAACGCTCATAGCATATCCTCAAGGATTAATATTGTCCTTATTGGTTGTCAGTCAGTTTGAGGGTGGAAAGTGGTTGTTGAACGACAACCTGTTACCCAGTGCGGCCTGTAAACTCCTATAGATTGAGAGACAAATCATGTGTCTCGGTGATGCACGCAAAACTATATAATGCATTAATTTCTCTCACAAGTTTACGGGTCCATCAAGTAGTAAAGTATCCAAAGGTAGTGTAGTCAATCCACATGGATCGCCAATTGCATACTATTTGTTCCCTTTTTAGTAGCCAAACTATAAGAAGAGTTGTGAAATCATGCTAGTTGAATATCCTAACTAAAAACTAATGTTAACAATTGGTAGATTGGGGTAATCAGAAATGAAAGATGACACCTTGGATCACAATGCCCCTTGGATTCCCTTGCTAATGATCGATTCCCTATTACAGGCTAATTGCTAATAATTCCCGGAGGATGTAACAATGTGCTTCTCACCAAAGCAGTCGATCTCTCGTGATGCTCATGCACACCCTAGCAGTCTTATATGACTAAAAACTTATATAGATGAATCCCATGGCTAATGCAATATACTCTAGCCGTTCTAAGTCATCGAAAAAGCACTCGTGGTGTTGGGTGCTCTATCCTACTGAGGTGATGACTCAAGGCCCATGCAAGACATATAGAGATATCTAGACAGATAATAACTTTAGGCTAATGTAATACAAACTCCACAACCTTCCAGCAGAAACATTAACATGACAATACTATCGGATGATTGGATTTTGCACAAGATAACCAAAAGGAGAATTGCAAGCACAAGCAATCAAGATGCGACACAAGGATTATTTAATTAGCAAAAACCAAATAAATATAGGAAATAAGTAACAAGTTTATCCTAGGGTTCAGGTGTCTGAGGTACCATAAATGATTTAGCCTCTCATGCTATGATCTATCATAACTAAGATACAAGATAAGACTATACATAAAATCAGATATAGAAATCTTCCCTTGATAATGCCTCCTTTGGCTTCAATTCTTTTCATGAAACATTAGTCGTCGCTACGAAAATCGCCCCGAGACAGCTCCGCAAAAAGTTGCTCATTATGGTTATGTGGACGACCTTTTATAGATTTCCAAATCTGTGAAGCACGATTATGTTTCAGATCTGAAACATGGTCATGTTGACCCAAACACGCCTGTGTTGATCTTGACACGCCCGTGCTCTTGGTCTGGCAATAAGGTCAACGAGTTTTTAATAAACAGAGAGTTACACGGGTTTGAATACGCCTGCGTTTCATCAAAGACACCTACGTTAAGTAAGATCATGACCGTACTCTTCTCAGCCTCTGCTCTATTTTGCCCTTTTAACTCCAAAATGTCCGATTCATCTCCCTTCTGCTCCTTGGTACCAATTTACCTCTCAACTCACATAGAAATACCTAAAGCAGCACAAAATAGAGAATTGACGCTAGGAAACGGTATAAGTGCATGTGAGTATAAGAGAAATTTATGTATAATCATGCAGTTATCACTTGGTCTAATATGATGGACACCGGTACACCATGTATCCATACAGCCTGCTTTATGTACTGCTCCTCTATCTTCTCTAGAGGTGTCCTCGTCTTCAGAGGCAAGAAGTGAACCGATTTGGTCAATCGGTCCATTATCACCCATACTGAGTCGAAACCTCGATGAGTCCGAGGTAAACCAGAAACAAAATCTTTGGTGATGTGTTTCCACTTCCACTATGGTATCGTTATGGTATCGTTAGGGGCTGCAGATAACCTCCTGGCCTCTAGTGTTCTGTCTTCATCTGCGGAAAGATAGGGCATTGAGCCAGAAATATGGCTTTCTTCCGCTTCATATTATTTCACCAGAAGTGACTCTTCTACCCTCTATACATTTTCGTGCCTCCTGGATGGATCATATAAGTAGGGAGCTTCCTCCAGAATGTCTCTCTTCTTATCCTTTTCATTGGGTACACAGACCAGATGTCCATATCTCAGTGTGTCATCCTCAAGTACTCAGAATTGAGATAACACTCCCTGCTCATTATTATTCTAGATCTTCTACAGAGCTGTCTCTTCTAACAGGGTCGCCCTTATCCTGTCGAGTATGGTGGGTCATATGCATAAGCTAGCCTGGCTCAGCTCCATGCCAAGCTCGACCACCTCAAGCTCCATTATCCTTATCTCCTTTAGAAGAGGTCTCTGGGAAGTCATGAGTGCGATGACTTGATAATTAGACTTCTTGTTCAATACATCATCAACCATGTTAGCCATGCCCGGATTATAATGAATGTTCAGGTCGTAGTCCCTTATTAGTTCTATCCGCCGTCTTTGCCTCATATTCAACACTTTATGTGTGAAGATGTATATATAAACCTTATACGGCTCACCATAGAGGAAATACCTCCAAATCTTTAGTACAAAAATGATCGCTACCAACTGCAGATCACAAGTGGGGTAGTAATTGCGATTGATGATACTACCGCAAGTGTACGTACGTGTCATGCAAGTAATAAAGTGGACGGTAGAAAAGTCAACTATCGAACTACAGTGACCTAGAAATACTAGTACTACCTAATTATCTATTAATTAGTCTATCACACAGTTGGTGAGATTCTAATGTAATTACAAAACTAAACACTAAAATCAACACAATTGAACTCGGGGTGGAGTAGTGAGGACAATCAATGATAAAGGAGAGAAACTCGGGTAATGAATCCCTTCGGATTCTTTTGAAGAGATATGGGTATGGATTCCTCAATTCAAAATCGCTAGGTTATGGACCAAAAGTTCCTACAATACTTTCCTTCCCTCACTTGAGGTGAATTACTAGCCTAATACCCTCATTGCATTAAATTGTATTAACGTTCTAGGGAACCTATATCATGGAAAAGTTATGGGAATAAGAAGTCTAAACGAGTCTTTAGCCTTAGTACCAGATCTCTCAGTGTACGCACTATCCTCTATATTGAAGTAGATCGACACACTGGGAGATGGTCACTTCTTCCTTCAGTGAATCCTATTGGTAATCTGGGCTATCGCAACATAGATAACCAATTCCATACATAACATTCAATAAATATCATAACATAAAGCATTCATTCAAAAGTAGGAATCCATAATACAAATTAAAGTTAGATCCGAAGGTTCATCATGCCTAAGTATTTAACAAATTAGTTCACCATTAGAGGGGAGCATGAATCCAATTCAAAATAATAGAGAAATTAATAAAACATAATGTGGAACACCCTTCCCTATACTGTTGAGTACATAGATTCGCGGTAAGAACACCCTTCAATGCTTTATGTCACCTCCTTGCTTCAAGATCTTCAATAAAACCCTAATTCCTAGATGAGAAAGAGGGTAGGAGCTCTAAGAAAAACCCTACCTAATCCAAAGTCGCTAAAAAGCCCTAATCTTCGCTATTTATAGTCCCTCAAGCCTTTAGACCTAGCTGGTGCCGTCAGGGTTCGCATGAGTCCAAATCTAAAGTAATAATAAGCCCGGTTGAGTCTATATCCCGACCTGTATGGGTAACAATGTGGCCGCACAGGCGTACGCATACTGTAAGTGGTGTGCCACTTGACCCACACAATAGTACCCGCGGGTGCATGCTCATCCGCACAGCGCTTAAGAGGGTCAATGAGAAATGATGTGACGGTCCTTGAGGCCGCACAACTATCCACACACTACTCGGTAACAAATGAACCAACCCTGAGGAATCCCACGACCAAGCTGTGAGGCACGCGGGTGCACTTTTGTTGGCTTTCTACTTCGTACGGTTGTCTCCACCACGTGCTGGCCCACACGACCTCAATTTACTTAGTTTTAGCCTCAAACTATGTCATATCGCTTCCTTTTTGCTCTTGAGGCCTTCCAACGCCCTGTAAATGTAATTTAATACAAATTAAGTATTGGCGACCTAAAACTAATCAAAATCATATGCAAAATGTACATGAAAATAGCATAAATATGATTAACTTAACGCTTATCATGTAGTTCTCCTCACAACGCTTAAATTTCTGTGAAGCATAAGAGATAACTTGCTCATTCTATATCAGAACACACCCCAAGCCTGTCTTACAGACGTCTCTATAGACGGTGTATCCACACCTATTCTATAGTAGAACCAAAATAGGCGCTGATGCAAACCTCTCTTTTAACTCCTAAAAACTATACTCGCAAGCATCAGCCCCGCTGAATGAAGCTCCTTTTAGTGTCAGCCTGGTCAAGGGTGCCACCACTCATAAAAACCCCCTCCACGAACCTCCTGTTGTACCTGGCCAGTTGTTGAAAACTACTGATCTCTCGGATTGTACCCGACGTCCTCTTGGTCATCACCACTTCCACTTTTTTAGGGTCCAAAAATACTCCGTCTTTGTTGATGACGTACCCCAAGAAAGCTACATTATCGAGCTAGAAGTCATACTTGGAGAAGTTGGCATACAACTGGTTAAGCCTCAGAGTCTTCAATACTTTTCTTAAGTGCTTTATGTGTACTTGATGACGGATCCACGCACGAATATGTGTGACACTCTCTCCCAAGTATATGGGATTGATCAAGTAGTAATGTACCCAAAAGTAGGGTAGTCGAATCCACAGGGATTGGATACTAGTACTGGTTATCCTTTATTTCCTGGCTTGAACTAAACTATGTGTGATGATTGATGTGATTGGATCTCTTAATTAAAGACTAGTGTGAACAATTGGAGGACTGGGTTAAATTAGAGATGATATATGGTGCCTCAGATCACAAGCCTCCTAGGATTCCCTTGCTAATGATTGATTCTCTATTACTAGCTAATTACTAACAACTCCTGGATGATGTAACAATTGCACTTCCTAGTACAACACCCGATCTCTCGTGATGCTCATGCACATCGTAACACCTATGTCCGGCTAAAACCTATCTAGATGAATTCTTGGGTTAAAGCAATATTCTAACCATTCTGAATCACCGCAAAAATACTGAAGGTGTTGGATGCTCTATCCCACTAGGGTAGATGACTCAAGGGTTATCTACAGAAAACCACACAAGGATATTTGGAGGGTTAACTCTGGGCAATGATAACCACACGACAATCCAATACAAACACTAACATGCTAATGCTATCCTCTGAGGAGATAGATGATCGGGCTTATGTAAGATAAACCACGCAGCGTTGTAAACACAGACAATCAAGATGCTAACAAGAATGATTAATAGAGTAACACCGAATATATTAGGAAATGAATAACAAGTTCATCCTAGGGTTCATGTGTACGAGGCACCACAGAAGGTTTAGCCTCTTTATGCATAATATCCGCAAGTGTACGGGTCGAATCAAGTAGTAAGTGGACTAAGAAGTCAGGTTATCGATCCTCAGGGAGAAGGAAGTACTAGCACCCACTAATTGTCTATTATCTAGTCGATCAAAAATTGGGTGATTAAACTAATTCTAAGACCTAGAAATTAACAATGTAAATTGTCGAAGCAAATTACTCTCAGAGATATCGATCATAGAAGGGGATACTTGGGTGATTGAATCCCGCTTGGAGAATTATTGGCCAAGGGTTCCAAATACGTTTTCACTCCCTCTTTCGAAGTGAATTACTAAACCTAGTACCCTTACCGATGATGTTCTAGGGAACCTATCTCTTAGGAGGATTATGGGAATATGAAATCTAAAGGATTCGCTCTCCTTAGTATCCAGATTCACTGTATACTCATTATCCCCTCTATTGGAGATGGTCTACAAAATGTAAGGCGTTCGCATTTTTCCCCATATGGACTACAAAAATCTCTCTGTGCTCTTGTGACGTAGAGGGATTAATACATCAATATAAAACATCCAATAGACATAAAGAAATTCATCGAAGCATTCAACATAGAAAGCAAAATCAATTAAAACCTATCCAAGGGTTCATCAATACCCAAGTATCTACAAATTAGCTCTCCATCAATGGAGAGCGACAATCCATAACAAAGAGGATGAAATCAAAAGACTCATAATGAAAAACCCTATTACGCATAATCAAGCTGGTGATCCTCTTGATTCCTTCCTTAAACTCTTTCCCCTTCTTCTCTCCTTCTAGAGTTTTGAGATAAGAAGCCCTTCAAAAGCCCTCTCCTCCAAGCAAAGATGATGAAGAGGATGATGAAGCTCTCCCTCTTACTCTCTTTCTCTCTAAGAAGCCCCCAAAAACCTCTTTTAGATTCGTATTTATACCCCTTACTAGGGTTTTGGGGCGTCCCTTCCAATTCTGCCCTTCGCTGGATTCAAACTTTGCTGAAAATTTACGCCATACGGTCCCGTATACGGGGTCATATACTGGCCCGTATATCTCTCAGGTGGCCTTATACGGATCTTTGTCAATCTGTATGGGAATCCGTATGAACCCATACGAGGTCCTATACGGACTAGGAGGAGGGCCTTCATTTTTCAGGTCCATACGGTATGTATGGGATTCCGTATAGAATGGTATTTTCGTCCAAAATGCTCTGTTTTGGCCCGAATTCTCCTTGAAAAGTTTCATTTCTTCTGGAGTCTTCATATTTTAACCTGTTTACAAAAACAAACCCATTTTAAGTACCCGTGGGCTAAAATTCCTCCAAAACTCATGATAAATATGTATGAATATGGTATAAAATAATGTTCAAATGAACACTTATCATCTCTCATGCTATGGACTACCATAACTATGATACAAGAGGAGACTATAAAGATAGGCATAGAAATCTTCCTGGATTGTCTTCTCTGCCTTCAATTCCTTTCTAGAACCTTAGCCGCAAATGAGAATCGCCTCGAGACCGCCAACCAATAGTTAATTTGTTATGGTTACATGGTGGCTATTTAAAGATTTTTAATCGTGAAGTATGGCAAAGTGTTAATCAAACACGCCTGTTGGCTTGAGTACGCACCGCAGTTAATCTCGAGCATGCCCATGTTCTTCATAATCACGTTGCGGCTAACACATTTTCAATCAAAGAGTTTCATGGTCTTGGGCATGCCCGTGCTTGATAAACATGGCCGTGCTAAGTGAGAGCACGATCGTGCACTTCTCTGCAAGTGTGGTCTTTTAGCTCTTTTTATTTCAATATGTTCTGTTTCTTGTTCCTTTTGCCCCGGTTGCCTGTTTACTTGTCCAATCACAAAGGAATATCCCCAGAAGTACAAAAATAGGGAATTGATGCCCAGAAATGGGATAAGTGCATATAAATATGATAAGGAGAATATGTATAATAATGCACTTATCAAATGCCCCACACTTGAACATTTGCATGTCCTTAGGCAAAGAAATACATGGATCCTAGAAAAGATGATTTGTGCATGATCTACGATCTCAATATAGTTGGGAGTCTCTTTGGTGCCCGAGAAAACACAGTGTTGGGTGCCTGCAAGTTTTTATGGAAGATAAGTCTTACCTTGTACCGAAACTACCCACGTGTGTGTGTGTAACCCTTTTTTAATGGTGCTACTTACTAGCTCAAGTCTGACCGAGCAAGTCTAGATCTTTTCTTATTTACTAAACTATTTCTCTCTACTCTTTTAGCTAGGAGTAGTAGCTTTATACATCCAATAAGGGTCGCCTTTTCTCCGGGTAGGTCATCAAGTGAATATTTGTGATGCCAAAGGTCCAACTACTCAAGAGCGGCTTTCATGTTTCAAATTTGATAGATTTTTCTACCATCTTTTCTATATCGGTAGGGCATCCCTAATGGATCCGACTTGCCGGCCGGTAGGGCATCCTTGACAGATCCGACTTTCCAGTTATTCCAGCCACGGTAAACGTATTTTCCTTTTTTTTTTCTTTTCTCTCTTTTCTTTTTTCATTTTGTTAAAATAATCAGAAAGTATCAACACTCCTCTAATGGTTAGACTAACTGGAGTCCAAACCTAAGCTGGCAAGTGACAACAGAGTCAGGGTTTGTGCTCAAAATTTTTGTGACGTGTCGAGTAAAGGCAAGGCAAAATTTTTATTTTTTTTTTGAAACATTTGGCACCTAACGCTAATGTCAACCTAGACTCAAAGGGGACTCCTATTAATTTTCTCATAGATTATCCTAAATACCCATCATAAGAAATATAATACTCAATGATAATCCCTCCCCCACACTTAAATTGTGTACTGTCCTCAATACACACAGTATATGTACGGAAATGAATATGACATGTGAGAGCAAGATGGGAGAAAGGGAAAGTGAACTTAGCTCATTGTGTGTCGTGATGTGTTTCATCCTTTCATTGTGTTTCCTGCCAAGTGTGAGTCTCAATTTATTCTGAAGAACATTGAAGGCGAAGAAAAGGTGAAACCTCATAGCATATATAAGACTAAACCATTATTAACAGACTGACTCAACTAAAGTAAAAAGTACAAGAGTGGTAAAAATAAAAGATAAAAGATGCTCATGTGCTGAAGAAATCATCCCCATTGGCGCTATGGGTGGTATCCTCATCATCAGATGCAGGCGCATGCTAGGGATCCGCTTTGATCTGTGTTGTGCGATGGGTAGGAGGCCATGGTGGCAATGGGTAGTCAGCTCCCTACTGTCGGAGGAGGTAGTCAACTCCGCCCACCAGCCAATAAAGTAAGGCACGGTCAGCCTCGGCGAATGTGGTACGTGATAGTGGAGGTGCTGTGGGTACTGTCTGTGATGGAGGAGGTGGAGGTGTTGGATTGGATCTTGTAGCTACTTCTGGGTCTTGTGGCTCTATGGGTGCTACCGTCATGTATCTGATGCCCTGTGTGATATGAACGGCTCGCAGTATCTTCATTGCTCGCAGGGTCGCTATAGTGATCGGGGTTGAACTCTCGGCCACCGTTATTCCTCTGATTGTTGTTTCTGATAATATATTCATCCCCTTGGCGAGTTTTGTGATGTATTGTCCAGCGAATACTACCCCTACCTTGGGGTTGGTCCCTTGATGGAGGAATTGTGCAACGACCCATCCTAAGTGTAGTTTGAATCCGTCCACCATTCTTAGCAGGAACAGGAAATCCTTATTGTTGACCATGCCTGTACTATCGCCTCGCCCAGTAAAAGAACAACTAAGTATTGCATAGATGTACCTGAAGGCGGGGGATCAAAGTGAGGAAGCCTTTGAGAAATACGGATTATAGTATAGATCTGTGTTGAGACTCTTGCAACATACTTCTTGGGAGCCGTGTCTTGGTTGCCTATGTTCTTTTAATATATTGTATTCTTGTGTTTTGGTGAACTCAAGGTCATAAAGGCCAAAGTGGATGGCAAATTAAGTGTAGCTCATTTTTTTCCTTGTACCTTGTATTTGGAATTCAATTTGATCTTGTCCGTGCCATGAAATAGCTCCCTTGACGATTGTGATTGTGGATAGCACCTCCATTGTGAGGTCTCTGCATGACGGTTCGCTTATTTCTAGTAGACGGTCCGATGACCCCTCGTAGTTACTAGCTTTCGGATTACTGGTAGGACCTACTTCTTTGAGGATGTTCCAATCAATCGCCCCAATTCGCTTGAATCATTGTTGGCGTAGCCTAGTATACCTATCATGGTGGGCTTGTTCTCGGAATTCTAGGTTGGGGGTTATGTGGTCTTCTCTTCTTGACTTCTTGCTTGGTGGTGGTTGATAGGTGTTTTGCTTCCGATTAGGCATGGTGGAGGGCGCTTGGTCCTATGATTCTTGAGTGAGATCTAGAAGTTGCGCTCTTGAGGGTAAGGAGAAGGAGGTATGAAAATTATGATGGCGGCGTCACGATGATAGGGTTTCTTAAAAACCGGCGCTTCAAATGCGGATCGAGCATGGTCGTGAACTTAGAAGCACGGCCGTGTTTGATTGCGTATTCTTGTCCTAAAAGTTTAAAGATGTTCACGGCTTGAAACATGGGATTGCTTGTGCCCGTGCTTTTATTTCTCTAGCAGAGTATGCCCACGTCTTTGGAAGCACGGTCATGCTTCTATTTTCACGTTCCGCCTTCTTTGGTCCCGAGAGATGCACGACCTAGAGCATGCCTGTACGCCTAGCCGTACAACTCTTTGTTGCTCTTTTTGTCCTCCACGTTGCTCTGTCATCCTTTATCCTGTGTGTTAGTAGCTCCAAACTTGAAAGATTAGTCATTAAACCTTTTGAAACGCATATAATCGAAGGGCATCATCAAGTGAATGAAGTTCACCACTAATATACCTAATTAACCAAAAAAAAAAGACTAAAAACTAACAGAGCTTGGGTTGTCTTCAAAGAAGCGCTTGTTTAACTTCACTATACCTTGATGTTTCTTTATCTTCATGATGGGTCGGAGAGGAGAAATTTCTCTCCCTCCTTGCAGTAGGAAGTGTCACCTGTTATATATAGTTTCAAGCGTTGTCCGTTGACCTTAAAAGTACATTTCGATGGATGCGTGATCTCAATTGCCTCATGTTGAAAGAATTGCGTAACTATGAACGACCCCGACCATCTTGACTTAAGTTTTCCTAGAAACAAACGAAGCCTTGAGTTAAAAATCAAGACTTGATCTCCTACCTGGAATTGTCGTCTTTTCCTGATATTTGGGTCGTGAAACTTCTTTGTCCGTTCCTTGTATATACTTGTGTTCTCGTACGCCTTTCGCGCTATCCTTTTAGTTCGTTAAGTTGAAGTTTTCGTTATTGTCAAGTTTTTTCGAGGTCAAAATTTAGGAACTTCATCGTCCAGTACTCTTTGTGCTCTAATTCCACCGATAAATGGCATGCCTTCCCATAAACTAACCGTTAAGGGGTACTCCCTATTGGTGTTTTGTATGCCGTTCTGTACACCCATAGTGCATCATTTAGTCTTTCGGATCAATCGTGTCTATTATGTTGTACTGTTTTCTCAAGGATCCACTTCAATTCTTGATTTCATACCTTGACTTGACCACTGGTTTGAGGGTCTCCGTTTAGTGCATTACTCTATATTTCATCAAAGTTCCTTCGAACTGACTATTGCAAAAATGTGTCCCGTTGTCGCTGATGATTTCTCGTTGTGTGCCAAATCTAGAGAATAGTTTCTTTAGGAACTTGACTACTACTCTTACATCATTTGACGACAAAGCTTGTGCTTCCACCCATTTGGAAACATAGTCTACTGCGACCAAAATGTATTTATTTCCATTGGAGTTTGGGAAGGGTCCCATAAAGTCGATTCCCCAAACATCAAATACTTCACATTGTTAGATTGGACTTTGACTCATCTCATTGCTTCTAGAAATGTTACCTCTACTTTGACATCTGTCACATGCTTGCACGAAAGCTCTTGTATCCTTGAATATTATGGGCACAAAGAATCAAGCTGTGAGGACTTTTTCAGCGGTTTGCTTCACATCGTAGTAGCCCCCTGTTGGCCTTGTATGACAGTGCCTTATAATTTCCCACCCCTCTAGTTGAGACACACATCTTTAAATTACTTGGTCTGCACAAACATTGTATAAATATGGGTCTTCCCACATGTAGTTCCTTAGATCGGAGAAGAATTTCCTTCTTTCTTGGGTAGAAAGACCTCTCGGGGTGATATGTCCCACTAGGTAGTTTGTGTAATCTGTGAACAATGGAGTCTCTATCTCTTTTACTGTTTCCATGAGTTATAACTGCTCATCAAGGAATGCATCATTACTTCACCATTTTCTATCTTTGCTTCATCTAACCCTCCAATCAGGATAGGTTATCTGTGACCACATTTTCTGCACCTCATTTATCCAAAGATTTTAAGATTGAATTCCTACAATAGTAACAACCAACGTATTAAGTGAGGTTTAGATCAGGTTCGTTCAATAAGTACCTCAAGAAATGGTTTGTCTAAACAGTGACTTTCGATAAGACCAAGTATGAACGAAATTTATCAAATGTATAAACCACTGCCAATAGCTCCTTTTAAGTTGTGGTGTAGTTGTCTTGAGCCTCCGTCAATGTCTTGCTTGCGGAGTAGATGGACCAAAAGTGCTTGTCCTTCCTTTGACCTAGAATTGCTCCAATTTTAAAATCACTTGCATAGCACATTAGTTCAAAAGGTAAACTCCAATCTAGAGTTGCCAAGATTGGAGCTTTCATGAATTGGTCCCTCAAAATGGTAAATGCTTCCATGCATAATTGATTAAAGTTAAATGGTACATCTTTCTCTAGTAGTTTAGTTAGAGGTTTTGAAATTTTTCAAAAATCTTTTATGAACCTTCGATAAAAACTGTGCATGCCCTAGAAAAACTCTAACCGCTTTGGATCGACATCGGGGTGGTAGACTTTCAATGGTCTTAATTTTTACCTTATCTAGCTTTATGCCATGTTTAGAAATCTTGTGACCAGATTTGTTTCTTCACACCATTGCAAAACTTTTTCTAGATTATGGAGACACAAGTCATATGAATATTCATCAAATTCTGAAAAGTCATCCATAAAAACCTCCATGATGTCTTCTTAAAAATCATAAAAAATGGACACCATGCAACATTGAAAACTAATTGGAGCATTACATAGACCAAAAGGCATTCTACGATAAGCAAACATTCCATATGGGTAGGTGAATGTGGTCTTCTCTTGATCTTCAAGGGTTATTGGGATCTGTAGATACCCGGACATACTATCCAAGAAGCAATAATAATAGTGCCCTGCCAGTTATTCTATCATCTGATCGATGAATGGTAGAGGGAAGTGGTCCTTGTTGATGACATCATTGAGTTTTCTGTAGTTAATACATACCCTCCATCTTGTGACAGTTCTTGTTTGGATGAGTTCGTTCCTGTCATTCTACACCACTGTCATTCCTCCTTTCTTGGGGATAACTTGCACCGGGCTGACCCACGAGCTATCTGAGATGGGGTTAAATTACTCCGGCGCCAAGTAACTTTTTCACTTCCGCTTTCACCACCTCCTTCATATCGGGGTTCAATCTTCATTAAGGATGTACCTTGAGTTTGTAGTTGTCCTCCATCCATATTTTATGTATGCCAAATGCAGGGCTGATTACCTTGATATCGGGTATCTTCAATGCTATAGCTTTCTTGTGTCACTTCAACGTTGTCAACAACTTCTCCTATTGACCCTTCTGTAAATTGGATGTGATGATCATTGGAAGTTACGTGCCTTCTTCCAAATATGCATACTCCAAGTACTCAGGTAGCTTTTTGAGTTCTAATTTTGGGGGTTCTTCAATGGATAGTCTCATTTTTACACATATTTCCATTCCCAGAGCTTTCCAGCAACTAGATTCTTCATGGGTGTCTTTAATTTTTGTCTCCACTTTAATTAACCTAGCTTCAGTTTCTTGCTGACTTTCTTAACTACTCAAATCCCAATTGGCTGAGTCCTCGGTATCATTGTAATAGATGCGACTTGTTCAATCGTGCTTGTCTTAACGGAGGCTGATTTTATGAATCTATTTGTGCTTTCCTAAACTTGTGTATCACTTCTTCTAAATCGAGTTGATCTACCTCTATGACCTCTAGTTACTGGGTCATTGTCTTTCTGCGGTGAAAGTAGTGTGCCAAGAGATCTTCGAGTGGGGGTTGCCCGTTCTGAGTCATCTTGGTTGGATTTTGCTCTTTATAACCAGTCCCCGGCAATGGTGCTAAAAACATGATGAACACACGAATATGCGCGACACTCTCTGGCAAGTATATGGGGTCAACCAAGTAGTAAAGTATCCAAGGGTAGGATAGTCAAATCCACATAGACTGGATACTAGTAATAGTTATCCTTTATTACCTAGCCAGAATTAAACTATGTGTGATGATTGATGTGATTGAATATCCTAATTAAAAGACTAATGTAAATAGTTGAAGGACTGGGGTAAATCAGAGATGAGATATGGTGCCTCAGATCACAATCCTCCTAGGATTCATTCCCTATTACTGGCTAATCACTAACAACTCCCGGATGATGTAACAATTGCACTTCTCAGCGCAACACCCGATCTCTCGTGATGCTCATATACATCGTAACACCTATGTCTGGCTAAAATCTATCTAGATGAATGCTTGGGCTAATGCAATATTCTAACCATTCTGAAACACCGCATAACACTAAAGGTGTTGGATGCTCTATCCCACTAGGGTAGGTTACTTAAGGCTTATACAAAGAAAATCCATACAAGGACATCTCTAGATTGCACTTTTGTGCACTCCGGGTGTATCTTAGAAGACCTTATTTCTAAGGGTCATGCTCTAAAGTCATATTTCTATTAGTATATTAGAAGCATTATAGGGCAAATTTTTACCAAAACCATGGAAATGCCTCTACTTATGTCTAAGTGAGAGGACAATTTGGTGTTACTCCATCCACTCTATGTTTCTACTCTACCTTCAAGCTCATATGTCTATGGGCTTGAAACTTAAGTTTCTTATTGCCTTTTGACCAACAAGGAGTAACATGAGAGATTCATAGCTACATCCACACACATGATAACAAAGAAAAGCCAAACATAATATAAATTTTAAGTCATAACAACCATACAACCCTAGAAAGGGTGTTTAAGCTACCATTGCAAAAGAAGAATCCAAAGCAATGAAGTCATTCATATAAACATCCATATTTAAGCTAAAAGAGAGTTCAACAACATCAAAGATGTAAATCTAAAGATTCCTCCTCATGAATAAGCGATCTCTAACACCAAGGTGCTGGAAGAAGCCCTCCTAATCAGTGCTCTCGCGTGCAATCGCCACGAAGACCAAAGATATCCAATCCTAACAATTCAGCCTACTTTTATACCTCGCTACCTCATATCATGTATGTTAAAAGTGAATTCACGATGTTGAAAAGGACACCGCTTTAAACCTACAAATGTGCTCTCAACTTATAATTAACATCACGATGTTGAAAAGCACATCGCGATGTTGGCTTTAGTCCAATATTCCCATAGATCCATACGTCGCGATGTTTAAAAGGACATCGCGATCTCAATTTATCTCTGAAATATGAGCTTTGTCCATAATTAACATCACGATGTTCAAAATGCACATCACAATGTTGACCACTTTGCTCCCTCAATTCACCTGTTGCATAAAAACTTCACTCATTTTAGCATTTATCGATCATAAACAGGTGTAAATCACTATGAAAGCATGCATACAAGGCAACGCTTGTGGTCAAGTGATATATTTTAGAGCCAAATCAATATAGTATTCATTCGATAATGCACATTCCAACTCTAAACACCCAACAAACATCTACTAAAATAGCTCTTTTCCAAGAGCTATTAGAGGGGTAACAACTCTAGTCTAATGCAATAATAACCACACGACCATCCAACACAAACACTAACATGCTAATGCTATCCCCTGAGGAGATAGATGATTGGGATTATGCAAGAGAAACCACGCAAAGTTGCAAACAAAAAAAATCAAGTTGCTAACAAGAATTATTAATAAAGTAAAACCGATATATTAGGAAATCAATAACAAGTTCATCCTAGGGTTCATGTGTCCAAGGTATCACAGAAGGTTTAGCCTCTCATGCTATGGACTACCATAACTACGATACAAGAGGAGACTATAAAAGTAGGCATAGAAATCTTCCCTGTATTGTCTCCTCGACCTTCAATTCCTCTATGGAACCCTAGATGCCGCATTGAGAATCGCCTGACACTGCTCCACCAAAAGTTGATTGGTTAGGGTTACTTCGCAGCTATTTATAGATTTTTAATCAGAAGCACGCTCGTGTTAATTTGGAACGCACCCATGTTAGCTTGAGCACGCACTGCGTTAATCTCGAAAGCATACCCGTGTTCTTCATAATAGTGTTATGGCTATCGTGGTTTTCAATCGTAGAGTTGCACGGTCTTGAGCACGCTCGCGTTTTGATAAACACGGGCCGCTAAGCATGAGAGCACGACCATATACTTCTCTACAAGTATGGTCTTTTAGCTCCTTTTTGCTTCGGTATGTTCTGTTTCTTGTTCCTTTTGACCGTGTTGCCTGTTTACCTGTCCAATTACAAAGGAATACCCACAGAATTACAAAAATAGAGATTTGATGCCCAAAAACAGGATAAGTGCATATAAATATGATAAGGAGAATATGTATAATAATGCAGTTATCGACAACTGTGTGAGTAAATCAGGATGTCGTTGATGAAGACAAACACAATGTTGTCTAGGTAGGGTTAGAATAGTTGGTTCATCAAGTCCATGAAGATAGCTGGGGCATTTGTTGGCCAAATTATAATCACTAGAAATTCACAGTGGTCATATCGCATATAGAAGACACCCTTCGGGATGTTCTCACCCTTGATCCTTACATGGTGGTATCCAAATCTCTAATCGATTTTAGAGAACACGTGCACTCCTTGCACTACATCAAGTCCTCAATCCTCGACACCGGATACTTGTTCTTTATCATCACCTTGTTTAGCTCCCGGTAGTTGATCCAAAGTCTCAGAGTTCCGTCCTTCTTGATGAGCAAAGATTGGACCTCCCTAAGGTGACACGCTTATCGGGATAAACCTTTCTCCAAAGAATTCTTCAAGTTGTTGCTTCAACTCCTTCAATCCCCGCCAGTGCACCATTCGATATGGTGCCTTAGAGAATGAAGTCGCGCTTGGAGCCAAAGACAATGACAAACTCTCTCTCTCTCTCAGGAGGTCGACTCGGTAAATCCTCTAAAAATACATCCAAGAATTCATCCACTATGGGGACGTCAGCTACCATGATGACACCACGCTTAGCATCTACATTCAAAGCCAAAAATCCTATGCATCCGCTGTTAATCAGCTTCCGAGCCTACATAACCAATATTTCTCTTACTACAGCATAACCCTTAGGGTTGCAAAATGTGAACTCCTAGATGCCAGGGATCCTGAAGTGTACTCTCTTTCTCCAACAATCCACCATGGCATAAACTGAGGAGAGTCAATCCATCTCCAAGATGATATTGTAGTCTTTCATCTCTATTATATATAGATCGACAATTAGCTCATGTCCCTCTATAGACACTGAGCAAGCAGGTGCTAATCTACTACACAATCTCGCTGCCCCAACTGGGGTATCAAGATATAAATCATATGGCAACAGTATACTAGGCTATGCATGTCTTCGAGCAAACAAAACAGAAATGAAGAAAGGGGTCGCCCCGGGATTAAATAGTGTACAAGCATAAACTGAATTAATTGATAAGCTACCTGCAACCACCGCATGTGATGTCTAGGCATCCTCCTGTATCAGCGCAAACATGCGCCCTTGTGCCATAGGTCTACTCCGTGCCATGACTGATGAGGTTTGCTGATTTGGCATAGTTACCTTCCTCTTCTTAACCCTCCGAGATACATACTACCTCTAGCCCTTCACTCAAGAGTGTCACAAAGTACCAAAAGATCTAGGTTGCTTGAATGATGCACCATATGATCCCCTGCCTCCAATCAATGCTCCAAGCTACTGCACCGAAAATAGGCATCCGCGACTTGTAGACACTTTGCGCTTACATGTGGCCCACCTGATTAGCTGCGTTATGCTGCCCGTCGATCCTCTTGTTCCAAACCCAGATAATGAGGAAGGCATACCATAAGGTCGAGCTCAGCGCGTTGACCTCGATCACCTAGAACTACTCCTAGATGATTGGCTTCGACATGAGGTCGGCCCCTGACTTTCCTCTGCTCCACCCGGCAGCCCTTGTCCTACGTCTCCTTCCAGATTGTATCTTCAACTTGGCCCAACTCAAAATCTCTGCGTAGCTAGCTGTTATGAATAGTGCCAAACCTCGTCATTTGTGAGGTTGAAGTCCCCCATTGAACCTGCGAGCTCGACTCGCATCATCACTCACCTAGGGGCGCAAATGCACAAGCGATAAAACTCCACCTCGTATTGATCCACAGACATGCTCCCCTAGGTCAGCTGAAGGAATTGCCTGTATAGCTGCAGTAATTTGCTCTGTATAAAATACTGGGTGTAGAACGCAGACTTAAATTGTTCCCATGTCTTATGTTACGGATATATTTGGTGAAGACAGGTGTCGTTAAGTTAAAGAGCCACTTGTTCCTTTGGCTACACGGCACTATCACCATCCTCGCACAAGTCCGCTCGGAATTATAGCGTTGCAAACAAGTCCGTCGGAATTGCAATGACCCTCTCATAAAGGGCATAAGGTAAAAGAAAGAAAGAGAACGCCTCTACAGTGAGTGGTCCTTATCCACCCGCT
The DNA here is from genome assembly GCA_026586065.1 of Dioscorea zingiberensis. Lineage (NCBI taxonomy): Eukaryota > Viridiplantae > Streptophyta > Magnoliopsida > Dioscoreales > Dioscoreaceae > Dioscorea > Dioscorea zingiberensis. Next base: position 38,577,250 of record CM048822.1, read on the forward strand.
ACAGTAGGCAGATATTTTCCTACCACCTTCCTACCGCCTTTCCCACCGCCTTAAGAGATATTTACTTAATTCATCGCCTCACTCCCACCGCCTTACCCCACCGCCTTTCCTGAACCGCCTCTAAGGTGCTATAAAAGGAGAGCACTAATAGAAGAAAAAGGATCCAAAAAAAAGAAAGATAAAAAGCTCATCACCCCTAAACTATCTAATATAAAACTTCTCTCTTCAAGTTTTCTGACTTAGGCATCGGAGCTGAATCCGGGCAGCAAGGCCCAATTCCGATCACCATCCTCTCCCTTTTTCACAGGCTCGCTGACGGGTCACTCCAGTAATTCCGAGCGGAATTTCTATACACTCCCTGTTCATAGGCAGAAGTAAGCGTCCACATCAACTACAAATTCTAACCGCTGGTCGAAAGTCGAGACCAGATCACGCAGGCAATAGTGACGCGGAACCAGCTTTTTGGCATCAATTTGGCCGTCCGTGGGGACCCTTACGAAAAGTCGCATGACCACTACCGTAAGATCAAAACGAATTCAAGAACAGGGAGCCCCAAATAATCCCAAAATTCGACGCAGGTCCTAAGGCATGAAGAAATCCGGGTCGATAGCCCGCCTGGGTCGATTGCATCGGCCATCGATAGTCCTTACGCTTCAACCTCAAGAATCTGTTCCAGAGTTTTACCTTAACCTACAGCGACAATTGGAACAGTTGACTCAGGCTGTTCATGCTTTGACTCCTCCTCCTCCTCCTACACAAATTCCAACGCCAAACATACCAACGGCCCCACTGGATAATTCTGAAAGCAGAGGGAGAACGAGAACACGCACTCATAAAGAGAAGACAGAAAGGACTGCCTTTCCGCTTAGTTCGTAACCTCCTCCGCTCTCCGCAAGGAGCAGCCACCACAAGAACCGAATCCGGACAAGGACGTAACGGAATAGTCCATCTGCTCAAACAGCTTGATAGAAGGACTCAACGACGGAACCTCTCGAGAAACAGAAAGTCCGAGCGACATCGCTCTCGCATGTGTTCACCCTTTGTCAAAAAATATTGGGAGAGCAAGTTCCTGGATAACTTTGGACCGCCCGATTAATTTGCGCATATGAAGGCAAAACCGATCCATCCCGACACCTAAAATCTTTTCGATCAAGATGCTCCTCACCTGGAATCACAGACGCCAGATGTGCCGAAGCTTTTCCCGCCACTTTAGAGGGAAAAGCGCAAGACTGGTTTGTCGATCTCCCATCTAGTACAATTACTTCTTTTCAGATTTTAGCAGATCGATTCTTAGCATATTTTGCCAATTACTCAAAGCAAAAGAAAACCCCATCTACCCTCCTGCGCATTAAGCAAATGAGGGGAGAAACGCCTGTGCCTATTTAAGCCAAGTTATATAGGCGAAAGCCTAATGCTATGGGTAGGACCTTCCGCCACCTGGATGGTCGTGGACTTTTCCGATGGAAGGGTTATTAGACTCCCCTTCCGATTCTCCCCGACACTAGATCCACCAAAACCATACCGCCTCTTATGATCCACGCCCAAAAGTATATCAATTCAAGAAATATATATGGGTTGGGAAGAAGAGGCTAGACGCTGAACCTATGGACACCCGTAAGGAAAAACCCGCCATAACGCCGCCAGAAGGCCCCGGATATACTGAAAGGAAAAAGGATCGCATGGGGAAGACAAAAGGCATAAGCAGAGGCCCGAAACCTCCGCATCGCGACCCCAACGACATACGCCATGTTCGTAGAGAACCTTCTAAAGAAGGAAAAATTGTCAGATATGATCACCATACCCCACTGAATCAAACCAGAAGCCATATTCTTATGCAAATCAAAGAACAAAAACTTCTGACGTGGCCGGAGCCTGCAAGAAATGCCGAACGGCAAAAGAACAGTAAGAAGTATTGCCAATTCCATCAATCCAGAGGACATGACACAGAAAAGTGTACCCACTTGATGAACGCAATAGAAGATGTCGTTCGAAAAGGACAATTGGAAAAATACATCAACCTTGAGATCCAAGGGGAACCTGAAGTCTCGCAACCTGAAGAAGAAAAAAGGAGAAATGGGTGGGATTTACTGCTGGTGGTCCCGGGCTGGTGGTGAAAGTTCCGCCTCAGCGGAAAAGTTACGCCCGAATGGTGGGAGCCACGCAAGAAATAGAACGCCACGAAGACGCATCTCACCTACGGCCCCAATCATCTTTTACTTACAACGACGCCGCCAGAGTTCGCCACCCACATGATGACGCTGCTAGTTGTTGCTATCAAAGTATCTAATTTCCGTGATGAAAAGAGTTCTGATAGACAGTGGAAGTTCAGTTGATATTCTCTTTTGGAGTGCTTTCGAGAGGATGAGGTATGATGCAGATGATTTGCTCCCGGTAAAATCATCCTTAGTAGGGTTCTCCGGAGGGGTGGTACAACCAGAAGGAATAATCTCCTTGCCAGTTACGATAGGGAACTCGCCAAGGTCATCAACAAAGAATAACAAACTTCTTAGTTATGCGTTGTGCTTCAAGTTACAACGTAATCCTTGGCGTGCACCAACCCTCAACGCCTTTAAAAGCCGTAATCTCCACTCTACCACCTTCTCCTCAAATTCCCCGACCGAGAATGGCGTGGAGAGATAAGAGGAGATCAACCCTAGCACGGCAATGCTATGTCTCAACCCTCAAAGGGAAAAACTCTCAACGGCAAGACAAAAGTTTCGTAAGCTATGTTAGTCAACAGAATGGCCGAACGGGAAAGCGAGGAGCTTCACCTACACCCTCGTCAAGAATTGCTAACAAATTCCCCTAGACATAACCAGAGCGGATCGCACGGTACGGATTGGGCGTGCATTTGACAAAGAGAACAACAGGAAGATCTCATGGGACTATTGAGAGCAAATTCCGACCTCTTCGCTTGGTCCTCGTGAGGATATGCCGGTGTGAAGCGTAATATCATCGAAAGCATCATCTCAACATCGCATCAAGCGCTTAAACCCACAAAGCGTAAAAGGAGAAATTCGCACTGTAAAGGCGCGTATAGGTGCAGTAAGAAGAAGTGTCTAACCTCCTAAAAGCTAAGTTTATCCGAGAGGTATACTACCCGCATTGGTTAGCCAATGTGGTCCTGGTTAAAAAGCCGTCCGGAAAATGGAGAATGCGTGGTTGACTTCACGCGGACTTAAACAAAGCTCACCTAAAAGATTCATTTCCTTACCGCCAATTGATAGCTTGGTTGACTCAACAACGGCATGAGATGTTGAGCTTCACGGATGCTTTCTCGTGTTACAACCAAATCCGAATGGCCAAAGGCGACGTAAGAAAAAACGCCTTTCATTATAAGCACGGAACGCATCGCTATAAGGTAATGCCGCTCGGTCTAAAATGCCGAGCCACCTTCCAGAGGCTCATAACTACAGCTTTGAGGAGAGCAAATTGGCGGGAATGTCCGAAGCCTATGTGGACGATATCTTAGTAAAGAGCCGAAAGGCCAATGAACACCTATCGACTTACAAGAAGCTTTTCGCCTCTTCAATTTATACTATGCGGCTAAACCCAAACAAATGTTCTTTATGCTCGATCAGAAAATTCCCAGGATTTATTTTGACACAAAGAGGGATAGAAGCTTAATCCAGATAAAATCGAGCCATTCTTGACATGGGATCGCCTAAAAGTCTTCAAGAAATTCAGCGGCTTAACGGACGCTCCGGCCAAGGCTATGTGATTCATCTCCAAAGCCGGGAGAGAAAAATCTCCACTCTTCCAAGCCCTAAGAAAAGCACCCAAAATGGAGTGGAGATGTAAGAATGCTGAAAAAAGCCTTTCAAGGGCTTAAGGACTATCTCCCACACCTCAGCCATTTACTAGCTAAGCCACAAGGTGGGAGAAGAACTCTACGCTTACTTTCAAGGGCCGCCCCACACGCAAATGTACCGCTCTTCCGAGGGAAGATAATGGAATTCAAAAACTCGCCTACTACACAAGTAAAATCCTTAACGATGCGTAATCGAGATATCTACCACTTGAAAAGTTGGCCTTTGTTCTTATCACGTCAGACGGAGGTTGAGGCCGTACTTTCAAGCCCACAAGATCATAGTATTGATCGATCAGCCCCTAAAGCATTCTCCATAAACACAGAAAACTCCGGACGCTTAGCCAAGTGGGTGATAGAATTGGGCGAAGTTCGATCTCACCTACAAACCCCGAACGGCAATAAAAGCTCAGTGTAATCGCAGATTTCGTCATGGAATTAACTTTCCCAAAGAAAGGGGATGAACCCCGTCACATGAGTCCGTAAGAAAGCTCTAACATCCCTTGGACCTTATATGTTGACGGATCAAGAATCTAAGAAAAGGCGGGGCAGTGTTTTGTCCTCTACTCTCCTTCCAAATGGAAAAATCGCATGCAAGATCAAGTTCCAATTCCGAAAGCAACCAACAATGAGGCCGAATATGAAGCCCTCATCGCAGGATTACATCCGCCCGAGGGCTCTAATTCAAAGACCTCGTGCATGTATATTCTGACTCACAGCTAATAGTAAGCCATACCTTGGGCAGCTTTGAAGCGAAGGAAGAAAACATGGTCAAGTATCAAGAAGTGGTAAAGAAAATAGTTCCACACTTCGCCCGCTTCCAAATCGAAAAAGTCTGTCGAACACAAAATGAAGAGGCGGACGCTCTGTCCAAAAAGGCCACAGCACCGAACAAAGATACAGAGCCCCCCTTCAACCTGCAATACCTTCCCACAAAAACCATCGACGGATTAGAGGAAGAAGTACAAAGTACGTACCAAGAGCCAAATTTGGATAGACCCTATCGAAATTATCTACAAGGTGGATCGGCACGCTTTGAGCAAAGGTAGTTTAATGGGATTTCTTACAAATCCGCTCAATACACCATCATCAATGAGAACCTATACAGAAGATCTTATACGCAACCCTTCTTACGATGCTTGCGTCCAACCGAAGCTAGTTATGTTCTTCAAGAAATTCACGAAGGCATTGGAGGAGGTCACATTGGAGGAGGTCACGAAGGTATTTTCAGGCTCACAAAGTAACGGTATTGACTGACCAGCCCTTAAAGCAAGTCCTCCATAAGCCTGAAAATGCCGGACGTTTAGCCAAGTGGGTGATAGAATTGGGTGAGTTTGATCTCACTTATAAACCCCGAACGACAATCAAGGCTCAAGTGCTAGCAAATTTTATTGTGGAGTTGACCATTCCCTCACAGGACCCAGAAGAAAGCCCAAGCATCCCATGGTCCTTATATGTTGATGGATCAAAGAATCAAGAAAAGTCCGGAGCCGGGCTTCGTCCTTTATTCTCCTTCTAAATGGAAAATTACGGCGATGCTCAAGTTCCAATTCCGGCGACCAATAATGAAGCCGAATATGAAGCCCTCATCGCGAGGATTGCGTTTGGCTTGGGGCTCTAATTCAACATCTCAGATGTATATTCCGACTCATAGCTAGTCGTGGAGCCACACATTGGGCAATTTTGAAGTGAAGGAGGAGAACATGATTAAATACTGTGCAATGGTGAAAAAATAGTTCCATGCTTCACTTCACTTCCAGATCGAAAAAATCACGAGCACAAAATGAAAAAGCCGGGATGCCTTATCTAAAAAAGCCAATGCAGACCCACGGAGATACAAAAATCCTCTTTCAACCTACAAGATCTTCCCACAAAACTATTGAAGGGTTAGAAGGAGAAGTACAAAGTGCACGTGAAGAGTCAAGTTGGATTGATCCCATTAGGAAACTACCCGCAAGGTGGACCTACATCATCCAACAAAATGGAAGTTTGACGGATTTCTTACAAATCCGCCAAGACACTATCATTGGCTTAAAATCTATACAAGAGGTCCTATACGCAACCCTTCTTAAGGTGCTTGAGTCCCACAGAAGCCAAGTATATCCTTCAAGAAATCCATGAAGGTATTGGAGGGTCATAGGAGGCAAAGCCTTGAGTTACAAAGTCCTGCGACAAGACTATTAATGGCCAACATTAACTCAAGATGCGGTGGCGTTCGCCCAAAAATGTGATGCCAGCCAACGACATTCCAAGATTCAAAGACGACCACCAACACTGCTCACGCCAATTATCAGCCCTCGCCCGTTGGCTATCTGGGGAGTTGATCTTCTAGGGCCATTTCCTACTTCGACTCGACAAATGAAGTTTTTGATAGTGGCTATCGATTACTTCACCAAATGGGTAGAAGTTGAGCCCTTGGCCAAGATCACAGAGAAAGCTTGTCAGGGATTCTTGTGGCGAACTGTTATCTGTCGATTCGGAATTTCAGTCGCCTTCATTTCCGATAATGGGCGACAATTTGACAACAAGGCTTTCATAAGCTTACTAACTGGGTTGAAGAAATTTCGAGCGCACTTTGGGCTTATAGGACAACCACAAGAACCCCCACAGGAGAAACTCCGTTCTCTATTACTTATGGGGCAGAAGCTGTCATCCCTGCAGAAATAGGAATGCCTACCTTACGGACACAACAAACTTTCTCATCAGAAGAAAATGAGAAGAATCTCCGAGCGGAACTCGATTTACTTGAAGAGTTTAAGAGAGAAGTCATGGAAACAAAGGCAAATGCATCTATAGCCAAAAAGTAAAAGGTTCTATGACACAAGGGTGAAAAGAGTCTTCTTCCAAATCGGGTGATCCGGTCTTAAGAGAAAATGAGTTCCGTGGAAACAAAAGCCGAACGGGAAGCTAACTCCTAATTGGGAAGGCCCTTACGTCATACGTAGAATTGTCCGAAAGGGCACTTATTATCCGGTGAATATGGAAGGAAAAGCGCTTAAGCCGTCCATTTCATGTCAACACCGCTGCGACGCTACTATCGCTAGAAATCCTGTAGGCCGCCTCCTAAATGTTTCATGTAATAAAGCTTAAGTCTTTCCCAAATGAAAATGAGGTGAAAATCCCATTCTACAAAAATGAGGTGAAGATCCCATTCCACAAAAATGAGGTGAAAATCCCATTCCAAAAAGATGAGTCGGAATTATCCTACAAGGATAAACGATAATTCTCATCCAGAAACAAGGGGCAAAAATCCTGATCGAAATATGAGGCAACAATCTCATTTATAAAGGCAAGGATCATACTCAACAAATTAAAGTCCCATGATTGGACTAAAGAAGAGAAGAACCTGCTATGAAGCTTAATTTACAAGCCAGATGAAGAGAGATAGGCTTTATGAAGGACTTCTCAGAAGACTTCTTAATGGTTAAAAATAACCATGACTCGGAAATAAATCTTCACCAAAGTAAAGGTTTGCGTTTCATTCATGTAAATAGAAATTACATTCCAAAATGACTAAGTATTTACAAGAACGTTTCATAAGAATGTGAAAAAACCCCTAAGAACTAGGGCCTTCTGAGCGGTCTGGAGGAACCTGAGTCGAAGGTTCAGAAGGGGGCAGGGGTCTCTGGAATCTTTATGATTTGTCGCTCCTTCAATTCCGTGAACCTCTTCAAGACTCCAGCAAGCCCCATCATTAACACTTCTGCAGGAGAAACGTGATGACCCACCGGGCCGCAGTAGCATGTAATATATGCAGTGGCCCCTCTTTTTGCCTTCGCCTTCTAAGCCGAAGGCGACCTTCTCCTCGCTTGGAAGCCAAATCTTCCTTGAGTGTGTCAGCGCCCCTTTGAGTTCCTCTAATTCGGCCCGAACGGCCAGTAAGTTCAAAGAACCTTTAACTTTAGATCCCACCGGCTTCACCTCAGCTCCTCTGAGCGGATTTAAGTTCACTCTTTCAAACCGCTTAGAATCATCCAAAGAATCCTTTTTGATATTCTCCTGAGCAGTATGAAGAGAGCCCTCGAAAATAGTCAGCTTGGCCGCTAAATCATCTTTCTCTTTTTCCATAGCGGCCAACTGTTGAAGTCGCTCGGCCTTATCTTGCTCAAGGGCGCGGATAACCGTGAGCTGTTCTTTCTCTTTTCCCTCCAAGGCCGCACCCTAGAACTTAATTGGGCAATTTTTGCCCTACTCGCTTCCATCTTTGTCAAGTCTTCTTGACAAAGATTGCCAACTCTATCCGCCCATTGGGCAGTTTATAGAGTAGCAAATGAGTTAAAGACGATAATGCTGAATTAAGAAGTAGAAGAAATATAAGAATAGTTTTTACTAGCATGGCCGAGCGGAGAAGTTGGTAAGTGGCCTCTTCCCTCCCAGCCCTTCGGAGTTTCGTGGAGAGTTGTTAGGGCCTCATGACCATCAAAACATTCTTTACGGACCCGGCATCTCGAAAAGGAATATCCTCGGAAGGTGATTCCTTTCGTTGAGTTGTCGGTCCATTTAGGGATAAGCCCGCCATCCTCAGTTTGTCCAAGAGGGCCGCTTCTCCTGCCTCCGCCTATAAAATAAGCCTAAAGTTCAAAATTCTTAGTAAAACCATAGATACCTCTTAAGAAGTAGATTCTCACCTCCATAAGGAGGATATCCTCCCGCCGACTAGAAGAAGGGCCCTCCTCAAATTGGCGATAAAGCCGGGCGGACTTCTTCCCGAGGCTTACTTCGCCGTTCTCTTATAATTCCGGGACCGGATGCGCCCTCGAATTCTTTCTTTTGTCCTCCTCTCCCGTGGAGGACTCTTGACCGGGGTCAGCTTTTGACCCCTTTTGGGAAGAGTCTACATCTTTCTCTTCCTTTTCTTCTTCTCCTCCTTAGAAGTATCACAGCATTTGCTAGGCGCCACCTCCTTCCTTCTTCTTTCGCCTAATGGTATAGTAAGGGCGGATGCACTTCACCTTCAAAGGGGGCCAAGATGCCCTTAACATAATTCAAATCCTCGTCCTCCATCGGATTTCCTGTAAAAATAAATTCAGAGGCAAGTCAGATATCGTGATTCAAGATTGAACTAAGTTAGATACACGAATAAATCCTACCGGCAAATACTATTAAACGACAGTTAAGGAGGTTTTCCTTGGTCAAGAACTCATCCATGTAAACTTTGGATATTCTTGTCATTGCTAAGAAGAACCTCCTCTTCTTTCGTCATCTCCTCACAAGTAAGATCCGTGCGGGGAACCTCCCACTTGGTTCTGACATCCCACTCGGATTTACTTTTAACAAAGAAAAACTTACTCTTCCATAGCTTAATGGAAGAGGGGACTTTCCCTATAAACTTTCTCCCGGAACGAGCCGAGAAATAATACCAATCGGCATTAGACTCTAAATATAGACTGAACAGCATACGAAACCAACGGACGCTCGGATTTACCCCGTAGTTCTTAAAAAACAATAACAAAGCCGTTCAACAACCTCGAAGAATTCGGAGTTAATTGTGAAGGACACAAGTGATATTCTTCCAAAATCGCCTTAGCAAAGTTAGAAAAAGAAATTCTAAAGCCACCCAATAGAGCATCTTGATAGATGGATATCTCCCCCTCCCTTGGAGAGCTCGCCCTCTCCTCAGAACTCGGAACCCTAACCTCAAACAGAGAAAGGTCTATCTCATACCTCTCTACCAAGCTATCGACATCCTTCTGCCCCAGGAGGCTTATGAAGGTGCCAGACCCTCTACGCATAGCCCTAGAAGCGGGATGAATCCGCGAACCTCGGATCGAACGTCCCTACACTTTCGCCTCAAGTCGCGATGCAGACCAAGTGAGTTCAAAGCGGAGAAGGGATCGAAAGAGGGGGGGAAGCAAAGGGTTCATGAGATTCATGAGAAGAACCAGAAGAAGAAGACGCACTAACCATACCTTAGAAGAAAAAAAGGATGAAAAAACGCAAGAACTTTAGAACAGGGTTCGCCGGAGAAGAAGAGATTATGGGAAGAAGACGCGATTTAACTTTTGAAATAAAACCTTTTCCACTTGTACAACTTCGCTTCTATACAAAAGAGATGAATTCTTGGCCATTAGATCCCAGAGCTGCATCCCGATCGAGCCATTAAAATAAGGTCCCCAAATCTGGACCGTTCAGATAACCATCATTGCTTCTCTTTAAAAAATTCAAAATTCTATCCACATCAGCACACCAAACACCGCCTGACACACATAGGTAGCCGCGCCCATCATGCTGTTGACAAAGCGCACGCCGCGCACGTCACACAATCTTCTCCCTTTAAATGCGACACAGTGTGAGAGACACGTGTCTCTCTGGGGAGTAATGGCCGTTGTACCATAGAACCAACACCATAAAAGACAAATACACACATCCCAACATAGGATCACCAGCGATCATTCTTCTTGAAGAAAGCAAAGACTTTATGAACAAAAGGATTAACTTTATTTCATGTTACAACGATAGTGGTATTTAAAAAAAAAACAACATGCAAGCCCTAATGAACAAATTTTCCGTCGGAATTCCCTAGTTAACAATCCACGGATCCATCCGAGGACCCGCTCGGATAAGATTCAGAGGAGACGCACGGACTTCCACAAATTGGCCACCGTCCTCATTGTCCGCTAGGAAACCTAAGACAAAGACGCGGGCGGAGATGGGGGCCCACTTCTCTACGGCAGGAGTCGCTTCCGAACAATTCAACTTCGAAGCGCACACCCCCTGCATAAGTAATAATTAAAAGATCCCCCGCCTCTACATCATGATCAATGTGGAAGGTTTCCCACCCTTCCTCAATACTTATCTCACCTACACCCACTAATGCGAGAAGGGAGGTTATACACAGCCATTTGGACTTACTCAAAATGGATGACCCCTGGCCCTTAAGTCCGCCTGGGATGTTCATAAAAAGAACTTGGAATTCAAGTAAAATGACGAGAACACACCGAGTGAAAGTGAAAAATTTATAGAAAGACAAATGAGCCATTATACAAAGCTACAAAGATTTTTGGATTTTGAATAAAAACACTACCCCTACAAGCTCCTTAAATAGAAAAAACTTAGCCACACCATTCATAGCGAAAATTCTCGAGAAAAAATCTACCTCGATTAAAACAAACGACACAAGAAACTTCGTTACCTATTAAAAGCACATGTACCTTAAACAAAGTCTACACCTACATAGACACATGCCAACTTCAAGAAAGATACTTTGTTCTTCTGAACCAAGCGAGAAGTGCGGTTAACTCACCCCTCGCCATTTTTGAACAAGTACAACTTTGGGACTAATTAGTGTTACTGGATATATTTGGTAAGACGCTGTCATGTAATCTAAATGGCCACCTTGTCATACACAGTGATCTGGTCCCTTTGTGCTACCGCAATATCACCAAATATCCTAGTATAATTCCGCTCAAAGGCAAATAAAAATGAGGGTTCAATCCTACAAACAAATCCGGCCTAATTATAGCAACCTTCTTATCCACAAAGGCTTAGGGTCTCATAAGGTGCTTATAGCCACCTAGGGAAGAAAATATCTAACGCTTCTACATAAGTGGTAGATCTTATCCACTTGCCTCTACAAAGAGGGTTTTCTACTTACCTACGTAGCACCTCACGTAGTAGGCGTATATTTTTTTACCGTACTTTTAGAAGATATTTACTCACCGCCTTTACTTGCACGCCTTTACCCAATCGCTTTCCTAAACCGCTTTAAGTTGCTATAAAAGAAGAGCAAATGATAGAAAGAACAAAACAAGAAAAATCATTACACAAAGAACTAACTTATGTCTAAGACTTCCTTCTCGCAAGCTTTCCTGACAATTAAGCATCGGAGCAACCGCAAGGCGTAAATGCCCACCCTGATCCCTCCCTTCTCCTTTTCTGATTCACCCTAAAGCAAAGAGCCATAATCTGACCGGAATTCCAAAGCGCTCCTCGTGGTTCCCCGCTCGTAAGTTGAAGTAAGCTGGCCCACACCAACTATAAATTTCAACCGCTTGTCAAAGGTCGAGACCGTGCATCACGAGGCAACAAGTAGCCAACAAAACCCTAATTAACTAAACCTTAATCTATCCTCTCTCTCTCTCCCACCCGGCACTGCCACGCTGCGTGATAGCCCTCCGCCCACTTCATCTTCTTTCCTCTCCCTCCTCCCCTCACCGCCTCTCCTTTTTTCCTCCCGTGCCGCCCCCAACCTCCTTTGTCCTCAGGTTCCAATGTACATAGACCCTTCCTTTGATTTATCGAAATTCAGAGAATCAAGATGCTATTATTTTTCTAATTTTTAAGAATTAGAAGATGAATATGAGAAAGTTTTTGTTGGTTCTTCTGCATGAATGCTTATTTCTAAGGAGAAAATTCCACACAACTTTGCCGCTTCGTTTTGTCAAGAAGTGGCCTTGAACCCTTTTTAGGTAACAAGTCATGATCCCAAGTACTTGTGGAGTGAGTTAAAAGGTCTACAATCAAGGAGGTCGGGGTGGCAGGGGAGGAGGAAGAGGAGGTGTGTGGCAGCCGGCGAAGAAAAGGGGGAGGAAGAAGATGAAGAGGGATAGAGGGTTGTCACGAGCAGCGGCGGCGGGTGGGAGAGAGAGGATAGATTAGGGTTTAGTTAATTAGGGTTTGATTTTAATTAATTAGTTAATTAGATTATGATTAGGGTTAAAATTAATGTTAAGGCTTAGTCAATTATAATTTACATGATTTGACGAAAATGCCCCTGCCAAGTCAGCAGGGGTTAACTCCGTTGACGACTTTTCCCGTTTTTATAAATTGGAGAAATCATAGTTTTTTTTAAGGGGAAAAAAACACATTTTCTATTTTGCAAATCAGTGAAACCACATGGGCTTTTTTAAAATTTCCCTAATTTTTTTAATCAGATTTTTGAAGGATGGATGAACCCCCACAACTTGGCAATAAGAACAGTTGTTTGTATTGGTTCCAAGAAAAATGCAAGCTTGTTGGTGGTAATAATAATAATAATAATAATAATAATAATAATAATTAATATGATGATGATGATAATAATAATAATAACAATAACAATAATAATAATAATAATAATAATAATAATAATAATAATAATAATAATAATAATAATAAAATATTATCATAATAATAAAGTAGCAATAATAATAACAATAATTATTATTATTATAATAGTATTAACAATAATCAATTATATATTATCTATTTACTTCTATAAGATGATTGTTGGTCCAACATTTTAATGTATGTGGACCAAATTACCCTCAATAAGTTATCATAATTCTAATAATATCCCAAATCTATTAAATGTTCTTAAATGTCCTATTAAATATATATTAAATTTAATTTATTATAAATATTTATGTATTTTATTCTATTATTTAAATTTTATATATTGTTCATATTTTATAAAAAAAATTTATGTACATGCCAAAATACCCTTTATTAAGTAAATTTATAATAATTTATATAATTTTAGTAATTATTTTACAAGTCTTTAGATGTATAGGATTGCATTATATAAGATTTACATTAAATTGATTTTTTGGCATGTATAAGAGATATCAGTCTTTAACATATTTTATTCATTTAATTTTTTAAATATTTTTTATTAATTATTAAATTTTCATGAGAATAGATATTAAATTATGAAAAATGTTGATTACTACGAAAAAAATAAGTTTCATTATTTAAATCTATATTTATTTATTTATTATTTTATTAGTGCGATGAGTTGAATGAGAAATTTATTATATTTTACTCATTTAAAATATAAATTAATTAATTTCTCCTCAAAAAAAAAGGAGGAGGGGAAGAGTTACAGGTCTTGATAAAGCCCCCAAATATAACATATTGTTCATATTTTGAAAACATAAAAGTATTTTTAGGTAAACTATATTATTAAATTTTTTATGTACATGACAAAATACCCTCTATCAATTCAATTTATAATGGATATGTACATCAAAAATTAACATATGTTATATCCCTTAAAATTTAAAATGGATATGTACATCAATTTATAATACAAAATACCCTCTATCAATTGACAAAATATCTCTAAAAATTAACATATCCCTTATACCTTAATTTATTTTTAATTTTTATTCAAAACTAATAAATCTTAAAATTTTGTATTAGAACTAATTTTTTTTCTTTGCTTTGCTTTTATAAATCTTTCAACAATGTGTCATATATGGATAACATGTCTTGCATAGGAATTTTTTCGCTAGATTGTTACATATTATTTATTTAAAATATGTATAACTTATATAGGTAGTTGCTAATCTTTGTATTGGATTATCAATTTTGTATTTCTTTTGTAAGAAAAATTATATTCAAGTGATGCTCGTAGTTATAGTGAATATGATGGGAAGAATTATATTGCTCTTTGATTCTTCGGAAAGTGATGGGGAACCAAATGTTTCTACGCCGCCGATCCTAATTCATAAGAAGATTATTTCTCTTTTATATATTGGTTTACAAAAATATTGAATTTTTGATACTTGTTTGTTGAACTTATTATTTTTATATTGCCTATAATTGAATATTATCCTAAATATTTTATCTATAATAGGTCATTAAAATGAATTACCTATCTTATTGTGTTTTTTCTCTCAATATGCATAAATTTCATAGGAGTTCTCCTTATATATTGTTTTAGATTTGCTTGAGACTTTGCTTCTAACATTCCTCTTATCATTTTGTGTTCTTTTGTAGTCATTATGCTAAATATCTATTATTATTTTGTTTCAAATAAAAGCATGTATGGAAGCAATTCATTATTCTTCATATAAGTAAAAAAAAGACCCTTAATTTATCTATTAATAATAGTCATTTTTGAATTATAGGGTTTTCTACTTTTTCCACTTTGATTTTTATTTAATATATTTGAAAAAACATATTAAACTAACAATAAAATTCAGATTATATTAAAAATAAAAATTATCGAAACAAATTTATTATGTACTTTAATGATATTATATTTCATTAATTGGACTTTTAAAAAAATAGATTTGGTACAACACCAAATAATGTAATAATTTTATTTTAATTAATATTAAAATATTTATGTAACTAATATTTATTATTTAAATTTTATTTATCTATTATGTAACTAATATTTACGTGCAAAACGCATACATGATACTAGTAATTATTAATAGTAATAAAACATGTGACAAAAGCATAATTCTTGGGATATTATTATAATTCAACGAATATCCATTTTAGTAATTTGCCACTGAAAAAGTCCTTTTGGGAATGCACATCCAAACAACTTCCCAAATAAAAGTACTTCCTCAATTAGCTAATCCAAACACCAAAATAAGCGTAAGTTCTTAACTTGTTCCGAGAAGCACTTTTTCGTAAGTCCTAGGGGTGTTTGGATTGGCTTTTGAAAAAAAAAACACTTTTTTTTGAGTTTGCTAGAAGGACTTTTAAAAAAACGACTTATGAAAGTAAGTTAAGCGCTTTTGTAATTTTTATGTTTGGGTATGTTAATGTAGAAGTACTTTTATAATAATAAAAAATAATAAAAATAGTAATAATGGTATTTTGGTAATTGACCCTTTTGCAAAATAGGCTTAAAAAGGTTTTAGAAAGATGTTTTGGTAATTAACACTTTCTAAAACAACTTCTACAAAACGGCTTTTTTTAGAAGCACCAAACCACTAGTTCGAAAAAAAGCACTTCTGGGGTTTTTTTAGTGCTTCTGGTTTTTTTAAAAAACTCATCCAAACACCTTTCTTTTCTCCAAAAGTGTTTAACTTACTCCAGAAGCACTTCTGGAGGAAAAAAAAAAGCCAATCTAAACACCCCCTAGGATTTTGAAAAAAAGCGCTTTTTTCAGAAGCCAGCCCAAGCAAGCCCAAAACATACAACTTGATGAACTTTTAAAACAAACAGAACTAGTTAATTTGGAGAAAAACATAATCCTTGACAACAATTTTTACAATCTGAGTTTCAAAAGAAAATGTAACACCCATCTTCTTTTTCAGGGAAATGTGTCACACAAGCCAGGTCAAGGGAATGAACCCTAAACCTAAGGTTGTAAAACTACTAACCAACTGTAAATCAGATAACATGCGAAACCTAATTAAAGCAAACTGAAGATATTATAAACTCAAACTTCAAATACTGTTTAGTACATCACAAAATAAATATTGTCTTAAGCTTAAAGGTCTCAAATACACTCATGATCAAACATAAGATAATAACTATGATACGGGAGTCAGAGCCAGCTATAGGACATCTCCACTAGACTCGAAATCAGACAAACCCTCTATACGGTCTTATGTTTATCGCCTACAATCACAATGTCGAGAGAAAAGGGGATGAGTTAGTGGAGCTCAGTGAATTGGGAACAACATTGTCGGGTATAAACTATACCCGTATAATAGAGTAAAAACTATAAATCAGAAGCATAAAATATGCATATATAATAACTAAAATTAAATAATGAAATTTGAAAGAAATACTTGGCAAATATATGTTGGTCAATGTATTATCTTCAATTTGTTTAATCATGTCAAATGCATAAAAATCTCATGTATACGAAACTAGGTTTTTGTTTCTTTGTCCTGTGAATAATTCCTAGATCCGACATTTCCCTTGGTAATCTGTACCACTAACCTCCACTGTCGAGTCATACTCAATCACCAGAAGGTGGAAAATACAGAATCATCTGATAATCAAAAGACTATAATCTCTAACTACACATTTACTTTAATACTGCAGGACAAGTGACCACTGGGTAGAACTATCCTCTCTACACTGTGGTCAAATTATATACACACACTAGGCACCCAAGAGTATGGAAAAGGGGATTTGATTTTATAAAAGGAATATTTTTAAAACAGTATAGTTCGGAGATGAGAAAAGAGTGGATTTGAGAAAAGAGAAGAGAGATAAGCCTTGGGGTTGAGAAGAGAGCCGAGAGAAGAGGGGCTAGGGTTAAAGGTTAGGATTGGGAGAGGAGGAGAAGAGGTGGGGTTGAGAGAGAGACATGTTGGGGTAGGGAAGAAAGAGAGGGAAGAGGGGTTGAGAAGAAAGAAGAGAGATGAGGCTGAGGATGAGCAAGGGAGTGTGGTTAAGTCATGTTTTAACTAAGGTTAGAGTTTTAACTATAGTAAATATACACTACTTAGAAATGTTACATTTACTCATGGAAGTTTTACTCACATAAATTTACGGCGTGGCTAAAATTTATATATAGTCATACTTATATTTATGTGAGTAATAAAGTATAGTCACAGCTTATTTTATGTGTGACTATAGAGGTTGTTTTAGTCATGATTTTATTTTACGTGACTATAGGTTATATATTATAGTCACGCTTACATTCATGCAAGTGAGTATTAAAGTAATACTCTATAGTCACGATTATTTTATATGTGACTGCATAGGTTTTTTTAGTTATGCATTTTTTTTTACCGTGACTATAGTTTATAGTCATTCATGCATGAGTATTACTATAACTCTATTTTTAAAAAAATAATTTATAAAATTAAATATTAGTTAATATTACTCAACAAACAAAGTAAAATAATTTAAAATTTGTTAAATATTAAGGATAGATAATTATAAATATTTAATATATCATTTCACTTATTTTCAGGGAGTAAAATATAAAAACACCAAAAGAAACCGTAAACACGAAGGCAGACAAGATCTTGAGAATGATCAAGCTCTGCTCTTATGTGACAGCTCTTATGTCCTTCTTAAACACTATGACCAACTCCGCCTCCTCTTCAATCTATTTTATAAATTTATAAAAATATATATTTGTGTATGTACTAGTACGTACTTCTATGAGGCCTTGAGGCATTGCATTCCTTGGCCCCAAAAAAACCCAAAAAACCCAAACAAAAATAGACCCCTTCCTACACACCCACACCCATGATATAGGCCAAAAAAAGAGATCTTGGGTTACAACCCAAGGTATCTTAGAATTTACCTATATACTACACTCACAAATTATAAAAGTAAGGCCCCCTAACGGTAATATTAATATATATATATATATATATATATATATATATATATATATATATATATATTTTTCTCACATCAGGTCGGTCAGATCACTGTGTTGATCTGACCGCCTCCCATTTTGATCCCTGGAGCATGTTTAAATAATTTCCAACTGTAGGATGGGAAGATCATCGAAAAATAAGCTAGCCACTTAACGGTTCTTATTTTAAGAAAATTTTAACGATTAAAAATTTCAACCATTAAAAGGGTCACCAAATTGTATGAAAATTGACAGGCTAGCTTATTTTTCGATGATCTTCCCATCCGTATGGTTGGTAATCCTTCAAACATGCTCTAGGGGTCAAAATGGGTATGGCTTGGATCTACACAAATGCCGATCCGGGCCAAGACCGTAGAAGGACCCTAAAAATATAGTTAAATAAAAAAATATTTTAAAAACTGCCAACACACCCAACACCAGTAAATAAAAATGATAACGAGGTTAAATGTGTCAAAAGCCCAAAACTAGCTCATTTATATTGATATCTTTCCAAACGAGGTTTCTTCACAGGAACGCATGGGCGTAGCAAGTAGCCGGCGCGGCCGCCGATCCCATGGTGGGTGATCGGGCTACATCAAGTCATGGGCGCTTTTATGCTCGTGTGCACGTGTGTGCCGGCCCACGCCTTCAAGAACTATGTCTCAAAGACGCCTTCTGTCCGTAGGCCCTAGCATGCTTCCCGGCTATCAATGTCTCCCGGACGCTGCCGGCTGGCCGAAGCCGCTCCTCCGGAGTCCGGGTCCATTGGAGTGGTGATGTCGATCTTGTGGAGATCCCCGAGAATCCTCCTCAAGATTGTGACTAAGCGTCTCCACAGTGGCTTGAAGGGGATTATACCCTTCGAGGAGGGACCTTGCGCTGGGATCATCAGGAAAGACTGCTCTTGTGAGATTCTAGGGTTGGGGCTTGTTTGATTAGTGATTTTTGGTGAGATTTGATGTTTTTATGTGGGTTTTGCAAAATAAGGGGCATGTTTTGTGATTTTTATCATCATAAATTTTCAAGGTCAAGAGATGCAACTTGATAGTCTATTGGATAAGGATAACTATAGTTGTCATTTGAGCCGAGGACTTGATAGTCTATTGGATAAGGATAACTATAGTTGGGTAAACTAGGCTTGACAAATAAAAGGTTCACTTTTCTCGATAGCATTTGATTATTTAGTTGTGAACCATTATTATGATTAGGTATAGGATTGGTAATGGGGCGACGGGCGGCCGTAGTTTTATCACAACCACCCTGCCCCAACTGGCCCCTCGCCCCGCACCCCGCCTCAGCCCAAATAATGAGGTTTTCAATACTACAACCGCTATCAGCTGGTTTTTCCTCATACCCCCCGCCTAGCCTACCTCGCTATAGGGTATGTTTGTAATTTTTTAGTCGGGATGTATGACGGATTTAAAATGGGTGTTTACCAAACCAAATTTCCTCGCCTTCCTTCTCATAAAAATCCCCACCCTCGTCCCCGCCTGCCCCGCCTCTCCAACAAAACAGCCCATTCGGGGCGGATCGGATCGGGGGTTGCCTTCCCTAATTAGGTATGTGTGAACTGATTCAAGTTAATGTGAATTGTTTCCACTATAAAGAAGAGATGGAGATGTACATTCTGTTTGGAACTTGTGTAGGCATTCCAACACAATCAGAGTTTTTGGTTTAGATATTGGAGTTCATTATTTCATTAAGGATTCCTTTGAAATTAACATGAATATTATTAATTTTATTGTCCACTAATTCCTTGGCAAAGCTTTACTAAGAATTCAGTTTTCTATGGTTAAATTCCTTCTTTTGCGATGCTTAAGAAATCCCAAAGATGAGTGTAGAAAGAACTTAACGACAGTGCCATGACTCACCAAAAGTCCAAATTCAAGTCGTTGATCCCCACCATTAGGGCCTAGTTTGTCCCAAAAAATAAATTAACCTTAATTTGTTTTGCAATTAGTGCATCACTTATGAGATCATCGTTGATTATTTGTCAATAGGGAGGTGGAGAAAATATATTACTGGTTGTTAGAGCTAAAATCGGATTGAATTCCCAATTTCAACTAAACAATTGAATTTATATTGATTAGAGGGCTATCTTAGTAGAAAATCAATCAAGAATCCAAACAAAAGAAGAGAGAAACCAAATTTATGTGGAAAAACCCCAATTAATGGGGAAAAAACCACGAGAAAGAGAAATCTCACTATCAACAGCTGAGTTTACAAGAGATCTTACAATAATTTCTTGAATATAAGGACAAGGAGAGAGAAAGAGAGAGTTGATCCTGATTCCAAATAGGTAGAGCTTTGCTGCTGGAATTCAACTTGTTCAAATGAGCTGTGATCCCCGCCTTTTATAGACGCAGGCTACGTGCTGAGCACGCTTCTCAATTTAGGCACGTGTTTGCTACCGGTATCCCTTCCTACCTAAGTGCCGACTAATTGTCCGAGTCAGTTTCCAAATTTGTAACTCTTCTAGAAGTCCAGACTGTTTACAACTGTATTTCTTCTAGAAGGTCTGAACCGATATAGATGGTTATCAGTCTAAGAGTGCCTTCACTGATTGACACGTTTCAGGTTGGGGAGTTCCTTCTGATCCCGATAAGTCATCTAATAACATTGACATATCGAGTACGTATATTGGATCGGCAAGGTATATCATATCGTGATAACCTGGCTGGATGGAAGGGTTATATCGGAATGATCCAATCACGGACTGATATGTTGGTACTGGAGGGCCTTGCCTTGTTATCTTGACATGTGGCCTACTTGGATGAATGTCAGGTGTCTTACCACTTTCATCCCTATCAATAGTCCCCCATCAAGTGTGCTTGCGAATTAATTCGAAGGATGATCAAATATTCTTTGATCATTGTTCGAGTTAATGAGGCTAAGCATTTTTGAGATCAGATCGTTCTTGGGCCTATCATGTCGATATCCCCTCTAGTGTTTTCATTTAATGATTCTTCTCTCTTCTGTACCATACCTCTGTGACTTGTTTGTTCCAACATTCCTTTTCTTCTTTCCTCGGATATTTAATTTGACAATTTTGTTCAACCTGTTAAATCGAGAGGCGTACGGCTTGTTTTGGAATGCGGCATCACTACTCCTTTAAGGGTAAAGAAGCCTTCGTCGCCTGCTAGTCATTAATGATTCACTGCTCAACATTGATTATCCGCCATCACTCATTATCGAGATATGGTTTCCGATGGTTGTTGTGACGTCGGTTTCATGATGATCTAACCTTTTCATCTTCCATACGTCAAGAAATCGAACCGCTTTTGAATTCTTATCCATTTCCAACCGTTAGATGCAGGGTTTTGTACTGTACCCTGGATTGATCTCGGTCGTCGATTCTATTCTTAAGTACTATTGAGGATTCTAATTTGAATTTTGGAATCATTCGAGAACGACGCTTTTTCTGCAAAGATTTTCTTGCTTTGTTCACTGGTTCGTTTTATCTCTTCTTCAAAAGGTCATCGATCTCTTGATTCTCAGAAGGATCGATTCGCTCAGGTACGAGGTTTCTTCCTCCTTCTTGAACTCGAGTCTTCTTCGTTTAGGGTTTCTTTCGCTGGTTCTTCACGATGCCTAAGGCTGTCAGAGATCCAAAACTTTGTTCCATCTTTTTTGTTAATACTCTTTCTGAGGATTTAATAGATGATTTGGTGAAGCGGTATAACCTTTCCTTATCTAACATCTCCTATAGTGTTCCTTCTCCTTTTGAGCGTGCTTGTTCTCCCTCTTAGGAAGTAGATCTAGTTATTTACCAGGACGCTTTGATAGCTGGTCTTAGGTTGCCCTTTCCACAAATCTTTGTAGATATTTTTTGACATTTTAGTTTGAACCCTTCTCAGTTGACTCCAAACTCTTGGAGAATCCTTTGTAGTTTTGTTGTGGTTTCAATTCTTTGCAAGTTGAACCGTCTGCTCGTCTATTAAGCCTCCTTTTCAGCCTTAACCAAGATAGGCAATTTGACTGGTTTTACTTCGGGGCTAAGCAAGGTAGACTCTTCCTTGGTTCAATCCCGGATTCAATTAAGGACTGGAAGAGCAAATACTTTTTTGTCTCCAATAGCAAAAGTTGGGGGTTTAGTACTAAATGGGGTACTCCTCGTGCTCATTTGGCTTCCAAAGAGAAGATAACGCCAGCCGAAGAGGAATGGTTGGAAAAATTCAAGGAATTCCGCAATACTCTATTAGATAAATCCTTCTTGTATGACAAACGACTTCAAGAGTGTGGGCTGTATTTAGCTTTGGGTAGGATTATTTCGAATCTCTTGTTCATGTCGCTTAATGATTCCGATCTGTTGTTTGATCTTGATTTCTTTTTTTATCTTTTTTTCCAAATGACGATATGGCTCCGAAGACACTGGCTGAAAGGATGCGTGCTATTTCCCGTTCGGATAAATTGAAGAAGAAAGGGAAGGAGACCCCGAGTGAAGAAGTTCCCAATCCAAATAGAAGAGAGGTCGAGAAGACTCTATCTGACAATGTTCTTACACAACAACTTGATGAGAGCCGTAGAATCAAACCTGATGCTACACTATTAATTTTGAAACCGTAGTAGCTCCCCAGTAGTCGCTAGTCTTCCTCTCTTCCGCTCCTATCAATGCTCCAAATGTCAAGAGGAGGGAGATTAGTGAACGCAGCCGGAGAAGCTTGGTTCCGTTCCTTTCCGCCTCTCGTGATACCGTGCATAGAAGGCGGTTGCAGAAGTCTCGATCAGTCCCGCTCAAGAGTCTTCTTCCTATCACATCGCGGTTCCAATATCCCGCTCCCGATGTATGCCCTGCTGCTCCTCCCTTGTCTCTCCCTATCATGTCAAGTTCCGATGCCCCGCCTCAGATGTAACGGTTTCTTGAAGATCGGGAGGACTTCTGCATCGGAAGGAGGTATCCGTTGGAGGTCGGATCCTGCAGCAATAGGGATCGAGGTAATATTCTTGTGTTTTCAACGATCTTTTTCTTTTAGAATCTTCTCCGCTCGACCTTTCAAGTGTTGGGATTGGTTAGTTCTATCTCGCTCTAATTGTAGGAGTGGCAGGTGAACCGTGAACCCTCTTGTTGGTGGGCCTAGTGTCCAAGGATCCGGAACTTCGGGGAGATCTTCCTAAAAGATAATGCCTTGCTTATCGACACCAAGCTCATTAGGAGTTCCATCCGCTTCTCGGCGCATGATAATGTTAATAATCATCTCAATCAATTTGGCTTGGAAGAGTCTTGTGCTCATTTCCGCTTATCTCTTGCTTCGTATGTTATCGCCTTTCTCATTCGTTTATGTGTAACTTCATTTCGCGTCTTCCTTATTGAGAATTTCCTTTACATACCACCTTATGGGGAGAACGGATCATGAGATTTTTGCGAGCATGGGGATCCTGAGATCAAGGCTCACGTCTCCAAATTGGAGGATGAGAATAAGAAACTGTTGGAAATCCTTTCTCTCAAAGATGTTGAGATAGTTAAACTAAATGGAGCGAAGGATTCCATCACTGCTAAATTGGGAAAGTCCGAAGGGGTCAATGCTGCACTGAAGATCAACTATGAGAGTTTGCAAGCTTCTCTTTCTCTATCTGAGCAAACTATCACTGCTTTGAGACAGGATTTGGACTAATCTAGGGGAGAGAGAAATTTTGCTGTTAAGTTTGAAGGACTATCTGAGAGACTATCTGTGCTTGAACGAGACATTTCTTCTGAAAAGGAAACGAAGAGCAGTTTGAGAGAGAAGCTTGAAGCTACTTAAAGATTGGCTGGTAAACTGAATGAAGATAATGATCTTTTATCTGAACAGTTGAAAACCAAAGATACTCTCTTCTCTCGTGCTCAAAATGAAATCTCTCTTGCGCAACAGTCGAAGGAGGATACTGACAAGGAACTGTCATCCTTGCGATATGATTTGAATAAAAGCTGGAAGAAATCTATGGAACTAGAGGAGAAACTCGCTGCTGCAGAGAAGAGAGAGCTATTTGATGATGAGATTCGCAGAGTGTCATAAGAGGTTTATGCAGTTTTAAGCTGTATCCATTCTGTTGATCCTTCAGTGAACTTTAATCGGACTCCTTACGATGAAGCAGTGGAACTATATTTTGATA
Organism: Dioscorea zingiberensis; assembly: GCA_026586065.1. Lineage (NCBI taxonomy): Eukaryota > Viridiplantae > Streptophyta > Magnoliopsida > Dioscoreales > Dioscoreaceae > Dioscorea > Dioscorea zingiberensis. The sequence goes on from CM048822.1 coordinate 38,601,144, forward strand.
AGTGTCAAGGAGGAGGGGAAGAGGATAAAGAGTCTGCTCTTGAAGATGTGAGAACTGATGCCTCTTGCTTGGAGGAGGTTCCGGTTGCAATGACATCGGACGCAGTGACATTGGATAAGGATGTCTCCTATAAAATAATTCCTCCATCGGCTATAGCTGACCCGAAAAAGTTTTTGAATGTGAAGTAGTCATACTGGGTCAAGTGTCGATCCGCGGAAGAGAAAAGATGTGCCCTCCAATGAAGTCAGCCAGCCGCTATCCGAGATCAAGACGCATGTAGCAGCTATATATATGTTCGGACTTCATTCATTTCGATCTTTAGTTGAACGCATCTTCACTTTTCGTTCTTTTGTTTGATCAAAGCCACTTCCGTTAATCCTATTGGGAGTGGAGACTTGGGAGAAGATCAAGGGACACATCCACCTTTTGCGCATACGAGGGAAGGTTAATTTGGATTTTTTTTTTTTTGTTTCCTTTGCTTGTACTTAAACTTTCTTTTTTCTGATGCTGACTTCGCTGAGTTAGTTATTGCTGATTTTAGAGACTTAGGATTCCAATCTGCCCTCAATACATTGTGCATCGGGTGTCGTAGAAGTAATTAGTAGATCTTTGTTTCTTTATTTCTGGTTGAATCTTTCTGAGAGCTATTCTGATCTTCTCCTCTTCTTCTTTTCTCTTGCTAGATCGACCAGAAGTTAAACAACTTCAAAGTGAAATCAAAGAACTAAAGATGGTACGAGAAAATATTTTGAATGATCATGTGAGGAAATCTCAAGATACTCTGGATAAGATGCTGCATGCGAGGCTTGTAGAAGGAGTGTAGCTAAATCAAGGAATTGGGACCTCGTTTGAAGGAGAATTTTGCTTTTGATAGTTCCTCATTTTCTTGCTTGAGCTTGAATGTAACAGCAAACCTTGTTTGGGTTATGTCTTTCGTATGAACTCCTTGATTGTTTCTTTGTCTCTTCTCCTCTTGCTTTCTGCCTTTTTGGAAATAAAGAGAATTGTTATCCGATTTTTCTTCAATGCTTGCTAAAGAATAACTTGTCGAATGCCGACCAGTTTTCAAGACTCCACATCGGATCGGATCGTGTTTGTTATTTTGATTTCGCCATCGGATCCGATACGTTTGTCAACTTGCACCACTGTAAATCAGGTAATAAAATGTCATGCTGCGGAGCAACGAGTTTTTCATTCTTGATACAGTTTGACTTAACTGACTCTTGGGAATAGGAGCAATTATCCCTCTTTATTAAGCTTTGAATTCTGATGTGTTTCCAAAGTGGTTTTAATGAGACATTCTCTACGAGGAGTTAAAAGGCCTTTATTGGCCCGAAACGAAGCGCCCGCGTCCCTTAGTATTTTGGGCATGTATTAACTGCTCCAGATTTTTCTGTAGAAATCATAGTATAAATGGAGATGGTGATGGTTCTCCTGGATCATCCTTCCTGACACTATGGGTGACAATAGTTGTCATTCTTTCTACAAGTTCTTCTGTACTGGCGACAACTTTCGCCGTTTATGGATTCCAAGGGCTTTTCAAGGCCACATGAGGTTCCTTGAAGAAGGGCCGATTAGGTTGCGCGGGGCAAGTGGAAATTTCTGGTCGGTGACGCTTGTCGTGCCGAGAGAACTTGGAGAATTCCGTTTTACAAACGGGTTGGAAGGACTTCTGTGAGAGATCATCAATCGGAAGAAAGAGATCTTCTTGTCTTTGTCTTTCGGGAGGATGAATGTTTTGAAGTCCATATCCTTGGGGGGAATAGGTGCCAGAAGGCGTCGACTCTTATGGCTTCTCCTGCTCAAGTTCTAGATGCTGTCTCTAATCTTGACTCCTCTGATTCCTCTTAATTCGTATTCTTTGTTGTAATCGTGTATTTTTCATCAATGAATTTTCCTTCCTATCAGACTGTCTTCTTTTTATCAGCTTGTGTTTGAAGTGTTTTAGCATCCTTATTGTGAATGAATCTTTTTTCTTTCCATTGCAATGTAATCCTTTTTAGGGGTGCTAAGCCATTATGTTTTTGCTGAAGAATAAGACCTCATTTCTCATGTGGGAAGTTGGTACGCCCCGTTGATGCGGCAGATCCATGTGGTTGCTCTTGGATGATGGATCGGTTTGGTTGGTTGTAGTAGACCGGTATGGTCGTCTTCATTAGGAGACCGGTATGATCCTTTAATGTGGTAGACCCGTATGGTCTTTTTTAATGATGGACCGGTATGGTCATCTTCATTAGGGGACCGGTATGGTCCTTTGATGTGGTAGACCGGTATGGTCTTTTTTAATGAAGGACCGGTATGGTCATCTTCATTATGGGACCGGTATGGTCCTTTGATGTGGCAGACCGGTATGGTCTTTTGTAATGAAGGACTGGTATGGTCATCTTCATCGGGGGACCGTTATGGTCCTTTGTAATGAAGGACCCGTATGGTCCGTTGATGTTTCGGGACTGGTATTGTCCGTTGAAATGAAGGGCCGGTATGGCTCCAAATGTTGATTTCCTTTTTCTTCGTTAGCGAATAAATTTTCCTAGAGGCAAAGTAAAAAAATTAGAAAGTATAAATGTATGAGGAGCAAATGATTTTATTGATAGTACATCCAAAGATGTTCTGAATGGTATGGACTTTGAGTTTGCGTCCATCCATTTTTGAGAGCCAGTATGTACTGGGCCTTACAATTTCTTGCACAATATATGGGCCTTCTCAATTGGTATTTAGCTTCCCGATTCGGCTCTTGTTACCTTGAAAGATATTCTCTTGCAGCACAAGATCTCCAACTTGGAAGGTTACTTCTTTCACTTTGGCATTATAGTATCTTTTGACTTTCTGCCGGTATGTTGCTGTTCGAACATTGACACAGTCCCTCTTTTTTTCTAAGAGATCAAGCTCGGCCCGGAGCTGTTCTTCATTGCTTACTAGATCGAAGGATTGTGTTCTTGGTGTGGGCAAATTAATCTCCGCTGGGAGGACAGCTTCGACTCCAAATGCTAATGTGAATGGAGTTTCGCCCGTCAGGGTTCGAGCAGTCGTCCGATATGCCCATAGAGTACTTGGAATTTCCTCTACCCAGTTTGATCAGTTTCGGAGGACCCGGGTCTTCAGACTGTGAAGAAGAGTTCTGTTGGTTACTTCCACTTGTTCATTTGCTTGTGGGTGAGTGACAGAGGTCAGTCTTGACTCTACACCAAGATCTCTACACAACTTCTTGAAGACAGGGTTATCGAACTGGCGGCCATTATCAGTGATGAAAGCCACGGATAAGCCGAGCGGCAAATAATGGATTTCCATAAGAAATTCTTACAAGCTTTCCCTGTGATCGATGCCAGTGGTTCTGCCTCTACCCACTTTGTAAAATAGTTGATCGCCACAATCAAGAATTCATCTGCCGAATGGCTACGGGAAATGGCCCGAGTATATCTACTCCCCAAAAAGCAAAGGGCCTTGTACTCACGACTGCAGTGAGTGGAATTGGGGGGCGCCGCTGAATATTGGAGTGGTGTTGGCAGGCATCGCATTTCTTGACGAATTCAATGGCATCTTTGTTTAAGGTTGGCTAGTAATATCCTTGCCTCAAAATTTTATGACTTAATGCTCTTCCTCCCAGATGGTCTCACGCTATTCCTTCATGGATTTGCTGAAGGACATATTCCGATTTTGAGGACCGGAGGCATTTCAGCAAAGGGAGGGTGTAGGATCTTTTATAAAGTTGTCCATCCACCACATTATAACGGGAGACTCGGATGGTGATTCTTCGAGCTTCTTTGGGTTCTTGAGGTAGAGTTCCTTCTTGCAGGTAATTCAGGATTGGATCGATCCAATATGGCTCCTGATCGATATCCATAAGTTCCTCAAGTGGTCGACAATCAATTGTCCTGGCTGCCAAGTATTGAGTGTTGATTGATTGTTCAGCATTGGCATTTGCTGAGGCTAATTTAGATAGCATATTGGTCTTCTGATTTTCTGCCCTGGGGATTTTGGAGATGTGGCATTTTTCAAAGCTTGTGGTGAGCTTCTGCAACAGAGACTTATACTTGTCCATATGGTCTTCCCTTGCCTCAAATTCTTCATTCAGATGGCCCACAACCAACTGAGAATCAGTGTTAGCTTGCAGATCCCGTACTCCAAGACCGCGAGCTAACTGTAATCCAGCTATCATTGCTTCATACTTGGCCTCATTATTGGTTGCTTTAAACCCAAATTTTAAGATAATAGAAGTGCTCTATCCAGATGGTGATTGTAGGATCAGTCCTTCTCCCGAACTGTCTCCCGTGGAGGAACCATCTGTATGCAAGACCCATTGGGATGAAAGGTCATTCCTGGCTTCAGATAGTTTGATGTTCAAGGGATCATCATCAGTAGTGGTTGTTAATTTAGCAATGAAATCTGCAAGCACTTGTGCCTTTATGGAAGTACGTGGTTAATAGTTGATATCATACTCCGCAAGCTTAAGCACCCATCGGGCTAGACGTCCCGATGTGTGTGGCCGATGTAGGATCTGCTTTAATCTCTGATCGGTCAACACCCTTATCCGATGTGACTGAAAATAAGGGTGAAGTCGTCGAGCATAAACCACTAAAGCGTAGGCCAATTTCTCAAGGGGAAGATATCTTGATTCAGCATCAGTGAGGACCTTGCTTGTGTAGCTAGTATACTGGCTTTTGCAAATTATCCTCAACTTTTACCAATACTGAGCTGACAACGGCATCGATTGCAGACAAGTAAACATAACCTAGTTGTGGCTTTGCTAACAAAGCTGGTGATTGCAAATATTTTTTCAGCTGCATGAATACTTTCTCACATTCTTCATTTCATTCTACCTTGGGAGCTTTTCTTAATGCCCGGAAGAAGGGAAGGTTCTTTTCTCCTGACTTCGAAATGAATCTCTAGGGTCGCTAATTGGCCATTAAGTCTCAGATTTCTTTGATTGTTCTTGGGGATCTCATTTCTAGGATAGCTCGTACCTTCTGGGTTTGCTTCTATTCCCAGATGTGCAGCATGAACCCTAGAAACTTTCCGTGATCGGACAATCAACGTATATTTATTGGGATTGAGGCTCATCCGGTGTGCTCGAAGTCGCAAAGAAAAGTTTCTGCGCATCGGCAATATGTCATTCGGCTTTATCGCCACCGTATGTCATCAACATACGCTTCTACATTTCTCCCAACTGATTTACAACACTTTATTCATCTCTTCACCGTCCAAGCGAATATATCGGAATTGCTCCTCATGAAACTTAGTATCTCTTCTTGCTGGGAAGATGGGAGATTTGCCACTATCTGAACGGTTCGTTCAAACTGTTCCTTTTTCAGAGGTATGGTTTTCAACTCTTCGACCGGAGTGGGACGCACGCTTCTCCCGCTAGTCGCCTTCATGCCAGATATCCTCCAGCTGAATGCTTCTCCGTGATCGGCTACTCCCTCGCCAGGACCTTTGAGCATGGTAGCATAGCATTGGTGAAAGGCCAATTGGTTGCCTTTGACTTCACCGCAATCATTGGTAGTTGGAAATTTGATCATCATATGGTAAGTTGAAGGTACAGCTTTCAATTGATTGATCGATGGCCTCCCTATAATAACATTGTAGCTCGAGGGGCATCGTACAATCAAAAAGTTAATAAGAGCAGTAGTGGTTCGTGGAGGAGTGCCAAGAGTCAACGGGAGAGAAATCATACCGTCGGGTTGTAGAGGGCTGCCATTGGACCCGATGAGAGAAGATTTAATTGGTTTCAGATTTTCAACTGGGAGCTTCATTTTGTCAAAAGCAAAAGAGAATATGATATCTACCGAACTTCCGGTATCGATGAGAACTCGCTCTACAATGAAGATTCCGATCTGTGCGGTGATCACTAGAGCGTCATCATGGGATTGGTGAATCCCTTTCAAATCTTCATCTGAGAAACAGATTTGTACAGGTGTGTGGGGCTTCTTCAAGGATGTGACATTCTGTACATATCCCACCATTCTTACATAATTTTTCCTTGACTTGGGGCTCTCTCCGCTGTACCCTGGACCTCCAGCAATGACCGTTACATGTGTATCGCTTGGGATAATGGGTTGTGGAGGAGAGATATGCTCAGTATCCTGCTCTTTTTATAGAAATTGATCCAATTCGTCTTCCCTGATAAGATCTTCAATGGCATTTTTCAATTGGATACATTCTTCAGAGGAATGTCCCTTATCCTGATGAAATTTGCAGAACTTCTTACTCTTCTTCCTCCTTGAATTGTCTTTCATTGGTTATGGGGGCTTCAATATCTTCTGATCCTGAATTTAGGACAGAATGTCTTCTCGAGAGGTGTTAAGAATGGAGTAATTATGGTACTTTCCTGCTCTTTTAGGATCATATTTCGTGTGTCAGGAGGCTTCCTTTCATCAAACTATCTATTCGGGTTTGGACTCGGCCTCCTTCCCTCCGGGAGGTTTATCACCTCTAGGAGCTCCTTCTTTCCATTCTCTATATGGTTGTGGGCTGATTCTTCTTTCTCGATTTCGTCAATTTGTAGAAGGTCACTCTCTTGCTACTTAGCCTTTATCTCCTCGTGAGCCTATATATTTCAAGTACCGTGGGTTTGGAAATCCAAAAGACCGGTTGGGGGTTCCTGAGTCAGGGAATCTTTAAACGGTCCATCCTTTAACCCTTTCACAGCTATTCCCACAACTATCGCAGAGTTAATGTCAACCATGCCATTGATCTCCTTATTCAAGCGGTTTATGTACCCGCGTAGACTCTCTTCTAGTCTTTGCCTGAATCCTAATAACATCATAGGATTTTTCTTCAATCTCTAGTTGCTGGCAAAGTTACAAAGAAAGAGGTCAGAGAGTTGTTGAAAACTGTGTATGGTGTACACAGAAGTTATGGGTGAGACTATGTCTAAACCAGTCATGGGCGTCATTAATGAGTGTTCGAGGGAACACTTGACACATGATGGCTTCAGTTGTCCGGTTGATCATCATCTTGTCGCAATAGTTCTCCAAATGTTCCTGAGGATCGGACGTCCCATCATAATGGCGAACATTTGGTGGTCTGAAATGTTCCGGGAAACGAGCTTCCCAAATTGCCCTTATAAAGGGAGAAGTGATGTGTGGAACAAGTTGTTGAACTCTGTCCCTCTCAGAAATATATCGTCACGAAAATAAGTAACGGCGATATGGAGAGTCATGTCGAGGAGATCGGTGTCTTGGATGATAACGATGCGGAGATCGGTCATGAAAAGAGTGATACCGATCTCGTGAATGATAATGCCTCTGGGATCGGTGTGCCGGTAATCGGGCCCTACGTCTCCGATCTATAGATCAATCTGGAGAATGGGAGATTTCCCTTTTTCTGGGTCCCCACCATGTCTCCCCTGTATGGCGATTCCGATGCCGACGCATCGGGTCGTGAGCTTCCAAAGAGAAGATTCCTTGCTCCGGTGTCGTATCGGAGAATGTGTTTGACGTTTAGGGGAGCAGGCTGCCTTTCTTCCCCTATTCTCCTTGAGGGGTTGTGCATCATGAGGGACGTCTATGAAGCACGCTGACGTGCTTCCTGAAAAGCCTGTTTCAGCTCTTCGATCTTTGCGCCATCCTTCTGGCGCGATCAACATCATTCTCAGCTTCAGTATTTCCTGGAGGTATCTCAGCTCCTAGAGATGGAACATCTTCGATAGGAGTTGTTGGAGCTCTTTTCTCTCATTCCTGGGTTGGGAACGTCTTTGATTTTCTCTGTGTGGTAGCCATGGACTTTTTGTTCAAAGCCTCCCTACAGACGGCGCCAAACTATTAGAGCTAAAATCGTATTGAATTCCCAATTTCAACCAAACAATTGAATTTATATTGATTGGGGGGCTATCTCAGTAGAAAATCAATCAAGAATCCAAACAGAAGAAGAGAGAAACCAAATTTACGTGGAAAACCCCCAATTAATGGGGAAAAAACCACGGGAAAGAGAAATCTCACTATCAACAGCTGAGTTTACAAGAGATCTTACAATAATTTCTTGAATGTAAGGATAAGGAGAGAGAGAGAGAGAGAGAGAGAGAGAGAGAGTTGATCCTGATTCCAAATGAGCAGACTTTCGCTGCTGTAATTCAACTTGTTCAAATGAGCTGTGATCCCCGCCTTTTATAGGCGCAGATCGCGGCCGAGCACACACTTCAATTTAGGCACGCGGTTTGCCACAATTGCCCTTCCAGCCTAAGAGCCAAATTTAATTGTCCGAAGCCGCTCTACCAGAACTCTTCTAGAAGTCCAGCCGCCTACAATCAGATTTCTTCTTGAAGGTCTGAACCGATATAAGTGGTCATCAGTCTAGGAGTGCTTTTACTGATTGACACGTGTGGGAGTTCCTTCCGATCCTGATGAGTCATCTAATAACATTGACATATCGGGTACGTATATCGGATCGGCAAGGTTTATCATATCGTGATAACTTGGCTAGACGGAAGGGTTATATCAGAATGGTCCAATCACGGACTGATATGTTGGTACTGGAGGGGGCCTTTGCCTTGTTATCTTAACATGTGGGCTACTTGGCTGAATGCCAGGTGTCTTACCACTTTCATCCCTATCACTAGTGATATAGAGGAGATGGCACATCCTTGAGATTTCTTTGTTCTCTACTCAACCTCGATTGTCAATACAATGAAGTTTAAGGGAATTTTACGTAATCTATTTAGTTTTGATTTATAACTTTGAATTCATGCTAAACTTGATATATATATCAATCATTTAATTAGCTTAGAATTTCTTTCTTTCTCCCAACTATTGACTTGTTGGAAGACTTTGTGGATTTTTCCTCAGCCAAAGTCAATGGAAGAAGGTTCTCAGATTGTTAGCATTAAGAATATAGAATTGTGTTTATTATTTTTTAATCATAGGTTTTAACCATCATATCCATTTAACAAATCATGATGTATTTTGGTTTGTCTAGTTGCTGATTGGCAGATCGAAGAATGTAGTGCACAAGTTGGAGAGGTGGTGCACTGTCTTTCACTAGTTCATTTGAGTTGTGGTGATATTTTGTCTGGTTTTATATATATATAAATACCAGAGATAATCACAATTACACATCAAGTAGGAATAAGGTGAAGGCTTTCATTTTCATATGGAGACCTACTAGAAGGACGACTTGGAATTAGAAAAGATTACAAGAAAACAGAGAACACATTCAAATGAGAACAATTTCTCACACTCCCTCTGTCTCTCTACACATAGGCAATATGATGAAAGTGGAGGCATCAACATGGGCTGAGAGGTTGAATGTGTCGCATGGGAAGGTTGGAGCATTGGCTCGGGGGATATGAAGAAGTAGATAAAGAAGAAGTTGCATCTCCACAGTTATGGGAGACAAGTGGGAATCCATATGGAGTTAGTGCAAAGCAGATGATGATGAGGTATAGGAAGGAGATGGTGGAGTTGTTAGGTGATGCACCTGAGAGCACTTATGAGACATTGTGGAAGTCCCTTGGGAAGAGAAGGAGAATAAGAATGAGAATGGGGCTTTAAATGATAAGGTGGGGAAGATGAAGAAAACGAGGAGGAATGGAGGAGTGCAAGAAGTGAGAACTTGGGGAATAACCTCGCTTTGAAGATGTTTGTCCTTGGGAACATGGAGAGGAGGAGCAGTTTTAGAGTCAATGATGTTCATTCAAAGGTTATTCCAAAGGCTATGACAACTGAAGGGGAATGGTGGACGAGAAAGGAGCTAGGTGAATCAAGTAGAAGTGATAGGACCAATAGCAACAGCAACCACACTGGATGGAGGTGAACATTACTAACCGAAAATTTCAAGAATTTTCATGCCAATTGTTTTTTTTATTAATGCATCTGAATAAGTCCTTATTGATGATCATTGTTTCTTGATCCTAGATCTCTCAATTCTGCAATATAGCTATTTTTTCTTCAGAAAAAATAGAGGTCAATTTTTATTTGTCTTCACTATTTTAATTCCTAGTTTTTCTTTCTTTTGTTTGTGTCAATGTAGAACAGAACAAAACAAAATAGGAGATAAATAACACTCAATACAAACAGACAGACATTATATGACAGACCTATTAAAAAAAATATCCTAGTATTGCTTTTAAATTAAGGATGAAGAATAGAAACAGGGTGTTACACACATGCGCACGCACACACACACACAAAGGATTAAATCTTGTGCAACTCATCACCATCTGATATGATAAGTTCGTAGTTCATACATGGCAAGCACCAATAACATATATTCAGATGACTAAACTATCATTTTATTGAACTGTCTAAGGAAATTGAATGGCTGTTTACCCTTCTTCACAAAGCCATTGGAAAATGAGGGCTCCTTTGTTTTAATTCTGTGAATGTTCCATGCTGTGCATGATCAGTTGCTATGATCTCAATGTCAATGCTCGATGTTTCCAAGTAAAAATACTTGCAAGGAGCTCTCCGATTATCAAAATTATCAACAAAAGCTGTGGTAGTTTTTCATTGATTTGTTGTTCTGTCCTGCTTCCTTTTAGTTGTGGAAAATTTTATCTATCATGCAGAAATTTTATCAGCTCTTTCTCTGATTGCTTAGTTCTACATGCAAAAAGAATACTTCACTAACTGGACTTTTATTTGTTAAATGCAGGGTAGAAACAGCTGCAAAAGAAAAGAATGGAGAGAAAAATGAGAAGATGAGCCATACAAGGTCAATTTTCTCAGTTTGAGATTTATATATCTGACATTCTGATTTCTATTTTGAAGCTATAACTATTACATGGTTTCCCTTGCGTTTATCTTATAGAAATTCACAAGTTGAAGTGATGCATAGTTCTGAAGTTGTGAATCAATCTGAAAAGCATATACAAACTTATAATTTCCAAAACCAAGCCAATCAAACTGGCGTTTCATCAATCTCATACTCAAGGTAAGCTCTATTTATTGTATGTATTCAGTTCACAGGATGGACATGGAAGCCATTGAACAAAAGCTTCTAGTTGTTTGTGGATTAGATATTTTCATACCTTAAACTGAAAATGTCAAAATCTCAACTTTAATTTGTTAAATGCAGGACAAAATGAGCCGAATGAAAAGAAAAAGGTCTAATACTCAATTTAGTCCCTCTATTATTAAGATTTGTCCCTTTGGGTCCCCCTAATATAATTTGATACTTTTTTGTCCCTTTATTTCTCCGATTGAGAAATGTAAGTCCCTCCACAAGCCTTTTTGGTCCCTTTATTTATGCTTTTTGGTTTTTGGCCCTTATAAACTTCTACAAGAGGGATTTAAAAAGCATACAAACGAAAATTAAAATTTTAATTCCAAAAAGACACGCTTTATATTGTATGACTCCAAAAGTACGACAAATCGTAATAATGTATAATTAAATCGTTGGGTATTTGACCAAAAAAAATGAGGAGTCAATTAATATAGTAGTTTTGCATCAAACTTCTTACTTTTGTTAGAACTCTATATAGCAAGTTTTTTGTTGATGAAGCTTGCAGCTGTTATTCCAGAAATGAACTTCGATATTGGGCAGATCCTTTGGAAAGAGGTAAAATTAACTTTAAAAAAATCGACAGTTCGGGAAATGTAGTTAACAGCTTTGTCTTTGTTAATTGGTAGATCCTCCACCATCCCCGAGATGGAAACACGACAACTCTTGGATTTAGTCCGGGAATGAATACTCCTGATCACTCTCATATGCATGGAGCTATTCAAGCAGATGCAGGAACGTGTAGTATGCCCAATTCTGAAGGCATTCTGAGACTCTCCACATCGCATATTTCCCCGATGACTCGAGTAAATGATTCATTTCTTTATCCGAAGATTTACTTGTTTATGTGCTCAACTATTCATTGTTTAGTTCATAGGTATATGCAGATACCGAGTGTTTTAGGATCATGAATTTCAGAATGTTGTTCCAATGAGTTTCATGCATAACCCACCTATCAACAGTGAGGACTTGAATGGTAAAAACTACTGTCAGAAATTCATAAATCACTGGTAATTGAAGCTTTTATGTTGCAAAATTTTTGAAGCAAAGGTTTCATATTGCAGGTGACATGAAAGTCGAGATATAAAGGCAGAAGGGTATTTCATGGATTGAATTTATTGTATAATCGTAATGGTCTAACCAATTGTCTTCAAGTTTTAGAAAGAATGACAAGATATATATATATATATATATATATATATATATATATATATATATATATAGACTATGTTATAGTCAGGGGGTTGGCTATTTGATTGAAGAGATGATTGTTTTTCTTGTTAGTCAAGATCATGACTTCCTTTAACCTTATTGGATTTTATTCATATAAAAATATATTGTTTTATTATTATTTTGAATAGCAACAGGTTGGTCCATAGAAGATGACATATTTTCATAGATATTTTCTCATTGGTTATATTATTGTGAGTATAGATTTTTATATATAAGTCAATTGTCATACAAAAATTTGTGAGTAGAGCATATATTTTGTGTGAGTAAAAGTCAAAAATAATAATCTTTATTTTTAGTCACATTTAACATTTAAGATCCGTGAATAAAAAATATAGGGTAAGTAATTAATAATATATACTTTTACTCACTAATAATATTTGTGAGTAAAAAGTAAAAAACTAAAAAAAAAATATTTTTACTCACATATAATATCATGAGTAAAAATTAATAATAATCACTATTTATTTTTACTCATGGATATCTGTTTCACGGAAATTTTCCGTCATAAAATGGCTATGCCGTTGCCCGCCTTTAGTCATAACATTTTTAATCTTGGTATATTTTTTTTTAGTGAGTAAAAAAATTTTGAAATATATAGGTTTATTGATACTTTTACTCCCGCTTATGATGCCGTGAGTTAAATGTAACATTTTTTATAATGATAGAATTTACAAACTGTGACTAATATTGACTAACAGGAGCATATAAATAATTATGGATGTTTTGTGGGGATATATAAGTAATTATTATGTTTGTAAGGATAAATAAACAATTATGTTGTTTCACCGGGGCATACAAGCAATTTTCCCTTATATATATATATATATTTTTTTTATAAGGATTCATACATAACTAACCAGGTTGCATGCGGATATTTAGAAATCTTTATAAATTTCTCGTTCACCTGGTGCTGCATCTGTGCATGCATGAATCAGTGAAAGTTGGGTGATATACGTCCACGTACGTAGTGCGTGGTGTAGTTGGTGTTTTATATATTATTATGATGTTTAATTAGGGCATGCCCCAAAGTTAGACAGCAAACCAAAGGTTAAAAAGGCTAGCAAAACAACGGTAACCCTAGAAACCCGTTGATACCAGAGAAACCCTAGCCATGGAGCCTTGTGAATGAAAAGCTTATAATAACAAGCCTTCCTCCTCCCTCCATGAGATCCTGAGTCCTTCTCTTCCCCAGCTGCCTTGGGCCCTCCTAAGGGTGATGACATTGCCCACCATGGAGGCCTTTGGCCGCACCCTCCCCTTCTTAGTGGTCCTCCTTCCTTCCCTCTTTCTCTCTGCTTCCTCTCTTTCAGACGTTGAGGCTGCCTCCATCACTCGCCGCCAACTCCTCACCTTCCATAACTCCGGCGACCTCCCTGCCGACTTTGAGTTTGAATTCAAGGTAGCTAGGTTTTCCCTGATGCCATATATATATTCTAAAAAGATCGATAATTAGATCTAAAATGATTTTCTCTTTCTAATTTCTTTGTTTCTCAATTAATTAAGGTGGATTTCAAGTTCAAGAACCCTCGGCTTCGGAGAGCCTACATCGCCCTACAGGCATGGAAACAGGCCATCCACTCGGATCCATACAACTTCACCGGCAACTGGGTTGGCTATGATGTTTGCTCCTACAATGGCGTCTTCTGCTCCCCTGCATTGGATGACCCTTCTCTCCAAGTTGTGTCTGGTGTTGATCTCAATGGGGCCGACATCGCCGGATACATCCCCGCCGAGCTCGGTCTCTTGACCGACGCTGCCCTCATCCACCTAAACTCGAACAGGTTTTGCGGTGTCATCCCTCAGAGTTTCTCAAGGCTCTCCCTCCTCCATGAGCTGGATCTGAGCAACAACCGATTCGTCGGCAAGTTCCCCAACGTCCTCATCAGCCTTCCGGCTCTCCACTATCTGGATCTCCGGTTTAACGAGTTTGAAGGTGCACTCCCATGGGAGCTGTTCGACAAGGACCTCGACGCACTCTTCTTAAACGATAACCGTTTTGATTCGAGTATACCGGAGAACCTTGGCAACTCCACCGTCTCTGTCATCGTCTTGGCCAACAACAAGCTTGAGGCTGCGTTCCGAGCAGCGTTGGGAAAATGGCTGCCACCCTCAACGAGCTTATCTTTCTGAATAATGGCTTATCAGGTTGCTTGCCGCTGGAGATAGGATCCTTGGCCAATGTCTCAGTGCTTGATCTGGGCTCCAACTCCTTTACGGGCGTCTTACCAAGGAGTTTCGTTGGATTGAAAAGTGTCCAGCAGTTGGGCCTCGCCCACAATGTGCTCACTGGTGTCATGCCGGAGGAGATTTGCAGGTTACCTCAACTCACAAACCTAACATTCTCTGATAACTATTTCAAGGGGGAGGCCACGGTATGCTTGACATTAGCTACTGAACATGATGTCGTCTTTGACGATAAAAGCAATTGCCTCGCTGATAGGCCAAGCCAGAGAGACAGCAAGACTTGTGCCAAGGTCGTCAACCAACCTGTCGATTGCGGCAAGTCTAAATGTGCCTCATCGCCAAATTCTCCTCCTACACCAGAGAAGCATTCACCTCCTCGTGTGAAGCCTTCTGCCCAGCCCCCGCCAGTTCACGTAAACTCACCACCACCATCACCTCCACCTCTTGTCAACTCTCCACCACCACCATCACCTTTAATCCATTCACCACCACCGCAACACCCGGTTAAATCACCTCCACCACCATCACCTCTAGTCCGTTCTCCACCACCTCCGGTTAACTCCCACCACCACCACCTCCTCCAGTCAACTCTCCTCCAGCACCATCACCTCTAGTCCGTTCACCACCACCTCCTGTCAACTCTCCACCACCACCGTCACCTTTATTCCATTCACCACCACCCCTGTTAAATCACCTCCCACCACCATCACCTCTAGTCCGTTCACCACCACCTCCTGTCAACTCTCCACCACCACCGTCACCTTTATTCCATTCACCACCACCCCCTGTTAAATCACCTCCACCACCATCACCTCTACTCCGTTCACCACCACCTCCGGTCAAATCACCACCACCACCCTCCCCCCTAACCCGTCCACCGCCGCCTCCGGTCAACTCACCACCACCTCCTCCAGTCAAATCTCCACCGCCGCCATCACCTCTAGTCCGTTCACCACCACCTCCGGTAAAATCACCTCCACCACCCTCACCACCTCCAGTCCACTCACCACCGCCTCCAGTTAACTCACCACCACCACCACCTCCAGTCAAATCACCTCCACCACCCTCACCTCTATTTCGTTCACCACCACCACCACCACCTGCTCCAGTGAACCCTCCACCGCCACCATCACCTCAAATCCGTTCACCACCGCCTCCGGACAAATCACCTCCACCACCTCTTACCTATAGTCCGTTCACCACCACCTCCAGTCAACTCTCCACCGCCGCCATCACCTCAAGTCCATTCACCACCACCTCTGGTCAAATCACCTCCACCACCCTCACTCCATTCACCACCACCTCCGGTCAATTCTCTACCACCACCACCACCACCTCTAGTCCGTTCACCACCGCCTCCAATCAACTCACCACCGCCACCACCATTACCCGTGCAATCACCTCCACCGTCACCAGTGCAATCACCACCAACACCATTACCATCAACAGAAGTACTTCCAGTGACTCCAGTTCATGCACCACCACCACCCTTGGTCTCCTCTCCTCCGCCAGTTCACTCTCCGCCACCACCCTCACCAATGCAATCACCTCCTCCACCTGTAGTGCAGTCACCTCCACCATCAACACCATTAGAATCACCACCTCCACCAATTTCTAAACAATCACCACCATTACTCTTCTCTCCACCTCCGCCAGTCCATTCACCACCGTCACCAGTTTCCTCTCCTCCAGTAACACCGACAACCTTCTCACCACCGCGGTCGGTCTCATATCCTCCTCCAACTCCAGACAAAGACTTTGACATCCTCCCTCCAACAGTGGGACTTAGCTATGCATCACCGCCGCCACCGATGTATCCAGGTTATTAATAATCTCCAATGGCACTGCCTTGCCTCATCGTGACCGGACTTTGTATTGACCTCTGGAAAGGAAAGGGAAAAAAGTAAGGAGGAGAGATTTGAACAATAGGTATTCATGAACATGTATTTCTAAAGAGATGTAATCTCCAACGGGATTGAGATCTTCATATGCTTCTTGTCATTGATATAGATATATGTGTGAATAGAATTTTTTTAATTATTTTTTTGTTTGTATGCACTGTGTATTCTATCTCTTTATTTGGCCGCAGATGTTTGAAGAATTTAAACTGGTATTTGGATGGGAAAATCATCGAAAAATAAAATTTAGAATGCTTATTTTAATACTGATTTCGGTAACGTTTGGTCCTCCTACTTAATAGTTGAAATTCTGGACCGTTCAGATTTCTATAAAATAAGAACCGTTAAGTGGGAGGACCAAACGGTTAACAAATTATATGAAAATGGACATGCTAGCTTATTTTTCGATGATCTTCCCATCCGTACGGTTGGAAATCCTTCAAACATGCTCCAGGGGGCCATATGGGAGACGACTGGGATGTTGGCAATATTACATCCATGTTGTAACTTGCTCAAGTTCACCTGATGTTTATAGAGCTCTGGGCCTCGGCACTAAAGTGTAACTTGCTCCATCTTTTTTCTTATTATTCTAGGCTCCTTGGCCTTTTCCTTTTCAATCTTTTTCTATTTTTTCAAGTTCACCTACAAGTATAGTAGCTCCCGGGCTCACTGCACGGTGAACTTTGCTCATTTTTTTTTCTTTCCGCACCTTGGCCCTGCTCTTACTCTTTTTTTCCTGGGGTTTCCAAGATTATTATGCCCGCTTAAAGGGACTTATAGGTTCTAATACCATTTGTTGGCAATATTACATCCATGTTAACTCCCTTTTTTACTATTTATGTGGGCCCATAATACATGGATGACATTAGAAGCTTCACCATCAAAAAGCCTAAGTCTTAGACAATAGATGGTGGGCCCCTCAACATATATTAGCATGTTACGAGTCCTCACATCATCCGACGTGGGACTAAACTACTCCAACACGGGAATGCACAGTGTTACAGTCGACCGCATGTTATCATGTCTATATATATATATATATGTGTGTGTATACATATATGTTATGGGTTAAAAATCTGGTTGTATATGTGTGACACGATCCTGGAGCTCTGAAGTAATAGGGGGCCCCTAACCAACTCGTCATTATTCACAAGGCCACGTGGAGATTCCCTCACACAAGGGCCATGAGCAGGGGCACGTGAGCGTCTGTATTGGTGACCCCCGATGACTAATAGCTTGACATCGTGATGGGAGGTATAAGAAACAAAGCAGGGAGAAAGGGCAGGGGACCTTTGGCGGAACTCTTATCTGGGACCTCTCTGAGAGAGCTCATCTTTAACCTCAGCTCTCTCTCTCTCTCTCTCTCTCTCTCTCTCTCTCTCTCTCTCTCTCTCTCTCTCTCCTCCTCCTCCTTGAACCCTATTCTCCATTCTCTCTACCGAAGCTCTTCTCTCTGACTCCCTTCTCTTTCTCTGCTTACCTTTACTAACTTGATCGTTGGAAAGTTCGGAGAGAAGCCCCGAACTTCCCTTGCAAGAACTAAGGACTTGGGTCGGACGCCATGATTGCCTCTTAGGACGATGACTCCCAAGACATCGGCCCAACTCAAGTCATTTCCCTTTTTCATTAACCATCACGTTCCAACATCTTCAACTCTCTCTCTCTCTCTCTCTCTCTCTCTCTCTCTCTCTCTCAGTTTATCTCCTCGGAGTGTGAATCCTGAGGAATCTTCGGTTTCATGCATCAACAATTTGGCACTGTCTGTGGGAAACGAGTGAAGAACTCGGTGGCGGATCCATCAGCGGACAACATTGCAGGGTCTAGCGTAGTACACAAAGCCATCACCATTCCCCGAAGATTAGCGGTCCTGGAGAAGGACCCGAGAGATGTTCAGATCTAGCTACTCTAGATGCCGGTCCAGGTGCTCACCAAAACCCTGCGAGAAGCGGGACCAAGCCCATCCATCCCTAGAGTAACGTAAAGAGTGCGTTCTAGAGTCGCTGGGAGCGAGAAGAAGGTCATCGGTACGAGTCCAAGAATGTAGGACATGTGGTAAAAAGGAGAGCACCAAGACGCCTTGTAGCATTGGATGGTCCCAACCTCGATCCTAGTTAGAGGGTTCACCATGACTTCACTACAAAGTGACCCTTCCTCTCACGAAAGTAAAGACGAGGTATACTCTCTTATCCACCATGCCTTTCATTCCCGAGATTCTGGAGGTTTCCCCACCCGTTGTGCTTCGGATGCCCTTGATGGAGATATACGACGGTAGTATAGACCTAGCGAACCACTAAGAGTCATTTAAGACCATGATGCTTTTGCACGGGGCCTACGAAGAGATCCTGTGTCGGGCCTTCCCTGCAATGTTAAGAGGCACGACACAGACCTAATTTAGCCATCTACCACCAAGGTTCGTCTCCTCATTTGAAGAACTATCCGATCTCTTCACCGGACACTTCATGGCTAGCAATAAGTAGAGGTTGACATATGTGATGTTGATGTGGATCAAGCAGAAGGATGGAGAAGCCTCCGAGACTACATCTAGAGGTTCGACATGGTGACTTTGGAAGTGCCTACACTCAACCAGGTATTCGTAGTCATAACGCTTATGTAAGGCTTGAAGAGATCACCATTCCACTTCTCCCTAAGAAAAAGATAGCTAAAGGATTTGCCCTATCTTCTCGCCCGAGCAGAGAAGTATATAAATACCACGGAGATCCACACAACCTATCACGAAGATCCACGCCCATGAATGAGAGAGTGTTTGGAGGCCCAAGCTACCTCGGTTCCGAAACTACGCACCTATGAACGAGAGCTAAACTCATATTCTTTTGAACATTGAAGGTTCCAAGATCTTGGCGAGACTCAATAGATGAGGAACTCTCACAAGCGGAGGGATAGTAAGAAGTATTGTCTCTTCCACAATCACATGCATGATACTGAGGAATGTATTTACTTAAGGGACAATATCGAAAGGCTGATTTGCTGAGGACACCTCTTATAGTACTTGAGGCAAGACAAGCAGAATGAAGGCATGCCTGCTCCCTAGGAGGACAGAGCTCCTATGAGAGTCATTCACATCATCTCGAGGAGACCAGCCAGCGAAGGAGAAAGTACTTTTGCCAGGAGAAATTATGCTCGAATGGGCCCTCAAGCTAGAGCGTTGCGAAAATGACCCCCCTCTGAGCTGCTTATCATATTCTCGGATGATGGCCTTGAGGGGGTCAATTACCCGTATGATGGCGCGGTAGTAGTGATTGTCAACATCGACAACTAAGAGTCTGAAGAATTATCGTTGACAATGGGAGCTTCGCGGATGATATCTTATGGGATGCCTATAAGAATCTCCGTCTCGGGCCTGAGCAGTTGTAGCCCGTGAAGTCCCTAATCGGCCTGATCACCGGAGGTACAAAAGGCAATCCTCGAATATATGATGAGCCTTGGACTCATCGGGGGAACCCACACTCGGCAAGCAACTGTGATGACGAATTTCCTCATGGTGAAATGCTCGTTGATGAGTGCATAATTATACATGTTTTCATACTACATTTGAATGTACTTTGCTTGCTATTTCGATTAGATTTCTCTATTTTGTGCTATGTTGGGTATTTGTTTTGTGATTGAAAGCGTGTACCTAGAATAGAAGAAGTGAAATTTGGATTAATTCAAGAGAAAAGAGTCAAAAGGACTAGTACATGACCAGGTGTGTCTTGGGCCAGGTATATTTACTAGGTAACTTCAAGATCAAATCAAAGTAAACTCAGAGATATAGAGACATGCATGACCTGATGCAAGGGCATGTTCTAACCTGTGCATCTCTCAGAATTCTAGGAGACCTCGTTATACCGCGCTACATTTACATAGATGTATCGGTGTTATTAGGATATGCATGACCTCTTGGAGCACGCACATCGAGCTTACTTCATCACCACGCAGTAGAGGAGCAATGTCACAGTTATTATTTCACTAACTTCTATGTACACTACTATGTAATTTACCTCCCACTTGTCCACTAACAATTAAATTTTATGAGGATTAGAAGCCTGAACTAGTGTCACGAAACCTCTTGGAACTATTGGAAGTGAAACTTAGCAAATCAAGTCAAAAGGACATGCAATTGGGTTATCTAATGTCACTAGAGAATATGATTGCCGCGAAGATTTTCTCTAAGTCCAAGGTGTTTCACAGGAGAATTCAAAAAAAAAAAAAAAAAAAAAAAGAAATCTCAAATGGTAAAAATTAGAAGTAAAGCAAAAATTGAAATTTTTTTTACTAGCCATCATCGATATACACTAAGCATGCATTCCATATAAAGATTTGCAATGAATTTAGTTATAAAGATTTGCAATAAATTTCATAGTTTCCCATCTCCACACTTAAAATTGTGCAATGTCATCAATGCACACAATTGGGCATAGCAAGTAATGATAGAAGTTATAAAAACATGGAGCAAGGGAAATTGAAACTTCCTCGGTTTACAATTGATGATTTCAGTTTGAATTTTAATTTGGTGTGAGTTTCTATGGCTGCCAATACATCCATTCTCTTAATCCTTCGAGACAAGAAGTGATGCCGAGTAGGATAGTGATTAACTTGCGGGTTGTGGCAACCAGGGGATTGTTAAGAAAGCAAGAAAGGGGGAAGACAAAACAGAGAAGAAAGTCTCTGAAACTTCAAAGAAAAATATTACTCAATATTCAATGAATAAAAATCAACTTACAAGCCGGGTTTAAATAGCTTCAAAAAACTAACCTAGACATCTATCATCTTATCTAAATTTGACAAAATTGGCAAATTTTTATTCAAAACTAAAACTTATCTAATTTGAAAACCCTAAAAAAAATCAGATAACTCCTAAAAATCCGAGATTAAATCGGATTCAAATCCTATCCTAAATTGGCATACGAAGTGTAAAACCCAAGGGTTTTGTGGGTAATTTTGGTATTTCCTTGAGTTTAATTATCTTTAATAATTGAGATGAATTATCTAAGTTTGGATAATTAGAGGAAGAGATAAATAATAGAATTAAATTTGTGGTTTGGATAAAATCTTAAATTGGGAAAGTTAGGATGAATTATTTGATTAAATCGGATATTTTATCTTTTAAATAAGATTACATTTTTAAAAAAAGAAAAGAAAAGATAACAATAATAATGATTAAAATAGATTTATATATATATATATATATATATATATATATATATATATATATATATATATATATATATATATATATATATATATATATTATATTAATGAAAGTTCGGATACGGTAGAGCATGAATTCATTAGTGAATTGAGAGATGCATTTCATGTGAGTTGATATGTATTATTTTATATATATATATATATATATATATATATATATATATATATATATATATATATATATACAGGTGGTTCTGATAAAGTGAGTGAAATATAAAGCATGCACGTGGGTAGAGGCATGCTTATATATTTACATGGATATATCTAGAGAGAGAGGAATATCTAGAGAGAGAGGGAGATGAATTTATGTTTATAGATAGAGAGAGAGAGGGAGAAAGAGAGAGAGTTAAACGCGTAAATTTTTCTCCTTCTCGGTAGCCAGGCTCTGCGTGAGTAAATTGGTGGTTGGAACGGCCAGCTGAGGATAAGGGCAGATCTTGGTTGTTGCAACAACGGGATCGGGGGTTCGTGTGATCCCTCAGTTGAACCCATAAGGAGAAGATAAGACTGAGAGACCCCAGCCATAATCACCTTCGTCTGTACAGCATTACTGTTTGGCCACTCTCAGTCGCGCAGCCTTCTCCCCACTCCCCGGTGTCGCCACGAACTGAGATGGTCGAAGCTCCCGAATAGCAACCATCGCTGGTGGGTGGCCGGAGTGTCGCCGTGGTCGACCACCATTACAACCCATCGTCGGGGAAGCATCGGAAAGCACGAGTAACCTCCAGAGACTTCGGTAAGGCTCCTACTCTTCTCCTTGTGGTTTTGTAGAATTTCGTTTATTAAAAGCATGCAAGGATGTGAATATAATGGTAGATGATCTAAGGTGATACTGTTCAGCATATATGGGTACAGGGACTTGCATGAAGTATGTGTAGAAAAAGGTCTGGGTTTTTGTTATTTCATGTGCTGCAGTATTTTGGAGGCTTTTTATTCCTTTTATCTAAGTGATGGTAAAGAGAGAGCATGATGATATATTTGAGACCTCATTAAGATTACAACTGTTGTAACATGGAGTCTAAGTTTAGAGTAATATATGAGTTGTTTTGATGATGCTTTTGTGGGGCTTACTTCAGCCTTTTGTATTCAGTGATACTGATGAGAGGAAAAGGATGGTTTTAGTGATCAAGGGGTTCTAGTCTTTGATTTGATAAGGGTCCAAGAGAGAGGATTGATGAGGCTGTAAATTCTTTAATTGCATGTGAGGCAGTGAAGGATGGTTGATTGTTTCTGGTTTGGGATCTCTACTTTTGTAATAGTAGACAATGAAATAGGTGATGGTTGCCATGTGTATGACCTGTAGATTTGAAAGCTTGTTTGAAAGTTATGATTTTCAGAGATTGGTATGTGAATCCATGGCATATTAATGGGAATAGTTGGGGACAGTAACCTACAAAATGTATTAAAGTTTAAAGGCTTTGGAAAGCTATTGTATAAGTATAAGGATGTTGACTTCAGAAGGTATTTTATGTGTCAAAAATTAGGTGGGTCTTGGTTGAGTGTACAGGCCTTGTAAGAGCATGAAATCATGAATAATAGTATGATTTTATGTTATACGCTTGCTTGGGTATTAGGGTTAACGATCTGAGAAAGTCTGAAATAGGAATGAGTGATGACTGTGACTAGCTTTTGATTATATTTGAGGATTCTTGTGATAATGTGTGGAGGCTTCTCTGCATAATCATAAGAGTGGGTGATGGCTTATAAAATGGGTTGACATTAATTTAGATGAGAATAGTTGAACTATAGGCCTTGGGCCAGGTTGATGATCTTAATTGAGAAGGTGATCTGATTAAAATAATCGTTTATTTAATTAGGTGGAATTATTAGTAAAACTCGAGTTGAATTTATTTAATGGGTCGGGCCCATTAGTTAAGAGATATATCATATATGAAATGTTATTTTTAAACACTTTCGAAAGTGTGTGTCTTTGAGCGGTTTGTATTTACCGGATATATCGACGGGAGTGTTGATCTCCCAGGCGGGCAGAGATCGATCATTGGTTGTTGGATAGCGATTTGAAGTAAGTCACTCTTGCCTTGTTTCCACCCTTGCATGGGTTTTCTTGCTTTGTTGGATGCTATCTGTTAGCATGATCTTGTTTTGTGCTTACTCTTGTTGATACATGCACATAGATAATTTGATTGACATCTTTCCTGTTATGTGCATAGTTGAATTGCTTGTGGTAGTTTAGGACTACCGTTTGTTGATATACTTAGTTGGACTACCCACCCGTGGGCCGACACTTGATCATGGGCACATGGTCTTGTGTGCTGGCCGGGAGGTATGTGCCAACTGAGTTCTGATCTTCCGCCCGGTTGCAGTGGAGTCCGAGACTCCGTGATCCTGTCGATGGGGTTGATTCTTTGGCCGTGTCGAAACCGTAGAGGTGGCGCTACCGACCGCGACAAGTTAAATAAACTCGCTTCTCGGCGAACATTGTTGCGATCGAGGCTAGCGTTTCTTTAATACGTACTGAGAATTTTGGGCTGTCCGGGGAAGTGTTCTTTGCCGAAATACATTTCTTGGACTTCTCATCCTAGGCCCGGGGCGTAGTTGGATGTTAGGATCTGTTTGTATGGGGTGTAGCCCCTTTGTTTGATGATCCTATGTTAGTTGATATCCGCTCATTCCGGTGACCATTTGTGATTCTTGCGGTGGTACTTACTGGGCTTTCCATTCAAAGCTCACGACTTTCTCTTCTCTCATTCGGTCCCGAGGAGTAGGTAGACTTCGAGCTTCGGGGGGCGAGAGTTGGGGCGGGATATTACTGAGGTTGGAGAACCTCCCTAGGCTATTTTACCTCTGTGTGTGAGGACATTGCCTTTATTTTATTAGGACCCTTGTAGGGCCTGGTTTGTGTAGAGGGCTATGGACCCTTATTTGATTTTATTATGTTTCATTTGAGACTTTATGGTTTATTTATTGATTATCTTTTGGTTAAATGTATTATCTGCTTATCATTTTAGGCCTTGTATTCGAGTGGGGCTCGTCTCCACTTGAATCTGACCGATCTGACGTGCGAGGGGTCCCGGAATCCCGAGATTGAATTCTGATTAAAGTGGTATCAGAGCAATGCAGATAAATGACACTCTAGTTGCCTTAGTGACATAGACAATTAGGTTGAACTGAGTGTTGGGTCGGGTAAACCAGGATTTGAATCAAGTAACTGACATGTGATTTGGCAGGCATTATGGTGGGTTGGGGAGGCAGGCGGGGACGACCCAGACATGAGTATGTGCTTCCGCCTCCAGTACGGGACATGCCCCAGGCAGAGGAGGTTCCCCCACCTCCAGCAGAGATGGAGGAGTTGGCGAGGTGAGTGCCTTTCCAATCGTGGAATGCAGGGCTACAGTCAGCGGGTCCCGGACCCGAGGGGAGGTACCCCCAGTACTATGTTGGGGCTGTCACGAGAGATGGCGGAGTACATCTGAGTGAGCGGCACAAAGCAAAGATCGTGCACCACCACCGCCACCTCCGCCTACATCACCGCCCGCAGCACCAGCCACTAGAGGTATACTAGGTGAGATTAGGAGGCCTGCTCCTAGATCGTTTGAGGGTACTCCAGACCCTCAAGCAGCAGAGGCTTGGCTCAGGGAGCTTGAGAAAGCCTTTGAGATGCATCAGACAGATGATGAGGAGAGGATCAGGACTGTGGCTTATTTGATGCTAGGTCTTTGCGGAGGATTGGTACCATGGAGAGATCACGGGCGAGGGGATGGAGTACCTTTCCATGCACAGGTTGAGTTCAAGAAGGCCTTCTTGGCCAAGTATTTCTCACGAGGCAGGATTATGCAGGATGGAGAGCTGACTTATGTTCCTCACTCGGAGGTAACGGGACAGTAGAAGCTGACGAGAATTTGAGTTTGATAGGCTTGCCAGATTTGCACCGAACCTTGTTTCCACTCAGGAGAGCAAGGTTAAGAGATTCATTGAGGGGTTGCACCCATCACTCAGGGACCATGTTGCTGGACATATGTGTACGACCTACAGTGATGCGCAAAGTTGACTAGGGCCAAGTTTATTGAGGCTACCGGACTAGGGAGTACCTATGTGCCACCACAACCTGAAACAAGAGAAGAGCGGAGCGGTCAAGGGGCGGTCACGGGGAAAAAGTTGAGGAAGTCGAGTGCGAGAATAAGTTTGACCCGTATATGGTAGGTCTTAGGTTCATCGGCAAAGATCCGGTGGTGGAAGTTCTTTTGGCGGAGGGTCATTACCATGCGATGTTATGAGTGTAGAGGACCACACGGGGAAGGCAGTGTCCGAGGATTACCGGTGGGTGTTTCAAGTGTGGCAGCTTTGGAACATAGAAAGGCCGGTGTCCACTGTGTTGTGTGGGCTGTGGTGTGGGAGGAGGAACACAGGGTCCCCAACAATCTTCAGGTGCCTCCAAGCAGTCTGTTGCACCAGCTCAAGGACAACAAGGCGGGAATTGGAAGGGCAAGGCAACCGGGACAGGTCAGCCGTCCTCCTCCACTCAAAGGCCGATGACTCACGGGCGAGTCTATCATCTCACCACAGAGGAGGAACAGGCGCCGCTTGAGACTGGCGAGGAGCCAAGTTTGAGTATAGAAAATCAGGAGTAAGTTTCGGGGAGGATTGTAAGATCCAAGGATATCAGGGTTAGACTTTTGGTGTTAGTTATCTATTTTAATTATGTGTTAATAAGGGGAGTTTCCCCGGGATTGGACTTGTTTGGATTTTATAATTGCTATTAAAGCAAGTATTATGAATAAATGGAAATTACATTTTTGAGGATTTTTTTTTGAGTTATTCGATTTTAAATTTCGAGGACGAAATTTTTGTAAGGGGGAAGGATTGTAAAACCCAAGGGTTTTGTGGGTAATTTTGGTATTTCCTTGAGTTTAATTATCTTTAATAATTGAGATGAATTATCTAAGTTTGGATAATTAGAGGAAGAGATAAATAATAGAATTAAATTTGTGGTTTGGATAAAATCTTAAATTGGGAAAGTTAGGATGAATTATTTGATTAAATCGGATATTTTATCTTTTAAATAAGATTACATTTTGAAAAAAAAAGAAAAGAAAAGATAACAATAATAATGATTAAAATAGATTTTATATATATATATATATATATATATATATATATATATATATATATATATATATATATATATATATATATATATATATTATATTAATGAAAGTTCGGATACGGTAGAGCATGAATTCAATAGTGAATTGAGAGATGCATTTCATGTGAGTTGATATGTATTATTTTATATATATATATATATATATATATATATATATATATATATATAGGTGGTTCTGATAAAGTGAGTGAAATATAAAGCATGCACGTGGGTAGAGGTATGCTTATATATTTACATGGATATATCTAGAGAGAGAGGAATATCTAGAGAGAGAGGGAGATGAATTTATGTTTATAGATAGAGAGAGAGAGGGAGAAAGAGAGAGAGTTAAACGCGTAAACTTTTTCTCCTTCTCCAGCGCGCGTCTGTGCGTGAGTCGTGGTGGTTGGAACGGCCAGCTGATGATAAGGGCAGATCGTGGTTGTTGCAACGACGGGATCGGGGGTTCGTGTGATCCCTCAGTTGAACCTATAAGGAGAAGATAAGACTGAAGACCCAAGCCATAACCACCTTCGACCCGATGCATGCAAAGCATTCTTTGTTTGGCCACTCTTCGTCAGCGTAACCTTCTTCCCACTCCGGTGTCGCCACAAACCGAGAAGGTTGAAGCTCGGGATAGCAACCATCATTTGGTGGGTGGGCGGAGTGTCGCCGTGGCCGACCACCATTACAACCCATCGTCGGGAAGCATCGGAAAGCCACGAGTAACCTCCGGAGACTTGGTAAGGCTCCTGCTCTTCTCCCTGTGGTTCTGTAGAATTTCGTTTATTAAAAGCATGCAAGGATGTGAATATAACGGTAGATGATCTAAGGTGATCTTTGTTTCAAGCATATATGGAGTACAGGAGGACTTGCATGAAGTATGTGTAGAAAAAGGTCCGGGTTTTGTTATTTCATGTGCTGCAAAGATTTTGGAGGCTTTTATTCCTTTTATCTAAGTGATGGTAAAGAGAGAGCATGATGATATATTTGAGACCTCATTAAGATTACAAGCAATTTGTTGTAACATGGAGTCTAAGTTTAGAGTAATATATGAGTTGTTTTGATGATGCTTTTGTGGGGCTTACTTGACCTTTTGTATTGATAATCTTGATGAGAGGAAAAGGATGGTTTTAGTGATCAAGGGGTTCTAGTCTTTGATTTGATAAGGGTCCAAGAGAGAGGATTGATGAGGCTGTAAATTCTTTAATTGCATGTGAGGCAGTGAAGGATGGTTGATTGTTTCTGGTTTGGGATCTCTACTTTTGTAATAGTAGACAATGAAATAGGTGATGGTTGCCATGTGTATGATCTGTAGATTTGAAAGCTTGTTTGAAAGTTATGGTTTTCAGAGATTGGTATGTGAATCCATGGCATATTAATGGGAATAGTTGGGGACAGTAACCTACAAAATGTATTAAAGTTTAAAGGCTTTGGAAAGCTATTGTATAAGTATAAGGATGTTGACTTCAGAAGGTATTTTATGTGTCAAAAATTATGTGGGTCTTGGTTAAGTGTATGCAGGGCCTTGTAAAGAGGATGAAATCATGAATAATAGATGATTTTATGTTATACACTTGCTTGGGTCTTAGGGTTAACGATCTGAGAAAGTCTGAAATAGGAATGAGTGACTGTGACTAGCTTTTGATTATATTTGGGGATTCTTGTGGTAATGTGTGGAGGCTTCTTTGCATAATCATAAGAGTGGGTGATGGCTTATAAAATG
The DNA here is from genome assembly GCA_026586065.1 of Dioscorea zingiberensis. Classification (NCBI taxonomy): domain Eukaryota; kingdom Viridiplantae; phylum Streptophyta; class Magnoliopsida; order Dioscoreales; family Dioscoreaceae; genus Dioscorea; species Dioscorea zingiberensis. The sequence continues at coordinate 38,629,432 of CM048822.1, forward strand.
GGTTGACATTAATTTAGATGAGAATAGTTGAACTAGGCCTTGGGCCAGGTTGATGATCTTAATTAAAAAGGTGATCTGATTAAAATAATTGTTTATTTAAGTGGAATCATTAGTAAAACTCGAGTTGAATTTATTTAATGGGTCGGGCCCATTAGTTAAGAGATATATCATATGTGAAATGTTATTTTAAACACTCGAGTGTGTGCTGAGCGCGGATTTGTATTTACCAGATATCGACGGGGAGTGTTGATCTCCGGCAGAGCAGAATCTGATCGCGATTGTTGGATAGCGATTTGAAGTAAGTCACTCTTGCCTTGTTTCCACCCTTGCATGGGTTTTCTTGCTTTGTTGGATGCTATCTGTTAGCATGATCTTGTTTTGTGCTTACTCTTGTTGATACATGCACATAGATAATTTGATTGACATCTTTCCTGTTATGTGCATAGTTGAATTGCTTGTGGTAGTTTAGGACTACCGTTTGTTGATATACTTAGTTGGACTACCCACCCGTGGGCCGACACTTGATCATGGGCACATGGTCTTGTGTGCTGGCCGGGAGGTATGTATAGCGAGTTACGATCTTCCATGCGGTTGCGGTGGAGTCCGAGAGACTCCATTATCCTGTCGATGGGGTTGATTTCTTTGGCCGTGTCGACCGCGTAGAGGTGGCGCTACCAGACCTTGACAAGTTAAGTCGCTCGCGGCCCAGAAATTTGTTGTTGCGATCCGAGGCTAGCGTTTCTTTGTCTGACTGAGAATTTTGGTGTCCGAGGAAGTGTTTGCTGAGCTGTTCTTGGACTTCTCATCCTAGGCCCCGAGGGTCGTAGTTGGATGTTAGTATCTGTTTGTATGGGGTGTAGCCCCTTTGTTTGATGATCCTATGTTATTTGATATCTCATTCCGGTGACCGTTTGTGATTCTTGCGGGGTACTTACTTTGGGCTTTCCATTGAAAGCTCACGACTTTCTCTTCTCTCATTTCAGGTCACGAGGAGTAGGTAGACTTCGAGCTCGAGGGGCGAGAGTTAGGGCGGGATATTCTTGAGGTTGGAGAACCTCCCTAGGTTATTTTACCTCGTGTGTGAGGACATTGCCTTTATTTTATTAGGACCCTTGTAGGGCTGGTTTGTGTAGAGGGCTATGGACCCTTATTTGATTTTATTATGTTTATTTGAGACTTTATGGTTTTATTTATTGATTATCTTTTGGTTAAATGTATTATCTCGCTTATCATTTTAGGCCTTGTATTGAGTGGGGCTCGTCTCTCCACTTGGATCTGTGGCCCGATCTGATTGGCGATGCAGAGGTCCCGAGTCAGAGATTGAGGCGTTACAGTATTACCAAAAATAGAAAAACCAAAAAGCGAAGATCTGATGGGGAGAACAACGAGAATTTGAGGATGAAGGAAAGCACGGTGGACCCCACATGCACGTCGAGGAGGAGCTTTGTGAATTAGGGTTGGTAGCCTTGAATCGATGTTGTAGCCAAATTTATGGCCAAAACACCGAACCGTGTCCAAAACTGTTCCCCAATCACAGAATTGGCTCGATCACCTTCCACCTTTACATCGGTCCGCCAATTTGTTATATGCCAAAGCCCGCATAGTCGAATAAGATAGTTCAACATCTCCTGACTCGAGCTCTCCTACATCAAGAAGGGATCAATATAGCTCAAAAACATCATCATTTTATTAAAAGACTAAAACCAACTAAAAACTAAATAAGGTGGAGAAATGAGAAATTTTTCTGAAGAACCTTGGATTTCCTCCCAAGAAGTGCTTGTTTAACGTCACTAGCTTGACGTGCCTATTCTTATCTTTTTTAGAGGCTTGAAAAGGGTGTGCTCCTCCCGACTACAACCTGCATAGCTACTTCCAAAAAATGAAAAAACATACCTGCTGAGGTAGTGCTTTTATGGAGGTTTGGTACAATTATTGTTAGGCCTCCATGGGAATGATTTGGCCTGGGAATTGTTCAACTGTGGCTTGGGCGGATCCTTGGATTGTTGAATCATCGTCCTCACTTCCATTGTTGTCTCTGTCAGTTATCCTCTGTGTTGTGTGTGCTTGTCAACTCCGAGGCATAGAATTCTTTAAGTGTTTCGGCTTTGCTTTTTTACCTCTTCATCCTTTTCTACAACAACACATTCTTCCACCTCTTTTTCCTCTTTACTCTCTTCTTCTTCAGGATCATGTTCAAGTGAGATTTCTACTACTTGTTTACAACTCCATTGTTCATCAAATATTATTTTATGAAGTTCTCCCACTTGGTTCTCAAGCTTGTGAAGAGAGGATTTTGATGCGATGCAACCGCAAGTGTACGGGTAGTAATCAAGTAATAATAGTGGACTTGGAAGTCGGGTTATCGATCCTTAGGGAGATGGAAATACTAGTACTTACTATTCATCTACTATCTAGTTGATCCAAAAGTGAGTGATTATCGGTCTAAAGCGAGAAATTGCAAAACACGAGCAAGTCGAATTACTCTTGAAATCAAACAATCATGAAAAAGGGATACTTGGGTGATTGATTCCCCCTTGGATTTCTAAAGGATGGATGGAACTCTCTATGATGATGCTTGGTGAATTCTTGGCCAAGGGTTCCTACAGTGCTTTCACTCCCTCTCTCGAGATGAATTACTAATCCTAGTGCCCTTACAGATAATGTTCTAGGGAACCTAATTCTTGGGGGGATTATAGAAATAATACATCTAAAGGACTAGCTCTCCTTAGTACCCGGGCTTCCGGTATACTCACAATCCCCTCTATTGGATATGGTCTACACATGGGAGGCGCTCGCTTCTTCCCTCATATGGACTACGAAAGTCCATCCAGGTTCTCGCAACGTAGAGGGATTCACTTATATTAAAACATCCAATAGACACATAGATTCATCCAAGAATACATACATAGAAAGTAATCATCAATTAAAACATATCCAAGCAGTCATCAACACCCAACTATTTACAAAATTCATTCTCTATGGGAGGAGAGCAACAATCCAAAGCAAAGAGTTCATGATAAACAAGGACATTACATATACCGTTGGTGGATTCCTTGATTCCTCTCCAAGCTTTTGCCGCCTTTTCTCTTCCTTCTAGTGTTGGTGATGAAGATATCCAAAACCCTAATCAAGCTCTCTTTTCTCCCCCAAAGCTAGCACACCCTCTAAAACCCCCAATCTTTTGATTATATGCCCCCTTCTTAGGGTTTTAGAGCGTTATTTATATTTTTGCCCTTACCTAGGTGCTTGATTTGCAGAGAAACTTACAACATATGGGCCCGTATAGACTCCAAGTGGACCTATCTGAAGTATATCCGGACCATATGAGTGCCCATATGGCCTTATATGGGGTGGTTATGCAGTCCCCAAGTGATTGGCTGCGGAGGCCACGATTCTCTAGGGACATCTTGCCCGTATGGAAGCTTTGTATGCCATGGTTCTTTTCGAAAATGCTTCATTTCGGCCTCAATTTCCCTTGAAGAGCTTCCTTTCTCCTGGGGTCTCGATATCTTGCCCTATTTTATCAAAATAAACAAATTTTAAGTGTCGATGGGCAAAAACTCAAAATTGCATGAAAAACATACAAGAATATGGTATAGAATTATGCTCAAATGAACACTTATCAGCTTTCATGGCTTCTAATCTAGTATTGTTTTGCAACATATATTTCGCCAACACCTCCTGAGTATTAATTTTTTTTCACATTGGTTGCTCATACTGAAGAATTAGAGGATAGCTGCGTTACTACTCTAAGGGTGGGGCATATGACTTAAAACCTTGTTGAGATCAATCCCATTGTGGTTCGTATTGATAGCTTGCATGGTTTGGTTGTCCTCTCCAATATGGGTTTCTTTGAATTGGTTTAAGTTTGTTGACCTTTGCTAAAAGAGCATCAACTGCATCTTCTAAGGCTCATTTTGACATATTCATAGTGTAAGCTCCTTGCATTATACTTTGAATATGGTACCTCACATAAAAGAGATCAAAAGATACAAGTCAAAATTTTCTTTATTTTTATATAAATCAAAGAAAAAATAAAAACTAGAACTAATGACTAAATTAATAAACTTCTAGTATTTCTAGTAGTCTAGGTCCACCTGCGGCGCCAAGAACTTGATCAAGCTGATACTACAACAAGTATCACGAGATTCGGACAAGTAATAAAGTGGACTAGGAAAAATCGGGTATCAAACCAGAGAGACCAAGAAATGCTAGTACTAACTATCTGTCAATTATCTAGTCTATCCAAGACTTGACAATGTCTAATTTAAATACTAAAACTAAGGAAACCTAAAAATTGGATATCACTAATGATGAGATTGAATCTTAGGGTAAAACAATTATAGGAAGGCGGTATTCGAGCAATGAATATCACTCGGGTTTTCCTGAAGATAGACAAGGGATATTAAGGTTAATAGTTGCAATAAAATTGGACCAAGGATTCCTATAGTAATTTCATCCTTCTCTCAAGGCAATTACTAACCTAGTACCCTCACCGATTGGCGTTCTAGGGAATCAAATTCTTGGAAGGATTATGGGAACAATGCATATTAAGGTTTCGCTCTCTTTAGTGCCCGATCTCTCGGCGCACTCACAATCCCCTCTATTGAGGTATGCCCACACACGGGGAGGCGTTCTCTTCTTCCCCTGGTGTCTCGGTTTGGATAATTAGGGCTATTGCAACGTAGATTACCAATGCAATGAATGACACTCAATAGATCTCAATATTAAATAAGAAACTAAATAACCATAAAAATTAAATGTCAAAAATAAACATCAACCCAAGGGTTTATCATGCCCAAATACCTACCAAGTTAGTTCCCTATGAAAGGGGAATACAAATCCAATACAAAGAGATGGGAAAACATCAAAATAAACACAAATAAACCATCCCTACGATGTTCCTCCACTTTGTTAGCATCTTTGTATGGATTGATGATGAATCTCGCTTTAAGCCCTAGCTGGTTCCTAAGAGGATCCCTTCAAGTCTCGCCGTCAATGATCTCCAAGATCTCCAAGTCGGCCAAAAAGTGGCAAAAGCCAAGTGATGTCCTCCTCATCCCTAAAACATTGGTATTTATAGGGTTTACAATCATAGAAACATATATGCCACATGTCGTGTCCAAAATAGTCTAAAAATCCAATTCTGGGTATCTGCGTACTGGCCCGCATGGCCCCTACGACTTTGTACGACTTTCTAGAAAAATTAGGAAAGCATTGTAGCAAAGTACTGTAGCATATATGGCCGTACAGGCTCATATGGAGGCCCATATGGTCTTCTCAATTCCTGCAGATTTCATATCCCTGAGTTATACGGACCCATATGGTACCCCATACTGATCTGTATAGACGCGTATATCACCCTGTTTATAGCTCTTTGTAAATTCTGAGGGAGACCCATGATGCTACATTGCTCTATATAGGTCGTATGGGAGCCCATATGAGCCCGTATAGGCTTCAGAAATCCTTGTTTCCCCTTCAAATAAACTTCAAAAGTCCCACTTCTCTCGGCACATCTTCATTTTTATAAAAAATAACACTTATTAAGTACCAATGGGCTATATTTTCACCAAATAACAATCAAAATGTACATGAAAGTGAAGTAGAATTATGATCATTTAAACACTTAAACTAATATAGGATTCCTCACGGTCCAAGAATATATCATTAGATAGTTTGTATTAGGAATTGAGTTTAGCAAGGGATTCCTGGGGGGATAGTGATCCGGGGTGCCATGTTCTCTGCATTGATTAAACCCTAGACTGCCAACTATTCACCAAAGTTCTCTTTAGATCTCTTTAGCTGGGATTAGATCACTACATATATTTTAGGCTAGTTAATAGAGTTCAAATTAGTACTAGATTTGTCGTTTTCTGTGGATTAGACTACCCTACCTTTGGGTACTTGTTGACCGGCTATGAGTGCTTGAGCACTCAAGCCGCATGCAAGTGTACATTGTCATAAGTAATACAATAACTAGTGCGTAGGAGTCAATTCCACGGGGAATGGTATAACTAGGTCTAACTATGTACTAGTGTACTAAATTTTTAGAAGAGTCAATTAATCTTTGAAATGGAAGATTGCTAAGTCCTAAGAGTTCAAAGAGATTTCACGAGAAGGTTTTTAGGTTGCCTCTCAATAATAAGGACTTATGTGAAGATTTTCTCCTTTGTTTTGCAATGAATTGGTTACTATGGATAAAAGGCTAATTGGTGATAAGCCTAGGTACTTATGTCCCACTTTGGGTATATAAGAACATTTGCACATTTCTATGCTCTCAAGGGCACCCCTTCCTTATGACACTAATGCAACGCTCTGATGCATATGTCTTTACGAAGATAGCTAGATTTGTCATTGCCTTTCGACGCACTAGTAATGACTATTAGTTCATAGGCATACCCATAACAACACAATCACTAAATACGTAGGATAATTAAAAGGAATAATTCCCTTTTTAGTTCCTCTACTTTTCGTAAAGTACCCTTTTAGTCCATCATCTTTTTTTGTGACTTTTTGGTCCCTCTACTTTATAAAGTGAGACTTCTTAGTCCGGAGATAAACGATGTTCACTTAAATCGTTTTAGGATGGTGGCGATGTCTACCACGTGACGTTATATTGATGTCCATATGGCCATCAGAATGCCACATATAGGGGATGAATGGGAGAGAGGGGCTAAAATTCGGATCCTAATCGGTTATGATCCGAATTTGAGGGTTTGTTTAATGTTTTCTTTTCATTTTTAAAATCTTTTCTAATGGTTTAATATTTTAAAAGGCCACGTAGCATTTTGATGGCCACATGGTTATCAACATAACGCCACATGGAAGACACGTCGATTAAATCACGAAACGACGTAAGTGAACGCCCTCTACCTCTGGACTAATAAGTCTCATTTTATAAATTAGAGGGACAAAAAAGTCACAAAAAAAGATAGGGACTAAAAGGGCACTTTTCGAAAAGTAGAGAGACTAAACATGGAATTATTCCTAATTAAAATATCAATCCATCAAGTTCATACAAGCCTAGAATGGAAGTTTAAGCTACCATTAAAACATTGTGTCCATAATGACATGATTAAACAAGAAAACATACATGTCCAATACAAGAAATAGATTTAAAAACACTAATGCAAATGAAGATAAAATTCCCCCTCTATTGTAGAGAAAAACCCAGCCTCAACACCGTCAAATGCTTTTGGACCGTCACCTCCAAGCGCAATAGCTTGCCCCTAAAGGTAAAGATGCTTAAACCCTAACCCCTGACCTCTTTTTATACCTAGTAAATATCATCTCGATGCCCTTACAAACATTGATGTGCTTCTTGATGCTTATGCTTACTACCACAAGGGTACGGGTCGTATCAAGTAATAAAGTGTACTCTAAAAGTTGGATATCGATCCTCAGGGATCGAGAGTTGCCAAAAACACTAATCTTCCAATACCTAGTCTAGTCAAAGTTTTGGTGGGATTTTTAACCTAATTATCTAAGGAAAGCTAAAGACTTGAGCTACAAAAGAAGGATGAGATCAAAAATGGGTAATCAATCAGAGAAGGAAGATACTCGGGTGATATATCTCCTCCGGGTTTTCATACGTATAGTTAGATGTAGGTTTCAAAACAGATGGTTGAAAGCTAATGGACCAAGGGTTCATGTGATCCTTTCATACCCTTCGTCGAGGTGAATTACTAATCTTAGTACCTGGTGCAAGAGGCTCAGGTCAGTCAACCAATTCCGTGATTGGAGCAGTTTTGGGGGTGGTTCTATATTTTGGCTGGCTACAAATGTCGGAATCATGCATTTGAGCCAAATCCGGAATGCTCATTTCGGTGTCCTAGATCAACTAGGTGGTCGCCATATTCAAATTCAAATTCTACTATTTTTCAGTCATATCACTATTTAGATATTTTTTACTATTTTTAGTGTTAAATTATTTATCAAATTAGGATAGGATTTGAATCCGATTTGATCTCATATTTTTAGGAGTTATCTAATTTGTTTAGAGTTTTAAATTTATATAAGTTTTAGTTTTGAATAATAATTTTCCAATTTTGCAATTTAGATAAGATGATAGGGTTTCTACGTTAATCTTTAAAAGCTATTTAACCCGACTTGTGGGTTGTTTTTTTATTATTGAGTTTTGAATAAAAGTATTTTTCTGAATTTTAGAGTATTTTCTCTGATTCTTTTGGTTCTTCGTTTGTTCTTCCTTGCGTTCCTTGGATCCGGCTAGCCCGCTGGATAATCGCTATCTTTCCAAACGTCAGTTGGTATCAGAGAGCTCGTATTCTTTCTGTAGTAACGACATCATTGGCTGAAGGTCGTGGTGGCCGTGGTCGACGTGGTAGATAGGTTTTGTCTGAGGAAGTCCAGTACCGTGACCGGAGCGCCTTGGAGGCGACGAATGAGGATCTAAAAAGGCAAGTCGTGGAGTTAACCCAACGCTTGATGATTAAGGATTTGTAGAGGCAAGTCATGAAGTTATCAAGGCGTTTGACGGCTATCGATTTTGATCGTGGTTGTCATGGGCAGGTTCCGGCTGAGGAGGTCCACCACCATGATCATAGCAATCAGAGAGCCAACCTATCTACGATGATGATGATGAGTAGGAGATCTCGCCCACCTATGATGATGATGAGGAGGAGATGATCTCACCCATCTATGGCGAATATGAGGAGGAGACCTCATCCATCTAAGACGACTATGAGGAGCAAATTCTTGAACCCATCTATGACGATTATGAGCAGAAGATCGGATCAAGCTTGAAGACTTTGGACGATTTTAAAGACATTGTTTTGAACTCAAGGATGAGTTCTTTCCAACCTAGGGTGACTGATGCAAGAGGCTCGGGTCAGTTGGTATCGGGTTGGCGGATCAACGTAAAGACTGGAAGTGATCGAGCCCCTTTTGTGATTGGAGCAGTTTTAAGGGTGGTTCTGTATTTTGGCCATAACTTTGGCTACAAATGTCAAAATAATGCGTTCAAACCCAATTTGGAAAGCTCATTTCGACATGTACCATGTGGTCAACCAGATCGACTCCATGGGGGCCAAATTTGAATCCAAATTCTGCTATTTTCCCGACATATCACTATTTAGATTTTTTTTGCTATTTTTAGTATTAAATTGTTTATCAAATTAGGATAAGATTTGAATCTAATTTGATATTGGATTTTTAGGAGTTATCTAGCTTTTTTAGAGTTTTAAATTTAGATAAGTTTTAGTTTTGAATAATAATTTGCCAATTTTGACAATTTAGATAAGATGATAGGGTTTTTAGGTTAGTCTTGAAAAGCTATTTAACCCGGCTTGTGGGTTGATTTTTCATTATTGAGTTTTGAATAAAAGTATTTTCCTGAATTTGAGTATTTTCTCTGGCTTTTTGGTTCTTAGTTTGTTCTTCCTTGTGTTCCTTGGATCCTAGCTAGCCAGGATAATTGCTACCACTTTGGCTGATACCCTCAATGCATGATGTTCTAGTGGACCTATAACATAGAAGAATCATGGGAATAATGCATCTAAAGGAGTCTCTTTCCTAAATACTTGAGTTCTCGGTGTGATCATGATCCTTTCTATTGAAGTATGTATTCACCGGGGAGGCGTTCGCTTCTTCCCCGGGTGAACTAGTATTGAAAATCAGGGCTGTCACAAATGTAGAAATTCAATGCATGCAAAACAATTCATAAATTTCAATTATTCAAGCAACCAATCTGAAATAAAAACCTAAATAAGCAAATTAAACTATAACCCAAAGGTTCAACATGCCCAAGTCTCTAACAAATTAGTTACCCATTAAAGGGGAACATATATCCAAAATAAAGTGAGAGGAAAAGAAAACAAACATAATGTCCAACACTCTTTCCTCCACTATTGGCAGCGTGCAAGGATGTATTATAAAGCTTCTCCTCGATCCCCTCATTGTCACGAGATAAATTGTGAAAGTGAATTCAAAAAGTGGAATATGGCGACCTCACTTGAAAACCCTAATCGTTCTATTTATTGGCTCTCTTTTGGCTGAATGCGATCTCTAATCGTAATCTTTTAAATTTTAATAAACTTGGATCTGGTTACTATCTACACGAGCATTGGTACGATTGCACGGGGGAGCGTGCTTCAGTAGAGATTCCACGACCATCTATGAGCGGGTGCGTGCTCGAGCGCGCCTGAAAAAACTAGTCCATGGTATCTTTGAACAGCCATGTGCTTGTGCTCTGGGATCTTTTGTGTTGTACGCGGGCGCGTGATTAGGCACACCTATATGAATTTTTTTGTGCTTTGTTTTAGCCTCAATTAATATTGAATTTCCTTGTTTTTGCTCTTGAGCCCTTCTAATGTCCTGTAAGTGAAATTCAATATAAATTTAGTACCAGTGGCCTATAATGTCTTCAAATTGCATGCAAAATGAGGATTAAAATAGTATTAAAACATGGTTAATTGAACGCATATCATAATATCTCCACACTTAAGCGTTTACTTGTCCTCAAGTGAACAAAGAAAAATTAAAGCAAAGATATGCGTTCAACTTTAGGCTATAAAATAAATGTAGTTCCATCCTACTCAAAGTTTCAACATCAACATATGCATCTCCCTATTTCAACCCCTTGGGCTTATATCTGTCCTTGGCATATTTCAATACGGCTCTAGAGAAGAAAAATTGTTTTCACACCACATACCATGTTCTTGGGTCTTGAAAAGACAAGCATACCTTCATTGGATTCTAGAGGGATCTTGGTACTCTAAAAATAAGACAACTAACCCCCAAACGATGAAATAATAGAGAAGCTTGATAGATATAAAGTTAAATGAACTATTTTTTTTTTTCAAACTAACACTGGTAGAGCATCCCTAGTGGATCCGACTTTCCCCTACTAAACTAATGTAGCGTGTAGACCCTCTTTTCTAAGGGATGCACGTGCTGTGTTTAGGCACCAGAACACCCAACTACTCAGAAGGTTATAAATTTACATGGAGGCATTCATATTCACAAGAAACTTTTCGACTTGAGGCACACTCTGATTAGGAGGTAGAACCCTAAGCTACTTTGTCACAAAACTGTCCTTATTATTTTCATAATTGCACTACTTTACTAATTGGCCTCATACTTGTCCTATAATTAAAATAAAGGGGATAGAAGTTCAAACTAGTGTCACTATCTCTTGGAGCCATTGAAAAATACTACTTAGTAAATTAGGTCAAGAGAACATGGCAATGGGTTATTTCATGTTACTAGAGAATATGATGGTCACATGGATTTTCTCGGAGTGTCCAAGATGTTTCATAGGAAGAATAAAAGTGTTTGCTCAATGGGTGTAAACTAAGAATTGCAAGGAATTAATTTGTAAATGACATGCAATGAATTCCTAATTACGCATCTCCACACTTAGAGTTTTAACAAATTCTAAGTGTACACTAACATGCCTTTTCAATAAAGATTTGTAATAAAATATAACTAGCTAGTTACCCATCCCCACTTAAAATATTGCATGTCCCTCAATGCGAGTAATAAATAGAATAAAGTAACAGTTAGGGAGATGGTAAACTGAGATTTCCCGGGTTTAACTTGATGAGTTCGATTCGCGATATATTTCTGGGGTAGTTATTCATACTTTGCACAATATTTTTCCTATTAATCTTGCGAGGGGAAAAAGGATAGATAGTAAAGTAACACGAGACTCAAAATGAAAAACTAAATAAATAACGATAGAGTAACCATAAGAAAATAACAAAAGAGTAGCTAGCAAGTATAAGCCCTTTCTAACTCATTGAAATAAATACAACTCCTGATCCTCCCAAGATAAATCAATCCTCAAGAGAAACAACTATTGTGATGGGTGGTGGGTCAGATGGGGATTTGGTGCTGCGGATGATGGTGGTGTAAGTGTCGGGACTGCTGAGGGGTGTGCCGGGACTGATGTGGTAGAAGATCTTTGAGGGTGCGCGTCGTGCTTTCGGGGAGATGGCACGATCACGCAAAGAAAGAGAGAATCTAGAGTATGTCCCAATGCAGGTATGACTCATGCTTCGCTGATGATGGCGAAGCTCTGGAAAATTGCCCGATTAGTCGAAACTGAATCGGTATTTGCTCCGCTATAATGCCCTACTGACCGGCCAGGATATCCTCTAGCTGCTGTATACTTGGCTGGGGAATGTTACTGGGTGGAGGAGGTGCCACTGATGATTGACCCGTGACTGGGGTCTCTGGTGTCGATGTGGCTCGAGGCTCCTCCTGGACGTGGGTACAATCCACCCTGCGAGTGCGCCTAACAAACACATATCCGTGGTCGTTGTGCTCAATAAGTCCCATTGCATGGAGTGTGGAGAAGCCAAGGGCCTCCATGGTGTGATCCTTGTGGTACCTGTCAACGTCTCCAAGTAAGCCCATACTGCGAACTAATTTCATCATATAAGGTCCTGCTAAGATCACTCGAAGTCAGCCGTACTACCCCTGGTGGGAGATGAAATCAGCGAGGTAGTAGCTAAGATGTATGGGGTGTCGCTCTATCATGCTATACATCGCAAGCAGATCTACGTAGGTAATGACCCCGATCGAGCCACTGATGAGAGCCTGCAAACAATGATGAACTTGGTCGATGATATAAGATGCCTTCCGTAAGTCCACACCCTCTTTATGTGTGATCTGTAGCCAATATCTCTGAAATGATGGCATGTCCTAAGGAAAGTCGACCGCTAGATCACGATCTTGAGGGTGTCTCGGTATCGCATACATTGTAGTATGGGAAAATCTATGATGCTAAAGTGTCGCATCTTGCCAAATAACCGAAAACTAATCTCGTAAACTAGCACGGTGATGGTGAAGACACGGTCCCATCCACCAAAACTGACCAAGTCCCGAACCTGTGTCTCAATCCCCAACTCCTGCAGTACTGTCCAATCGATAAGGCGAGTGGGGCAAAACCGTTTCGTGACCAAGATATCGTAGCTCTCCCTAAATCAGGTGTGAAGAAACTGGGGGGGTCAAGGAGGATGAACCCTCACCTCATATGCACCTTTGACCCTTGGTAGTGTTCTTGGTTCGCGTCATACCTATTTTGAAATAGCACAATGCAAAGCTTGTGAGAAAAAAAAAATCAAGCATTATTTCTATGCGGCCCTTGAAAATGGCCTGCGTACGGGTCCACGTGCCTTCTTGGCTCGCCTGTATGGCTCACAAAAACCCTCACATTGGGGCCCTCAACGATGCGCCCTCGAACATAGGTTCATCCCTTCAATTTTTCACTGGAAAACACATTCTACAAACTCATCCAAACAATCTAGCATGAAAAATCATCCAATGAAGTTCTTAATCTATAAAATCACTCATTGGAGATCCTGTTGATGCCCTAGGATTTCTAGGTTCTAAATAAAGCATCAAGGAGGTCAGTTTGAAGAATTTACCTAGATTTGGCTTGATTGCGATTGAAAATTGAACTTGGACAAGTTTGCCAATCAAGAGGAACCTTTGAAATTTTTTATTGAAAGGGGATGAAGACGAATAGAGGTGGAGTTCAGTACCCTATAGCGAACTAGTGAAACTAGATTAGTAACTCGCTTCAACGGAGGGTGTGAAAGCATTGTAGGAATTCTTTGTTCATAAACCATATTCCTTAATTAGAAGTCCATACTTGCCCCAATTTATGAATATCCGGAGGGGATTCCTTGCCAATGTATCTCCCCTTTTATGATTGATTGCCCTTATTACTTTCATCAAGTTAATCTTAAGCCACTTTCAATTTTAGAAATTAAATTAGAAATTCAACAACCTTTGGATAGGTTGGGTAGCACACAATTAGATAGGATTTGTGATCTAGGTCTCTGTGGGTTCAATATCCGACTTTTATAGTCCACTTTATTACATGATACGACCCGTGCACTTGTGGTATAAGCATAATATTTAGGCTCATCATAAAGTTTTTGGTGCCGTTGCCGGGGATCTTAAGGTCACTAAAGATACTAAGAGTCTGTTAGTTAGTCATAGTTTTAGGTTTTTTAAATTTTCTTTTTAATTTTCTTCATTTATCTTATTTTTCTTACTCTAAACATTCGCACTACTAACTCTTGTTCTTTCTTGTTTGTGTGTTGAATTGGTGCATGACATGAGCGAATCCAGCAAGTTTGGTGGAAGGAGATAGTGAGATTGAGCACACTCTGTACCAACGAATTAGAGAAGCACAAGGCGCGCCACAAGAGGTAACTTCAAGTTCATCTTTAGAGTCCGAGAACGTCCTTTCAGCAGATGTGAATATCGAAATGAAGGACCCTTCGACTGTGGCTGTATGAAGTAGAACACTATCCGACTATCAAAGACTAGAGTACACGGGAGAGGAATTTAGTGTCCACCCTCCTCAGTTGCAAACAACTTTGAGATCAAGGTGAGCATCAATGGAGTCTCTGACGATGCTATCCACTTGAGGTTATTACCGTTTGCTCACCTCACTTCCTACAGGGAGTATAAGAACATGGAGGGATATGTTGGATAAATTCCTAGGTAGATACTTCCCTCCAAGTAAAGCAACACAAATCATACAAGAAATCTCTGTATTCAAACAAGGTGAGAACGAGTCGCTATTCGAAGCTTATGAAAGATTCAAGGAGCTATTCAGGCGTTGTCCACACCACAGTATGGAACCATGGGTAAGCTCCAGACTCTATATAATGGTCTAAACAATCACACCAGGCAGTTGGTGAATGCCGCAGCGGGCGGTTCTTTGGGCAATAAATATCCCAAGGACACCGAGCGATTAATTGAAGATGTGACAAACACCAAGTCAGCATGGTCATCAAGAAGAAGACAAACCATCAATGTTGGAGTTGGCCTAGTAAACCAAGACCCTTTCCTTGCAGCACAAGTGGCTAAACTCACCAAGAAATTCGAGCAATTGACATCAGGAGGATCTTCAAGCTCAATCGTCTCTATTTCATGTGGAGGTGGGCACGATTCATCGTAATGCCCCATTGCAAGTGTCGAAGTAGCTCCTATGGAGGAAATGCAATACATGGGTAATCCAAGACCCCGAGGTACCCAGTTTGGACCCTATATGCCTAATTGGAATTATCCAGGGTTATCGTCCTATGGCAATCTCCAAGGGTCAGCCACTCCTCTGGGATTCAATTCTCTTCCTCCAAAACCTCAACAACCAAAGCATACCACAAAGGAGGTTCTAGCTAGGTCCATGGTGACCACGAATGCAAAATTTGAGTCAATAGATACCACGCTGTGAAACATCCAAGCAAGTATTCAAGGTCTAGAAAATTAGGTTGGAAAATTGGCTAGAAGAAATTCATCACAACGACCTCAAGGAGCCTACCTTGCAACACTGAGGAAAATCCCCGCTGGGACTTAAAGGCCATCACTTTCAGAAGTGGTAAAAGAGGTGGAGCTGTTAGTCAAGAAACCTGGAAAGGTAGATACCTAGGTAGAACTTGGTGAATCATCCGTAGTCAAGGAGGGTATTGTCGAAGAACACCAAGGAAAAGATAAGGAAATAGAAACCCCGCTGATTCCCTAGTATCAACCCTAGATCCCCTATCCTGAAAGATTAAGAAAAATAAAGGATGATGCCCATTTCAAGAAATTCTTTTAAACAATCAAGCATCTGTATGTGAGTTTACGTCTGGTTGATGTACTTTCTCAAATGCCTAAATACGCCAAATATATATGAAAGAACTCCTAACTAACAAGAGGAAGTTGGAGGAAGCCACAACAGTAACTCTAAACTCCCAATGCCAGCAATTCTTCAACCCAATCTACCGAGGAAATTAAAGGACCCTCGAAGCATAATAATCCCTTGCGTTATTAGGGATGGTGTGGAGGAGAGTGCTTTAGCAGATTCGAGAGCTAGCATCAATGTCATGCCTTACAAACTATTTATGAATATAGGGTTCGGAGAACCTGTGGCCACAAGGATGACCGTTCAACTTGTTGATTGCTCCGTTAAGAGACCACGAGGAATGGCGATGGACGTACTAGTGAAGGTGGATAAACTTGTGTTCCCCGCCGAATTTGTATACTAGATATCGATGATAATATTGAAGTACCCATCATCCTGGGAAGACAAATGTTCGCCACTGCAAAAGCCCTACATTATCACGCTGAAGGTAAGATGTCATTAAGAGTGGGCGATAATACTGTCGTGCTAAAACTTCCTACAGCAATGCTGCACACACTCAACCACGATGACAAATCGAATTTCGTTGATGATCTTGAATTGATCTCCGACAGTTTCATTCAAGAAGTTCTAGAAATTGATCCACTTTGAGAATACTTAGGAAGACTGGAAGATGAAAAAGAGGATGCATGGGAAGGAAGCTCTGAGCGTATAAGCCAAGGCAACAAAGAACCAACAAGGAAGAAAGATAAGGGATACAAGAAGATATTTCTCCAACTACTATTCTGGAAATAATAAGACAAAGAAAAGAGAAAAGAGGAAACTATATTCCATGCTAAGACAGGAAATTCAGCAATTATCGAATATGATGAATCCCCGGTCTACCAGGCACCCTTACGCCCATAAGCTTGGCCGTATGATGCGAAATAGGCGCAATGATTCGTATTCTCCTTTCATAAAAGGTCGCACCCACATCCCTTCACATCTATTTCTTGGGAGCAATACGAGCCCTTATATCCTCCCCTCTTCCTCCCCCTCTCAATTCAATTTAGTCTATCAAGGATCTAGAGAGCATCGAAGGTAATCACCAATCTTGATTTAAATTTCCCATTGTTAGGGTTTTAGGGCTTTTCTAGCAAATTTCTCCCATCGAGGGCTTGTTCCAAGCGTTATCATGGATAGATGGTTTTTATAGTGTCAAGGATTGAGTTTTTCCCCCTTGTCTAGTGAGACTAAAATTGTATGCGGGTACAAGGCCGTACCCCTAAGTGAATAGGCCCCGCACGCAGCTTATGGGTTTGCTTACAGCCGTAACCGATCGTATGATATCCTGTCTATACACACTGTAATGCTTCATACGATTAGCCCTCATTTTCTTCAATTGCAGAAATGGTGTAAACAAAGCAAGTAGCTAGCAAGGGTACCAAGAGAAAAAGGAGTGAGAATCCAACCCCCTCGGGGCCCCAGTTCCTTCAAGAGCATTATCAGGAGAGATATGACAAGCTATGCTTGAAGGAATTCAGGATCACCTGCTACATCAACTGGACAGTGCTCTGTGAGCTTCGGATAGAGGACGAGGTCCGGAGCATGATCTCCTTCGAAGGGTGGGATCGTGCCTTCACCATTTCGAAGCCCATCTATAGAGACATGGTACTTGAGGTAATGTCGAGCTTCGAGGTCGATTGGAGCCATTTCAACGTGGGGACCCCCAACGCCATCAGATTCAAGTTCCACGGTGTCATGAGGCAGTTGAGCATCACTGACTTCTCCATCCACCTAGGCCTTTATGACAAAGCATACACGGAGACGGATAAGTATCGGGAGCTACTCGTCGACTTCCCCATGCGCATACCCTACGCAGCATATTGGGGATAGGTCACCCGAGCAACAACCACAAAGATGGTGAGAAGTCCTTTGGCCTGCAAGCACACAAAGCAGCGCTCCACAAAGTGAGCCACGTCGCTAGAAAGCTTCACCCAATAGAAGTTAGCAGCTATGAGTGCGTAGGTCTTAACACGACCAAAGTGCCCCTTGTTATGGAGTTCGCTCATGATCTGCAGGTCATTGGCCGGTCAATGGGATGCATAGTTGCAGGCCATAAAACAGATAACCGTTATGCAAAATAAAATTATGACGATGCCCATCGGTTACCTCCTGAAGTATTCTTCCGAAGGAAGGGCAGTCGTATACATATCCGTAAAAGATTCAAACCCTACAACTTTGGCGCTCATTGTGGTAAGAAAAGAACTGTTGCGGCTTAGAGCATCTACTACACAATTGAGACTTCCTGCTTGATGCTTAAAGGTAAGGGTGAACTCACGCAGTAATGCGCCACCCACTTAGCGTCTTTGCCTTCTTAGATTTGTGTTCGCTATTGATGTACTTCAGGGCCTCATAATCGGTGAACAGGATGAACTCCTTCTGTATGAGGTAGTGGTGCCAATGCTTCAGCGACTGAACTATGACATAGAACTCCAGGTCATAAGTGGAGTAATTCTTCTTCAACCCCGACAGATTCTCACTAAAGAAAGATACCGATGGTCCTGACTTGCCCAGAACACACCCATTGCCAATTCCACATGCATCACAGTTGACCTCGAACACCTTGTCGAAGTCGGCAAGTGCTAGAACTGGTGCTTCAGCCATCTTCTCGTTGACCTGATGGAAGCTAGTTTCGGCCTCATCTGTCCACTAGAAATCATGCCCCTTGAGACACTTTGTGATGGAGACAATCAGTGTGTTAAAGTTCCGGATGAATCGTCTATAGAATGAGGCTAGCCCATGGAAGCTTCGAACATCATGCAAGGTCATCTGTCTGGGCCACTCCAAGATAGCATCTATTTTTGATTGATCTGTATAAACACTATTAGTAGAAACAACAAAGCCAAGGAAGGTCACAGAAGTGGTGAAGAATGAACACTTCTTTCGGCTGGCGAACATAAGCTCCATTCTCAGGATCTCAAAGACAGCGCGAAGGTGGTCAAAGTGTGAGGACCAACTCGAACTATATATGAGGATGTCATCAAAATAGACCACCACAAACTTGCCCATAAACGGTCGCAGAACTTGGTGCATGAATCGAAAGAATGTGCTGGGGGAGTTGGAGAGACCAAAAGGCATTACCATCCACTCATACAGTCCATGTTGTGTCTTGAATGTCGTCTTTCACTTATCTCCAGGCTGTATTCTGATCTGGTTATATCCGTCCTTCAGGTTAATTTTTGAGAAGAACTTTGAGCAGGATAGTTGGTCCAATATATCGTCCAGGTGCGGGATCAGGTAGGGGTACTTAATGGTGATTTTGTTGATTGCTCGGCTGTCAACACACATGCGCCACGAGCCATCCTTCTTTGGCACCAACAAAGGTTTGGAGCTGCGAGGAACTCATGCTCTCGGATGTAGCAGCTCCTTAATAACTCCTCCACTTGGCTGCAATTCCTCGGCCTCCTTGGGACTTAGGTGGTATCTTGCGGTCGGTTTGGCAAGCTTCGATCCCGGGATAAGATCTATCCGGTGTCGGATGTCCCTAATAAGTGGGAGTCCCGGAGGAAGTTCTATTGTCATCAAGTTTGCGAACTCCATGAGCAACTTCTGGTCTTCTATTAGCAGATCTGAATCCATGTCCAGGGTACTATGCATGTAAGATAGCAGTGTATAGACTTCATCTCCTTGCTTGATCCTGGTTAAAAACCTGGACATAGAAAGTAGGTTAGTATTGGTTACCGGGGTAGGAGGCATTTCCTCCCGGCGGGTTGCCAACACAATCCTTTTTTCCTTGATGCTAAGGGAATAATTATTCTCGTTCTATCTTGAACTACGCTCCGATCATATTGCCATGGTCGCCCGAGTAGTAGGTGACAGGCATCCAGTGATACGACATCGTACCATGCATTGTCAAAATACCTCTATTCAATAGAGAAAGACACAAGACATCGCCAATCTACTTTTTCCTCTGTGCCTTTGCCTAGCCATGATAGATTATAGGGCTTCAAATGATGCTCCTTCTTCAACTGCAACTTCTAGACAACGTCTTTAGACACTATGTCCTCACAACTACAGCTGTCGATGATCAACTTACAAACCTTGTCGGTGACTGTGCATGTGGTGTGGAAGATGTTGTTTCTCAGCCAGTCATCCCTTAATTCCTCATAGGGTGCCAGCAGTCTCTTGCGAACAACGAGAGTCTTATGGCCATCTCCAATCAGTACATCACCGGCCCCATAATCATCACCTCCATTCTCAGCCTCAATCTCGCATACCTTGTTCTCTTCAATCATCCGGTTCTTGCCTTTCTGACTAGCAGGTTTCTGACACTCGAGTGCTTTATGCGCCTGCTCACCAAATCGATAACAATGAACAACAAAGTTAGAACTAACTGGTAGTGGTTGCTAGACTGGGTGGGCTGCTTGAGGGCGAGCTGGCTGGCTACTCTGATCACTCATGATTGGTGGTCTTCTATTTTCTTTGCTTTTTCAGCGAGTGAGCTCTAATATGCCCACAGGAAATAGTCCACAATATGTGTAGGCGAGAATGTTCTACAATGGTTTGGCATAGGCCTCATAGATGTCGAGCCACGATTGCTCCTCCTCCGTCTCGATAAGTCATTTAAATTTCGATCAATTAGTAGAAGTCACAATACTGTGTGTACTCATCTACAGATCTTGTGCCCTGTCTCAACGTATGAATCCGTTGAAACAAGGTCTGGGTATAACCGAAGGGGACGTCGGAGCTGCTCCCACAACGCTGATGCTAGGCCCTTCAACTTGATGACAACTAGCTTCAACTTTAGACGATCGAGGACCTCCTTATACTCAAATATCCTTTCTACCTCATTCAACCACTGGATGAAGACATCAGCATGTAGTGTTCTAGTAAATTCGGGCCAACTCCACCCGAAAAGTTGAGATCTCCATGATACTCCTCTCATGTACGTTGCTCTCCTTGCGGGCTGCCCACATCGGGGAATAGAGGTTGATGAAGGTGGAGTTAGAGTCATGAGTGCAGAAGCCTCCACGATCCTCCAAATCTACCCGCCAACCATTGGGTCAACTCACGAGACTTGTCTTTGTAGATACTCATTCATCGCTTCCAAGGCAATTGGGTCTACCGGGGCTGGTGTTCCTATGCGGAACATGTCACCACCTGTGATGACCACCATGACCTCCATCTATTGATACCGATGTCTGATAAGAAGAAAATGAGCTCGATACCAAGCGGGCGAAGCGGGATAGTGATTAACCTACCAAGGCAGCAGCGAGTTGACAAAAGATCAAGATATGGGAAGAAAAAGCGAGAGAAGAAAGTCTCTAAAACTTCAAACAAAAGTATTATTCAATATTCAATGACTAAAACTTCGGCCTAGAAGAGCCCGAGGTTTTAAATAGCTTCAATAAAACTAACCGGCAAACCCATTTTCTAATCCAAATTTGTCAAAATTGGCAAATTTTGGTTCAAAACAAAATTATCTAATTTTAAAAGAACTAAACAAATCAGATAACTCCCAAAAATCGGAGATCAAATCGGATTCAAATCCTATTTTAAATTGGCATACGAAGTATTACCAAAAATAGAAAAAATACCAGAAAATGAAGAAATGAAGGGGAAAACAGTGGAATTTGTGGATGAAAGAAAGGTCCACCAAACAAAGCTGGTGAACACCAAGTCTGGCGTCGAGGAGCGAAGCTTCTGAATTAGGGTTAAGGCTGAATCCGATGCACAGCAGCCAATGTTATGGCCAAAAACACCAAAGCAGGTGTCCAAAATTGCTCCCCTAATCATGGAATTGGCTCGATAACCGGCCTTTACATCAGTCCACCAATAATCGTGATATGCTAAAGCACGCATGGATGCAATCGAATAGATTCAACATGCGTCACGACAGGGTTCTCCTGCATTACAAGTGCTACTAAAGTGCTACAAGGTTTATGCCCTACTCCTATTCCTTAGTGCATATATATTCTCTATATAACCTAACTTGACTAAGGTCATTCATTAGAGCCTATAAGAACACCTAGACATGCAAGTGAATATATGAGCGTGATTTTCCTCCTACAAACAACTTGACTCAGAAACACTTTATGACACAAGGGAGAGGTATAAGGAGCTGCTTAGGAAGTGCCCGTAACTTTAAGTCAGATCTTCTACTATTGATGGAACGTAAGCAACCAAATAGATGCTGAGGCAAAGAACTAGCGGTTCTTTGTCAACAAGGAACACAAGTTGCCTAGACACTACTTGAAGAGAGCGGCGATCAAGCGGATATGGAGTTCTGAGAGGAACACAAATAAACCCAACCGAGTCGGGATAGAAATTTGGATTACTCGACGCACGCGGCGGAATGAATAGAACTGTGCCGCGCTTAGGCACGCGGCCCGGTTTGCGCGTGCGGGCCAAAGCCCCACGGCCCGCGGGCGACGGCACCGGCACGAAATATTTCGTGCGTGCGTTCGGGCGTCTTACCGGCACGCCCATTCTTGGCCTACCGAAATCGACAAATTAAGCCATATTCTGCCACGTGGCGGATTTTAAATTTTTTTATTTTTTTTAAAAGTGGGCAACTCTTATGGAGCTGTTGACATGTTTTAAATTTATTAATTTATTAATTTAAAACTTAAAATTAATTAGGTGTTAGACAGTCACTTTATGTTGATTTTTCTTCGATTATTAATCTTTCGGTTCCACACCCTCCATGAACAAGTTTTAATTTTCTCTTAAATTGTTCTTTTTTTTTTTGGCATTTTGCTCCCTGTTTCAGATTTATTTATAATTTACCTTGAATTTTAAATGTAGCCTCTAATCTTGAGAGGTAATATGTTTTAGATAAAATATAAAACTCCAAACGAAATATAAGATACACACTTGCTTAAAGCTGATCTGCCTGATCAATTGAACGTATTCTTCTATAGATTCCATCTTTTAAATGTAGCCTCTAATCTTGAGTAGGTAATATATGTTCAAGTAAAGCATGCTGATTTACTTGTACTTCTGTTATCTGATATGCAAGGATGGGGAACTGATGAGAAGATGAACCTCCTTTCCATCTTTGGAAAGATGTAATTTAATGTGGGATCTAATCATCCCTAAAAGTGATGGTGAGAATGTGAGTTGGATAAAAATAGATGAAGATGAACATCCTTTCCATCTCTTTTTCATGCTCACAGAAAAAAAGTGTATTTTTATCCAAACATAAAAATTATAAATATTCTTGTCCACATCTGAAAACACTCATGTAATCATACAATAAGGATTGAAGGAGTACCGAGTTTGTGGTGCTCATGATGAGTGCTTATAATTTGTGAGAGGTTTCATTAGATATGAAAAAGAAAACTAATTTAATATGTAAATATAAACAAATATATATATATGTAAAGTTTAAAAGATTTATATATAGTAGTATTAATCTTGGGAAGTAGATAAGCTTGTGATTTGTTTCCATGATCATGTACAAACAAAACATTAGTAAAAGAAGTATTAAATAATGGTCACAAACTCATAAAGTTGAAGCTTTGATCAAGTAAAAAGATTTTCACTGCTTTCCTTTTTTAGTACTGTTTGATTAATTTAGATTTATTTTACAATTTTTTAGATTTGTTTAGATTTTTTTAGAATTTTTTAGGATTTTTTAGAATTTTTTTGATTTTTTTAAATTTAAATAATATTTTAATAAATGGGCCGTGCTTGACCCGCGGCTCGATTGTCACGGCCCTTAAGACGTATCGGCCCGGTAGGCCGTGCTTAAATCTTCGTGCCGCCTGCACAAAGACGAAAATGGGGTACGACATTGGCCTTACCGCTAGGGCCTTAGAGCGTGCCGTAATCCGTAAATCCTACGCTAGGATATATGAAATAGACATATTGACAAGCCTGACAACCCGAGTGGATGTAATATACTAATGCTTAGATGGTTTGGCTCTTCAACAACAAGTAACAGTGATGTATTGTGAGATATGTGGAAGTCAGCCAACCCTTATATACACATCCCCATAAACCACCAGACCAATCGAGATTGTCGATTTCATAGGCTGCCAAGGCAAATTTTAGAATAATCCGTATAGTCCACATACAACCCCGAGCCGAGAAACCACCCGAACTTTTCATGGAGCACCTCGGGGAAGAACCAAGGACAACTGAAACTAAGTCAACCACAAAGTTTCCAGCAACCCGCACATGAAAAGAAAGCTAACAATTTGGAGAGCATCATGGCATAATTTATTCTTACCATTGACGAATGCTACAAAGGCTATGAAGAGATAATGAGAAACCAAAAGTGATCGTTGCAGAACCTGGAACATCAAGTGGCTCAGATCACCAAGACATTGGTTGAACAACCACAAGACACCCTCCCCAACAACTCGGAGGTTAACCTAAGGGAATCTACAAGGCTATCACTCTCATCAGTGGAAGCGGGTTACCTCAACCTCAAGCCAAAGTTCAGAAGGTTGCCACATACGAGAGAAAGGAGAGTGAGAAACCTGGGGAGGAGATTAAGATATTATAGAAGATTCAAGAAATAGTAAGGATAAGCAAGCTCCAAAGGTGCGTGAGCCAATCCTATGAGTATGAATTTACTTCTTATCTAACTATGCAGTGTTGGGCAGTCTTCCTCCCAGCGGGGAAATAGAGAGCTTCTACTTATTTGAACCTCCATGAGCATCACATGTACGTCAAGCTAGTGACGTAAAACAAGCGTGATGAGTGCATAATCATCATATATATTTTCATATCATAATCTTTATGCAAAATTTGTTTTATCTTTGTGCTTTGTTATGGATTTTTTGTGATTGGACAGGTAAATAGGTACCCTGGAGAAAAAAAAAAGCGAAAACTGGAACAATTAAGAGTGGAAAGAGCTAGGAACACACTTTTACAGAGAGTAACATGGCCTCTACATGGGCGTGTCAATTGAAAAATGCAAATAAATTGATAAAACAATCGCACCCGAATTTACTCTAACATGACCGTATGTCCGATGACATGACAGTGTGTCATACGACATGGGCGTGTTGTGCCCATGTGTGAACAATATATCTCTCAAGATGAGTAGAAACCGTGTTTACTGATTCCGAACAATATACACTGGGTCTAAATGGCTCGGACACGGCAGTGTGTCATAGAATTGATGCTTATAAAAAGGCATTCAGATCTAATTTGCAAAGAGAATTTCGGCAATCGACTTTTGGCGACTTTTCTGGCGACGGCAAGGGATTCAGAGGAGATTGAAGGTGGAGGAGACATCGGTCAAGGGAGTTTATTATCTTTATTTATGTCTTCCGCTTTAGCTTTTGTGATGTTTTTTGTTACTATGAGACGCTAAACCTTTTGTGGTGCCTCGGGTCAATGAACCTTTAGATGAACTTGTGACTCTTTTCCTTTATGTAATATTAGGTTTTTCTTTTTTATTATTCTTGTAGATTGTCTGAGTGTGCTTAATGCTTGTGGTTTGATAGTGCGAAAGTGCCGATCACATAATTAGAGTTGTTTGATGTGATCACGTAATTAGAGTTGTATAATTATGGAAGAGAAATCTCAGTCAGGCTAGATCCGGACAGAGATAATAGGGGTGCGTGCATGCTAAGAGATCAGGTTATCGTGATGATTTCACAACACACTCTCCGGATTAGTCTAAAACCTAATAGTGGGAACTACATAACACGAAATAACAATAATGAAATTAAATTATAAGCCAAATAAGTCGTTATATGGGACTTGGGTTTGGCTGCATGAGAGATTGTGGTCAAACTAATTTAGGGTTCTCCACTGTCTAAGAATATGTTAATTAGATAGCCAGTATTAGGAATTGAGTCGAGTAATGGATTCTTAGGGGAAAGAGATCTGGGCTGTCATGTTCTCCTGATTGATAAAATCGTAGATTTGCCAAAACATCAAAAAATATTTTAGGCTAGATAATAGAAAATAAATCAATACCAGCTTAGTCGTTCCTTGTGGATTCGACTACCCTACGTTACTTTACTACTTGAGCGACCTCGTGCAATTGGGGACAACAATACACCAAATCACTTCTTGGGAGGCAACCCAAGCTTTTTAGTTTGGTTATCGATCCTCAGGGAGATGGAAGTACTAGTACCCACTATTCGTCTACTATCTAGTCTATCCAAAGATGGTTGATTTTGTTAATTTTAAACTAATCAATTGAAAACACGAAACAAGGGAATCGAGTTGCTCTTGGGGTTAAACAATCATAAATGGGGGGATGCTCTGACAATTGAATCCTTGGACTTCTAAAAGTTGAATGCTACTCTATTTCTCGACTTTTGGTTGATTCTTAGCCAAGAGTTCCTATGGTGCTTTCACTCCCTCTCTCGATGCGAATAACTAATCCCAGTTCCCTTACCAATGATGTTCTAGGGAACCTAATTCTTGGAGGGATTATGAGAATAATACATCTAAAGGACTTGCTCTCCTTAGTACCCTGATTCCCGGTATACTCACAATTCTCTCTATTGGAGATGGTCTACACAAGGGGAGATGTTTGTTTCTTCCCCCATATGGACTACGAAAATCCCTCCAGGCTCTCGCAACATAGAGGGATTAACATACATTAAAACATCCAATAGACTCAATGAAATTCAACCAAACAATCAAAGATAGAGAGATAACATTAATTAAAACATGTCCAAGGGTTCATCAATCATCCAAGCATCTACAAGATTAGCCCTCCATAAAAGGGGGGCAGCAATCCAACTTAAAGATAAAAGCAAACAAGGAAATCATAATGAATACACTAATGAATGCACTTTTGATGGCTTCCTTGATCTTCTTCCAATGGTCTCCCCTCCTCTCGCTCCAATAGCTTCAAGATGAGGATCTCCAAACTTTCCCAAAGATTAGTCTCTTTCCCCCAAGCTGCCCTACTATCTAAACCCTCATTAGTCGGCTTTTATACCTCTAGGGTTTTAGGGGTGAGATTTACCAATTTGCCCCGTTCTACATCCAAGAAATTTGAAATTTCACGAAATGCACGTGCGTATATATGGGTGTATATCGGCCAGAATGGGCCCACCTCCATGTCACGGGTTCATTATCACGAGAGGCGTGCTCGATATATCTGGGCCGACCATCACCATCATCACGATCTATCATCACGGGCCTTATATTGGCCTATATTCCACCGTGTGCGATGCTCTACGGCAAGTATGTGACCCGTGAGTAAATGCGGTATGGCCCCCTTCTAGGTGCTCGGATCCGGTTTCTCTCAAAAGCTTTCTTTCCTCCTAGGTCCTTGTATTATGCTCATATTACTAAGAATGAATACATTTTAAGTATACGATTGGGCAAAAATCTTTAAAATTACATACCAAGTATATAAGAATATGATATAAAATTATGCTTAAAATGAAATATAAAGAGTGCTAAAGAAAATAAAAATCTTATCAACACAATGAAAAGAAATGTCCAAGTCCTCGGTACAGCCGGGTCATCTCATTGCAGTGCCTGGGGTCTTTGCTTTCTGGGGGTCCACATGAAATTTGAAGGAGGGCGAATGTTGGATGCCCCAGGATGAAGAGAGGCAGCTCAGTGAACTGAGTTAAGCCCAAAGGCTACCGCCCGCGTGAGGATCGTATTATCACAGGTGGGCTAATGTCCGAGATCCGCTCCTCCCGGCCTTTCAGATCGGCTCCCCGCTAGCTAAAGATGAGAGCTCTCAGGTAGGAGATGGGATATCGAGGTTCTCTCGAGTGGACTCCTGCGTCATCCTCTGGAAATAGCTCGGTAGCTTTGGCCAACCCGGTGTGTAGCGGTTCCCGAGTGCTCGACGAGCCCCATCGGCGCAAAGTGCTTTCATCCCCAAGCCAGTCATGAGCTGCAGCCTCTCCATGCCCTCCGTCTTCTCCTCGAGGCCCATACCAATGATGAGGCGGGTAATGTAGGTCCGGCAGTGATGGTCTTCAACCGGGTGTGGGTCCCCTGAAGCACCAAGTAGTCGGCTAGTAAGTATCCTAAATGGATAGGTACCTGCTCGAATATGCTATACAGAATAAAAAGGTCGCTGATGGTAACCTTTCGGGTGCTGTTATTGTAAAACCCAGGGTTTTATTCATTCTTATTTGTGAATAATTTTGTGAGTTGATTATTATTATTTATTCTTCATAATTGGGATGAAATCTCTGAATTTGTTTGATTTCAAAATGGGGAATTATTGGATTAAAAATCTAATATGGAGATTTATGGGTCTGCCAAGAACTGGGATATAAAAATTTTAAAGGTGAGGACTGGGAGAATATCAGCCTCCTCTCACAGGCTAGGGACCGCCATGGGATCAAATGGGCAATAGAGTATCAGAGGGGAATTCTTCTCTCTCACAGGTTTGTATAATAAAGATCAGAGAATTAAATATGGTAATCATGGGGGGCCTTTTCGCAAAAAGGGATTGAATACATACATGTGAGTGCTGCTGATAGTGATGAATGGCTGAGATCAGTTTTTGGATTTAATTAAAATAGAATTGGCGGCCAGGATCACGTGTTGGAGTAGTATAGACTCGACGAGCACATTTCAAGGCGTCTAGAAATTTGGCCGGCGCTTGGAGCTAAGAGAGGAACGGGTCTTTAGCGGCGAACCTCCTATGCAGATCCTATAGATAAGGTAAGAGTTTGTTTTAAATTCAGTTATGATGCCGTGATCTTCTCAGTGATCTATAAAAAGAGAAACCGAAGCCCCTAATGTAATGCCTTGCCACCCTCTCCCATCGCCTCTTCTTGAGTCTGGGTTGGAGTTGTGATGCGATCGCGGAGGATAACTATCGGTTGAGCGGAGTAGGAAGGCTGAAGGGAGGGTGCTAGCGTTCCACTGTAGTCTCTCCAGTCACCGTGATAAAGTCGGGCAAGTTCCGGAGGTCTCGGGAGGGCATGTCGATTGTCGGTAAATCCCTCGCCCTCTGTTTTAGAGTATCCAGTCCTTTATGGCTGTCTAAAAGTGATAATGAGAGGTGTTAAGGTGGGTGCATGAATCTAACCCTTATGCATTAAAGCGATCATGGTTAAGAGGGAAGCATGGTGCATAGTTTTAAAGTGATATTATTGATTCTCCAGGCTTGGATGAATGTAAAGGTTTAGTTTCTAATTCCTTTGAATAGACAATTGTGGCTAAGGGTTAGTTTTGTATGAGGGTGTGGTTTAAAGGCTTGGGGTGTTTCTGATTTTCTGTTAAGTAATGAATTTTATTCAAAGTCTTTGATTTTATGTGGAGATAAATATCACTGAGTGGAGCTTGATAGAGCTGGAAGGATAGCGAATTCTTTTAGTTTTGCCTCTATTATTGATGTACAGTGGAGGGATCTGTTAGAGAGAAAGTGAGTGGTTTGAGGTTGGGAGGCTACTTTGGGTTTTATGAGGATGGGCCTGGTGGTGAACTGGTTGTAAAGGATTAACCGGGTAGAGACAAATTAGATAGCAAGTTAGCCATGTATGAGGGTGTGATCAAGACCAGATGGAATGGATGGTCATAGTGGTAAATTGTCCATCTTGAATTCATGATTATTGATGGCATGGCAGTGGTTTGGTATTATTTTAGATGATTGCTTATGTTCACCTGATAAAGAAATAGGGCAGTGGTGTCTAAAGGGTTTGTTTCTTTTCATATATTGATTTGGTGGCAAGGAAAGGGGGTAATTGCTAATGGATCTCTCTTGATAGTAGTGAATGTGTGATTGGATTATGATAAAGTCATCAGGAGTTGTTTGGGGAAGTCTGAGAGAAGTTATATGGTGAGTGATATATACTTTGGAGGTGCGTGATCGGGTGATTGATAAACTTAGTGGGGTATTCATAATAATGGAATTTCGGTCTCTTTAGTGGTGTTAATGCTGGGCAGGCACGATTGTGAGTTATGTATATTTTTGTGTTATCTCTATGGTAGTAGAATGGTAACAATGACCAAGTGAGCATGAAATACAGGTGATGTTATAAGCTTTGACATGATAGTCCAAGTGGGTTCAGTGATTTATTATCCTCTCTTTTGTTTTTGTTGATAACATGGAGAATGTAGTACTAGATGAGAGCATGTTTGACTTTTTAGAGTTTTACCAAGTATTTCGATTTTTTTAAAGGATTAAATAAGAGAGAAAAGCTTGGTTTTGCTTTAATATAATAATGATAGAAGGAATTGTTGGATTGGGCCTTGGGCCCAAAGCGGTAGGCCAGTCGATTAAATTGTTTACTGAAGTGATTAAAAGATTAAAGCTGGTTTGAGTTGGGCGAGCCATTTAATTACATGTGTAATGGTATTATTTTGTAACCACTGGAGGTGTATTGAGTTGAGAGACTCGTGGGTATCCGGATATTGTCGAGGATCGTGGTACTTGACCAGCGCATAGATAGATGGAGCGTGGTTGCGTTCAGAGGTAAGTCACTCTTGCCTTGTTTCCACTCTTGCATGGGTTTTCTTGCTTTGTTGGATGCTATCTGTTAGCATGATCTTGTTTGCACTTACTCTTGTTGGTACATGCACATAGATAACTTGATTGATATCTTTCCTATTATGTGCATGGTTGAATTGCTTGTGGTAGTTTAGGACTACCGTTTGTTGATATACTTAGTTGGACTACCCACCCGTGGGTCGACACTTGATCATGGGCACATGGTCTTGTGTCTTTGGCCAGGGAGATGCGTACCAGCGAGTCACGATCTTCCGCCCGTAGCAGTGGAGTCAGGGCTCACATTCTGTCGGTGGGGTTGATTCTTTGGCCGCGGTCGGCACTTAGAGGTGGCGCTACCGAGTCTGACGGCAGGTTAAGTAAGCTTGACCCGAAATTTGTTGTTTGCAGTCTGAGGCTGCGGTTCTTGATTCTGACTGAGAATTTGGCTGTCAAGGGAAATGCGTTCTTTGAGCTATCTTTGGACTTCTCATCTAGGGCTCTGAGGGCTGTAGCTGGATGTTAGGATCTGTTTGTGATCACAATGATGTGAATCCAACAAAAGTGATAAGACAAACATGATCAATTCCAAAAATCATCAATCATAAGGGGCTACACCTCGCACAACCAAAACCTAAGAGTCTACCACAATCAATGGCAACGGTATGACTCCTATCCAACGGCGGCCCTCGGGCTCTAAAAGAGAGTTTCAAGAATAAGCTCAACAAACTATCCCCCGGACAGCAGCAATGCACCCTCGGCTGCATGCGACAGACTTGTCGCTCCTTGGTAGCGCCACCTCTCCTACATGTCGATATGGTGGTGAATCAATCCCACTGCTTGGCGGGGATAACTAGAGTATCGTCCCTCTGGCATGGCATGCTGAAACGCCTGGAGTGTCCCCGTCCTCGAAAGTCCCCTGAGAAAACCTCTGGTATGACAAGCTGAAACGCCAGGGTGTCCTGTCCCCAAACTGTCCCAAATGGAGCCTCCTCGCTCTATTGTACCAAAGTGAAAAAGAAAAACAAAGGTGTGATACCTCCGGGCACAGCACACAAGCATCGCATATCTCAACGATCTTATGCCGGACAACAAGAGGTTATGCTCTATGAGTACGAATACCCAATCAGATAAGCACCACAAATGCCTACAGTCAAGTAGTCAAGTGTCGGCCCACGAGTGGGCATACCCAACGAGTGTTTCAACAACAGGTAGTGAAACAAAACACCACCTCTAAGCATCAACCATACACGTCCATGGGAAGGAAACAAAGAACAAACAAGTATGTGTATGAAATCAATAACAGATCATCATGAATTAATCAAACTTGCTAACAAATAGCAATATCAAAATCAAGAAACCTAAAGATGGGTGGGAGCTAGGCAAGAGTATCTTACCTCATTTGGTAAATCCAACCGACTAACCCGTGGTCCCTCGGCGTGGCTCAGCTCACGTCGATATCCGTAATGATAACTACGACTTCGGTTACCATCACCAAAAATGGTGTATTAATATTAATAATAATATTAATGCTGAATTCCTAGATACATTTAATGCGAGTCTCAAAGAATAGCTCACAACTTTTGATCTAGGAACTCGGTCGAGTTGATCTAGGGCTCGTTGGAAAGATCTTTTCCTCATCTTTCCAACGGTATATTATACGTCATATCAGGTACTCACAGGGTACCAAGCTTTCCCTCGAAGAGGACAGCCAGGCTGCAGCCCTTTCATGGCTCCTACATAATTATACTTGGTCCATTAAATTTCTTGATCAAGGTTGGACCTAACCAATTATGCTCTCACAACTAATCCTTGACTGCTTACTGACTTTCAAAAGAAGCAATACCCTTATTAACTTTAACTTAACTTCAACGATCCCCATTAACACCTAGAGCATCAATAATAAGCACAACTAACCCTCACAACAAACAACACAACAAACCCATGTTTTGTTCAAAACACAAGTCTAACCTACTTAATGAGACCCACCCAGCCTTTATCTAACCCATTAATAAAAACACCACCAATTCCCTGAAACAAGAATCAATCATCTAATTTTTATGAATTCATAATATCCAACCCATTACTAACCAATAGAGTTCTCCAAATCAATCCCCTTACATACACTCTTACTCCACTGAGACAACAATGGGCACCTATAACTTGATCCATCCCACTATCCTTCCGTTAACCATCCTCCCGCACACACATGGGTCAAGATAACCACCCAAAAACTAGCATGCATTATCTTCATCACATATTTGCTCACACAAATAATGAGCAAATCCAAACCATTTTAAAACCAAGGCCTCGTTCTCTTGCCATGACAGACCATAACCATGTATGTCAACCTTAACATCACAATCATCACACTCACACCCATTTAAACACAAACATCACCATACCTGCAAACCCAACCCCTGGACATCTATGCATGTAATCATCTTCATTTTTTCTTTGTCTAACTTATTATTTATCCTTCTAAAACCTTGCATGCAGAACTGAGTAAAAAGATCAGGAGAATAAGAGGCTTATAAAGGTCTCCTTGCACTCATAGATACCTCTCCAACGATGTGCTGCAGCCGGTGGTAAACTTTGACTGCTTTCCAGCCACCCAACAAGCGATGGCTAGCATTACATGTTGGCTGGCTACTTGATCCTATCTCGTCCAGGTGGTGGCTGGGAGATGGGAAAAGGCCTAACCGCGCGATGAGGTGAGTGAGAGAAGGTTAGGGTTTTGGTGGAAAACCTCCCCTTATATGGTTCACGGAGATGGGTGTGAGCGCATCATCATGAATCCCAGCTGATCACGGGAGAGGATTATCCTTGCTTCCCAACTACGGTAGGTGTTGTGATCCGCGAGAGAGAAGATAGGCTCCGCAGCGGTTGATTGTGGCATTTCGAGGAGAAGAGATTCTTGTCTCGCGATCAATGTGTGCATGGCATCGGATGGCTGTTAACGCATATGTCATTCTCCACACATTTTCATCTATATTTAATTCGTGCCGTTAGATCATTTTAGTGAAAAATATCTTTTTGATCTCAAGTCCATTTTATAAAATACATAGACACGTGCATCTTTGTTCTTGGTCATTTTAGTAAGTAACCCTTTCAAATCTTTTATATTTACATTCCAGGTCCTCACCATTTTAATCCATAGAAGTGAGAAAAATTTTCATAAAGGTCCACATAAGTATTAAAGTTATATTATAATCAATAACAGCCTCAATAACTATTGATTAAGGTTTTAAATCCATATAACCTTTCTTTTCCATCTAAACCCAAACTTGGGGATTTACTTCAATAATTAGAAATATTGAAAGAGAAATAAAAGTCACTTATTCATAATTTTTTTGGATTTTACAATCCTCCCCCCTTACAGAAATTTCGCCCTCGAAATTTAAAATCAAACCCCAAAATCTCAACAAGTAGTAAATAATTCCTTAAAATCCCTGGATTTTACAAAGAGGGTGGGGCCGAGTGTCATTATCCATTGAACTCCAAGCATAACATATGCAACGTAGATTGGCAATAGCATCAAGTTGACATTGAAGAGGACTTGGTCAAGCTGCAGAGGAATCTAGGAACAAGCTCCAAAGATACCACGGCAGTTAATGAGGCGCCGTTGTCGATGGTGACGGTGAAGTGTGTGAGGGTACGCACTTGAGGCCCAAGTAAGAGGCCAACCAAGATTGGATAAAGTTGTTCATGGAATCGTTGTCAATCAAAGACTGACGAACGTCTGTCATGCAGTGAATCGAAATAGCTAACTTTAATGTTGATGGCACGTGCTCGCCCGGTGAGGGCATGGAATGAAATGTTGGGAGGGACTTGGTTGTCAATAGGCGTTGCTCGGGGAGATGCGGACCACTAATCTCCAATGAGGGAAGAGGGTCACCATTCTCGGCCGTGTCTCCGAGTCGCAACCGACCATGAGAGGCGAGGAATTACTTGAGGGGCGGACGGCTGATGGCTGATGGCGTAAAGATGGTGTCGTAGTTGAAGCATAACCCTTTCTCCCGTGAAACGCCATCCTCGGCCGGTCGGATACTTTATGAGGGAGTGGTGGAGGTCGGCCATTGGGAGGCCCCTGGGTGTGGTGAGTGGCTTTGGAGGAGGGTTTTGGAGGAGCGAGTCATTTGAAATGGGGAGTGATCAAGGCGTTGCATTTATCCACGGAGCAAAGGCAGCATGAGCCAGCCCATATCATCATGTAGATTTTGGGGTTTTAAGGATATGATGCTCAAAATTTGAATATCATGCAGCGTAAGTCGGAGATGAAACAATTTAAGAGGTATTGATAAGTCCTGTGATGCGAGTTGAAAGAGCCTCAAAATCACCGAGATAATCCACCACCGTGGACCGTTGTTTAAGCTTGTAGAGCTGCGCCTCATGGTTCACGAATTTGGACAGGCCAAAAGCAAAGTTCCGCCTGAATGGTGAAGGCCTTCCAAGTTGTCAGTTGATTGGTGGTATGCAGCCAGCGGTACCATTGGAGGCCAGTGTTGGCTATATGTAAAAGGTGGCGATTGTCAGTTTCTGCTTGCTGGGTGTGTTATGGTGCATGAAGAAATGCTTGATCTGGAAGATCCAGTCATGTACCCGATCGTCGGAGAAGAGAGGTATTTTGTGTTATGGTGCCTTGAGTGGTCATGGAGCTAACAGTCCCTGAGGTTGGAGCCTTCAGGATGGTGGAAGGCGATAGCTGGGGAAGTGGTAACAGCGCGGGCTGGGGAGAAGGTGCAGGTTCTAGCTTAGCCACCTTGGTGACTAAGTTTGCCATGACCGTCTGGAAGGCCACGATGTTGTCAGTAAGAGCATCAAGCTTGTGGAACTTAGACTCATGAGTAGAGATCGTGTCAGCGAGGGAGTCGAGCTTGTGGAGCACCGTCATGAGCTGCTCATCCCTATGCTTCGAGGAGGCGAGTTAGGGGTCCCTCCGAATGGGAAGGGAATGCTCTCAATGAAAGCACCAAATGAAGCACCCGTAACTGAGAGATAGTGATAGAAGAGAAGGAGGGGGAGGATAGGGAGGAAGAGATAGGGTAGAGAGGAAGAAGGAGAGGAGAAATTGAATGGATATTCCCTACTTCTATTCCATTCCTTGTAGCTAATATAGGAACATGCATAACAAACCTCTGACGCATAACGTCAAACAGGTGACGTGCGTCTAGCCTCCACTACTCAAAGATACCCTTTTCTAACAAAAGGATTTCCTTAATTACATCACAAACACTAGAGTGCTTAACTACTGATTAGTTGTTAATACAATTCCAATATGCAGCAGGCTATATGACAAAATCCGTGAGATGCAATGGTCTTCAACAGCTTCACGTTCTTCTTTGCCTTGTCATAACCCCATCATCTTTAGTGACTTATTCACCCTTGCTGGTGATGATAGCTCCCTTCTTCAATAGTCTATCAAAATGCAAACTTTAATGAAAAAATCATACAACATGTTCAACAAAAAGGAAATCTCTCAAAGAAATCAAGCTCACCTGTCGTGATCTCGAAACCCTATAGAGTTCACGCTCTCTCTCTCTCTCTCTCTCTCTCTCTCTCTCTCTCTCTCTCTTTCTCTCTCTCTCTCTCCGAATAGCTTTCACAGAATTTGGTGGTGGTAGTTTCTCAATAGTATCAACCTTCACTTTATCCACCTCAATCCCTTTGTTTGAGATCTTATACCCCAATACAATTCCATCTTGAACCATGAAGTTACACTTCGACCAACTCAAAACCAAGTTGGCTTCTTTGCATCTTCCCAACACTTTGTCTAGGTTTTTAAGACACTGATCGAATGAGTCCCCAAAAACTGAAAAGTTATCCATAAATACTTCCATGATATCCTCCACAAAATCTTCGAAAATGGCTAACATGCATCTGCAGAAGATGATAGTAGGGCATTGCAAAGCCCAAAGGGCATCTGACGGTAAGCAAACGTGCCTGCCGTATGGGCTGGTGAACGTGATTCTTCTCTCTTGGTCCTCCGGGCGATGGGGATTTGAAAGTATCCCGAAAAACCATCAAGGAAACAGTAGTGCGAGTGTCCGGCCAGCCTTTCCAACATTTGATCAATGATCGGTAGTGGAAAGTGATCCTTCCTTGTAGCATCGTTCAGTTTCCTATAGTCAATGCATACTCTCCATCAGGTAACGGCTCATGTGAGAATTAGTTCATTATTGTCATTTGTTACCATGGTCATTCCTCCTTTCTTTGGGACTACTTGTACTGGGCTAACCCATGCGCTGTCAGAGATAGGGTAGATAATCCAGATCTAGAAGTTTAATGACTTCCGCTTTTACAACCTCTTGCATATTATCTGGTCTCCTTTGGTGTTGTAATCGATGGTCGGTGATTATCTTCCATCAAGATTTTGTGGGTGCAAAAGGATGGATTAATACCCTTGATGTCCGAAACTTTTCATGCAATAGCTCTCTTATGTCTCTTGAGCACTTGTAGTAATTTCTCTTTCTGTGAGCTTGCTAAACCTGAAGCAATTATGATTGGGAGCCGTAAACCCTCATCCAATAATGCATATTCAAGGTGATCGGGGAGTTCTTTCAATTCAAGCTTCAGGGGTTCTTCTATTGAAGGCTCCAACTTATTCATGCTCTCATCTGTTTCCTCACAATCCCCTTTTACTTGAAGAATTTGATGATCTTCCTATTGTTGATCTTCAACCAATGCACCTGGGCTTGATGAGGTAGTTTCTTCCTCATACGTTGTGGTGTCAAATTGAGTAAAGTCAACTTCATTTAGATGATCGGGATAGTGGCATTGTATTTCATCACAAACCCTTTCTGGGGATGCTTCCCTTGACATGTGAATACATTCTTTATCTCCAAAAAACAAATCTCGCTGCGAATCTCTCAACTGATCTGCTAGCTTTTCCTCAATCCACTGCACAAGCAGGTCTAATTTGTGTAACATTATGTCCTTGAGATTTGCCATGTGATCCCTCGCACAAAAGGTTGCAAGAAAAATTAGTGTTCAAAAGATCAAACAATTATTAAAACAAAGTAAAAATTGAAAATAAAATGACTAAATTAATAAACTCCTAGCTTTCCTCGTAGTCTTAAATCTCCCACTAACGACTCATCAAAAAACTTGATCTGATAAAATTAACTGCAAGTATACAAGATTGAATCAAGTAATAAAAGTGGAAAGTGTGGACTAATGTCGGGTTGTCGATCCTCAGGGGAGAAAGGAAGTACTAGTAGTGACTATTTATCTATTATCAAGATCAAGATTGGTTGGTGGTGACAAAACCTAAATACTAAAATAAACAAAACAAATTAACAAGCAAAATGTCCTCGGAGACAATCAATTGAGTGAAGGGGATACTTGGGTTATTGAATTCCACTTGGATTTTCTTAGTGATGGATAGTGCCATCTATACTAATTCTTTGTGAATCATTGGCCAAAGGTTTCTAATGTGCTTTCATCCCCTCGCTCGAGGGTGATTACTATACCTAGTGCCCTTACTGATTATGTTCTAGGGAACCTATCTCTTGGAAGAGCTATGGGAATAAGACATCTAAAGGATTCACTCTCCTTGAGTACTCGGGCTCCGGTGTACTCATAGCCCTTTCTATTGGAGATTGTCTACACATGGGGAGGCCGTGATCTTCCCCCATATGGACTATAGAAACCTCCCGGCCTCGCGAACGTAGAGAGGTTAATACTACCATACATAACATCCAATAGACCATAAATGAATTCAACCAAGCAAATTAACATAGAAAAAAGCAATATCAATTAAACATCATCCAAGGGTTCATCAACACCCAAGTATCAAGAAATTAGCTCTCCATCAATGGAGAGCAACAATCCATGCTATTAGGGAAAGAAATCACAAAGTTCATGAGGAAAAACCCTAATCGTGCTTCGTTGGTGGATTCCTTGCTGCTCCTATTGCCCCTTCTTCTTCTCCTTTAGCTTTTGAATGGGAAGAGCTCCTCCAATCCTCTCGTCCTTGGTGGTAAAGAAGATGGTGAAAACTCCCCCAAGACTTGATTCCTTGCTTCAAGATGCCCCAAAACCCTAACTAAGCTTTGTATTTATACCCCACACCAAGGTTTTGGGTGTATTTTCCGATTTTGCCCCTCGTTCGATCAAAACGCAGCTACAGATTTACCACATACGACCCATTAGACGGACTCCCATACAGGGTCGTATGTTTCTCAGGGGTTCGTATACTGAGGTCACGGCTAACCAGAGGGGTCCGCATGGTGAGGAGGTTGGATCTGAATTCTCCAGGTCCATACGGGTCCGTAAGGGACTCCGTATGGAAAGGTTCTCTTGCTCTATTTCTCCTATTTTGGCCTGTATTATCTTGAAAATGCTTCCCTTCTCTTGGAACCTCTATTTTCTGCCCTGTTTACAGAAACAAAGCTATTTTGAGTACAAGCGGGCTAATATTCCTCCGAAACTTATAGTAATATGCATGAATCTTATATATAAATAATGCTCATTTGAACACTTATCAGTTCCTTATTCTTATGAAATTTTGAAGCATGCATTAGATCTTAATTAAGAATCATGCTTAGATAGTTTAATGAGTTTATCGTATTCTTAGCAATAGAACTAAAGCTATGAAAGGTGATCATAGTATTTATGAGCTTTAGAAACATGTATTAGATTTTAAGTAAAAATCATGCTTAGAGAAATTAATGAGTTATCGTATTCGATCGAGTTTAAATTAGAGTATTTGCAGTAAGGATAATGGTCTCCGTGATTTATAATTTCTATATTTCAATTCTAGGAGGAGATAATGGAAAATGCAAAGGCGCAGGGGTCGCCTAAAGGACCGAGCCAATCCTAAGAATCTACGAGACTTAGGTGAGTGACTACACTATATTTAGATGTTAAATGATTGGCTTTTATCGTCGGATTTGTTCATATGAGTTTAATCTCGGTTTGTGATTTGTCGATGGATTTTATCGCTATAGTTACATAGTGATTGCATACTTGTTAAACTAATTAAATGTTAAAGAGCATGAGATATGATTAAGGAAACCCTAAGGGGTAGTTAAAGATCATTGCAAGTATCGTAAGTTGCACCTTAGTTAGTTATGTATGAAGGACCCAGCAGGGGCTCAGAATAGAGCCCAAATATTTAAGTAGACGAGGCCGGGCTGAGGAAGGGGATTTGTTTTCAGTCGTTTTTCTTAAAACTAAAAATGTTTGCTAAAGTCATTCTTTTTATAAAAGCCCCCTTCCTGTCTCTTGTGAGAGCCCGTATCGGATACAAGATTTTGATACTTGACGTATACATGTATGTAGATGTATACCGCTGGTCGTCAAGTACCGGACTCATGTAGAAGTATACCGTTGTTTCTGGTTATCAGGATCATGTAAATGTATACCACTGTTCCTTGATGGGAGTTGGAATCCTTACGGAGATATTTTAACAAGGGGTGTGCGCTTGTATGATACGAGGCCTTAGCATACATATTTATGTGATGGTGATATGCTTATGATGATTGAAATTGCATATGTGCTTTATTCGGGTTTTCTAAATTGCTTGGCATGTTAATCTAATGAGAAGATAATGCATATGATTAGCATTATTTCTGGGATTCGTAAATCTTTCATTATATATATTTATTTCATGATATTTGTGATTTTCACTCAAGTGAACTACTTGCGCAGGTAAGTGGCGGAGTAATCCAGCAAATTGGCTCGACATAGCATATAAGGATAGTGTTTGTTTGAACTTAATGTTTAGACTTCTAGAACTCTTCCAAGAAATTTGTAAACTCAGAAAAGATTAAACAGCTTTATTTATTTCTTATAGAATAGTAGTTGATTTCTATGATTATTATCCGGGTTTAAATTACGGCACTGACTTATGGGTTGGGTGCACTCTCGGAAAAGCTAGTGTGACATCTATCTCAGTAAAAAGATAGGTGTTACATTTAACCCTCCCTTCAAATAGTTTTATGAGGTTTTGTGCATTTGCGCTCATCTTCTTTGCTACCATTCTAAGAATTCTAGTCTTCCCCAAAGCATTTTTCTTTCATTTTTCAGTCAAGGTAATGGGCGTTCTACCTTTAATGTCAACGAAGGTCGATTCGGGTGTTAGTTCTATTCCCAGTGAGATAATTCCTTGTGAATTTACTCAAACCTTAGAGCCGTTTTGTGTCCCTCTATCTTTCTGACGACCTAGACTTCAGTCTCCTTTTGAACGAGCTAATGATCCTAAAACGAGGCAATTAGTGGTATATGTAGAATCTTTTAAGGCCCATTTTATGCTTCCAATCCCTTTATTATCTTCTTTTTTTGTGAAATTCTTCATTTTTATAATGTTTGTCCCGTTCAACTTTCCCCATACTTGTCGAGATTCCTCTACGGGTTTGTCATTGTTTTTCGTTACGCTAGTTTAAATCAAACTCTTCATTAGCTTCGCTTCTTTTTTTCTTTAAAAAAAGAGCCCTCAGTCCGAGGGTTGGTTTTATTCCTTCGCTTGACCTGATAGGCCATTCTTAGGTTCATTACCTTCTCGAATCCATAATTGAAAACTTGGGTTCCTTTTTGTCTTTAGTGAATCCAAGGGGTTGATTTTGACCTCATGGAATACCCCCAACATGGATTCTATTTATGAGACCAAGATATCTGACCAAGAAAGAGAGCAACTTGCCTTTCTCCAGGATACAAATCCGACGCCTCTCATTAAACTTGTGACAGAATCCAATCTCAGAGGGGTCGGGCTCTCTACTGTAGCAGGTAGGATACCCCTCCTTTTGTTGGTTTGCAACTAAGAGGTAACTTTAAGGACTTATTTAACTTACTAATTTTTTGTTTACGAACATCTCATCAAACAGAAACCATTTGAAAACTGAACCAGTGACTCCTTCTAGCCCCACTAATCCTCGGAAAGGCAAATATTTGGCTGGAGATCAACCTCAACTAAGGAAGAGGACTTATTCAAAAGGTCCAACTGCACCAAAGTCATCAACCAAGAAGTCTAACATCTCTACAGGCCTGGTTCATAGACCTGAGGAGTCTCTAGCTGCTGCATATGAGGAGGTCTAGGAATCCCTTGCCTTCATGCCTTCTCCAACTCCTAAGATGCCGAGCTCATTAGTTTCGGCTCCTGCAGACTCAAGGTCAAAAGGTCCTTCTTCAAAGGAAAAGGCTTTGACTTCGAATAAGGTCCAGTTGGAAGCTTTGTTTACTGATGAGGTGGTAACGGAAGAGTTCCAAGCCATCTTATTGGAATTCAATCTCATGCTGTTGAAAGAACTCAACGATGGAGAGTTGGTATCCAAACTTACCCTAGAGGGAATAAAGGTATTTTTGCACTTGTGCCTTGTTCTTCTGCCCTTCATTTCTAGGTTATTAACTCATTATTTATGAATGTAGTCACTCTTTTATTGACCTTTATGGCTACCGGCTTACTGCGGAAGAAGTCATAATCAATGGACTTCTAAAGAGCGCCTCAAGAAAGTTAAGGCGACTTGGCCCAACTTGATGAGGAGATTAAAGAGCTCGAGTTGTAGATCGAGGTCACAGATGAGAGAAGACCAAACTTTAGATCAATCAAAATAACTATCAAAATGTTGTAAGGACCCATAAAGAGCATGTTGGATATTTGGAAGTGAAGCATAACGACGAGATTAAACATTTGAAGAGAAAATATGAAGCGAGCTTGAATAGTAAGAGGTCGAGCATAATAAAATCGTTTTTGTAGTGGGTAAGAAAGCTGTTGAAGATTATCAAAACTCTGAATAATTTTTTGAACAACTCAATCACATTGCAAAAGACAACGATATGATAAAAATTCAAGCACTCATTGAAATATTGGAACTTGCTCTGCGATATGAGGGTTGAAGCAAAGGAAAGGGTAGTGGTTAAGTTGAAGAGCTCAGACGAAATCTGAACAATAATTGAAAGAGAGATTGCGATTGGAGCAGTAGAGGGTTACAAAATTTTTCAAGAGATCTCCAACGGCCATCTTTGATTGCCAAGAGGATTTGGAGTACCTTGCACTTCCGGCAGAAGAGAATGTCGAAGAGGAGGTTGATGCCCTCAATGAAATGAAGGTGTTCACACTACCAACTCTAGAAGCACTAGTCCATTTTGAAGTCGAAGTACTTGCTGATGATTCTGAAGTAGTATCTATTATACCCAAGGTATCAACTGAGAGTCTACGAGGTTCTTTGAGGAGAGACTTAATCACGGAACCTTTCAAGT
This sequence comes from Dioscorea zingiberensis, assembly GCA_026586065.1. Classification (NCBI taxonomy): domain Eukaryota; kingdom Viridiplantae; phylum Streptophyta; class Magnoliopsida; order Dioscoreales; family Dioscoreaceae; genus Dioscorea; species Dioscorea zingiberensis. Next base: position 38,671,602 of record CM048822.1, read on the forward strand.
ACTTTCCACCATGTGTCATTGCCTAAAGCCCCCAATTCCCGATCTCCATTGTTTTTCTTTTCTCTTTTTGTACTTATGTACTAACACACTTCGATTAAGCCTTTTGTAATGAATTGACTTTTCTTCATTTACTTACGTTGAATAAGTTGTCTAAATTGTGTTTTTTAAATTTAATTTAATTTTATTTTATTTATTTCTGAGTTTCTTGTATGCTCTCTTTTTGACTCCAATTCAATTTAAAGAGGTTGGAGGTCAACGATATTTTATCCATCCGATTTTGGATTGTTCCTCGAAAATGGAATTTTGTCTTGAATGATTCTTTTCAATACTTTATGACGTTTGGGGATCATAACATGCCATTTCCCTGAGGCTACCTCGTATGTAACACCCCGGTTTTTACGGAAAATTAAGCTTAGATTTCCAAATAATATTGACAAAGGAAATAAGATAATCAGGGTCTTTGATGCAAATATGATGAGAAGACTGGTATGTAAATTTATATGTGACTAAGAGAGGGGCTAAAGAGGAAATTTGTTAGCTTACATCATAACCCACCCACTAGCTCATTTCCATTGATAGATCTACATGACTCTCGATTATGAATTCAATTCACATCTCTTCTCTCATAACCATCTTTATTTAACTTTCCAGAGCCTTTGTTGACTTACTTTATTAGGGTTCGTTTGGTTGTTTGTAACTCCCCATCCACGGATGAAAAGTTACAAAGATGGGGAGTTAAAAGTGATGGGTACTTTTTCTGTTTGGTTGTTTAAAAGTAATGGATGTAGAGGTGGATGTACACTTTTTGTGTTTGGTTGTAATAAAGGATGGATTGGATGGAGGGATATGGTAACCCTCTTTGGTGAGCGGTGAGGTTACCCTTTTTTGAGATATTTTATATATTTAAATATTTTAAAATAAAAACTAATAATTATATAATTTTAAATCTTTTAAAATAAATTATTTGATTCAGAAGGTTGAATTAAAATTAAAATATTTTGCTTATCTTAAAATATTTAAAATTCCGATATTTTAATTTAATACATATATATACTTCTATAATTCCATTAATAATTTTATTACAACCAAACACTTAAATTTTAAGTTAATAAGTAAACAACAAACTTAAAATTAGGATGTTTATTGGCTTTTATTAAGTAAACAACAAACTTAAATTTTAATCTTAATACAACCAAACTTAGAATTAACTAGATGATAGATCACAATAGCAACCATAATTCACATTATAGCATAGTTGGAAAAACTTGAACACCCAAGGACTTGATATTTATTCATAAACACAAGTTCACATGCTAAAATACAACAACTCCAACAGCAAATACTTGAAAACACTTCATTGCTAGCAAACATATAAACATTCAAACAAAAGCAAATACTTGAAACACTCCATTCCACAAACCTGAATTCTTCAAACAAACTTGATCTAGTTTAAAACAACAAAAGCAAACATTCCAACAAACATTCAAACATTCCAAAATAAATTGTAACATGTCCCGCAAGTATCAAACATTCAAACATTCTAACATACCAACATAGGCGGTCTATATGAGATTACTCTTGTGCCTCGGGGAGTCCAATGTACTCTTCAACTTGTAGACGGCGCAACAATTTCATCATTGACAGCCAAGAATCCCCTTGCTTTGGTATTGTTTGCATTCAATTTCATAAATAGGAGGTGGACATCTTGTATTGTGTAGCCATATTGCATTATTTTTTTGCACTCATTGGCAAGGTTTGTTGCCATCGCCACTTCTTTGTTGGTGTTGATTGCAATAGCTAACTTGTCCACACTAGTTGTCATACCATGCATAGCCTTTACTTCATTAGACATCGACCTCTTCTTTCCCCATGTCTTATTTGCGCTAGGTGAAGACTCCGATTGTGCATTATCAGTAGGGGTATCCATGGGTGGTGTTTGAGTAGGAAATGTGGCAACTTCATCTATGTTGAAGAAGGGGAAGCTTGTGCCATTGTCATGCAAGCTCACATCCATATTATCTTGGTCGTCGCTCTCTGCATTTGGGTCTTGACCAAGATTGTCTAATGTTTGTTTAGCAAAATGACCGGTTGCTTGATCCTTTCCACAAACAATATCAAGCAAGCCATGATCCTCAATGGGTTTGTTGATGTAGGGCTCGCATTCTGGATGTGCCTAAATTAAATTATGTAAAAAAAAATAAAATGTAAGAAAATGTAACACATAAAGTAATCATAATTTTTGGTAAAAAGTAATAAATTACATATATAAGAAGAAATGAATTTTTGGTGTACTTACTTTAACATATACAATGTATTCATCATCTCCCATTATTATCTTCTTTGATGCCTCATCCTAGCCTACGCCGCTCAATTCCTTCAAGCGTTTGATGATGGTCCACTGTCGCTTAAGTGTGCTATAGTGGTTTTGCATATTTGCCACAGTATACTCTCCTTTAAACTGATCACTTAAGGTTTGGACACCAGTTCTAAAAGCGGACTCCTTGAAGGATTTGTCAGTTTTCAAACCTTTCTCCACTTGGTTTGCTATGAATCGCAGGAAATAACGGCTTTCAGCTTGCCGCCATCGCTTGTTAGTCACCTTATTTTTGGATTGGGAGTTGCTAGTGCCATCCGTATTGTGCTGTAAATATAAAATAGTTCATTACAATTGGAAATTCATACATAGTGAATGGATAAATGAATAAAAAAACAAAACTGTCATACTTAACAAGAAAAAAAAATCAAAATGAAACTGGCATATAAATTTCATTTTGATTACCAAACAATACAAAACATGAAACTGATCATCACCCTTCAAGGAGTTCAAATACATGAAACTACCACAAAATTTCGTTTTGATTACCAAACAATACTAAACATCAACACTTATATATAAGTTTGTGTATTACATATATATCTAGGTCAACACCTCCAAGGAGTTCAAATACAAAACCAAAACACTAATGTAGACACACCCAAATACATGAAAGAGTTTAATTTATCTATGATTCCATAGTTCATTCATTATCCTAATAATGCAATTGTTCCAATTCTCTACCATCCTCTAGTTGTTCCCCGATGTAGCTCTAGTTTTACAGTACGAGACCCATTCTTCCTCTGCCGGAATTAACCTCACAACTCCCAATGTGAGTATAGAGTTATGAAGTGTACAGCACGCCAAAACAATGTCTACTTGAGTTTTGAAAGGGAAAAAGGGCCTAGATGCAAGAATCTTGAAACGACCCTTGAGGGATCCAAATGCTCGCTCTATGGAGGTGCGCAGTGAAGAGTGTCTATAATTAAACAGCTCCATGGGAGTTTCCGGAGTCCTGGATCCAAAATCATTCAGATGATATCTAACACCCCTATAAGGGGATATGAAGCCAGGTCGAGTAGTGTAACCAACATCAACCAAGTAATATTTCCCCGAACATTAAAAAATAATCATATAAGGTTCACAAGTTAAGGAAAGATCAAAATTAAGGGCAACTATGATTTACCTTCAAAGACTTTAAGGCCGTTGGGTCTATCTAAGGCATCTCGCAGGACAAGGGCATCATGTGCAGAACCCTCCCACCCGGCCAACACATAAGTGAAACGTAGATCAAAGTCCACAGTTGCTAAAACATTTTGTGTGGGGAAACCTTTTCGGCCACGAAATTGTACTACCATGTCAGCAGTGACACTAACATGTATATGAGTCCCATCAAGGGCACCAATACAATCCTAATACCATAAGTAAAATCATAAGAGAATAGTCAAATGATTAAAGTCCACTAAATTTTTAAATAGCTTAAACCATACCTTAAAGTAGGGATAAAATTTGGGCCTTCGAGCTATGTAAGGCGATACTGATGTTGAAGGTGGTTTGATGTAATCACATTGTATCTGTCTTATCGCCCACAAGACATGGTTGAAATATCTACTCACAGTCTCACCTGATCTAATAAAGTTGTAACCAATAACCCTGTTACGTTGGTTATGACCAATGGTATGAAGGAACATAAGTAATTGTTCCTCAACAGAAACATGTACTGAATCCTTCAAAAGACTGCGTGAACGTATGATGGCCGCAAGGTTGAAAAATGTAAACTTATTCATCCTAACCATGCTAATGCTAGTAGTGTCGTTACCATTAAGTAATCGACTTAGATAGTTTTGTCTTGCAGCTAGCCTTGGAGCATGGGACTATCGATACAATCTTGGTCTTGACTAATATAGTCTTAAGAGGACAAAGCATGCAATAGCTGCTACCATGGCAGCCCCATTTTATTCCTACTCTAATATTTCCATTTCATTGTCCATCTATGAATAAGAGAAAAACATTATAAAGTCAATCTTGGGCCTGAATTAGCTTCTAAAATTAAGGCCTAGTAGCTAAATCTAATCAATAAATGATTTTGCACCATTTCATACATTGAAAAAATGCTCAGATGAACTGATTTTAGTATCTTAGGAACAACCCAAAGGTCTTAATAACACACAACTAAACTAGCGTTCCAGGTCACCTTGGGTTGCTTGTAGATTACATGAACAGTATCAAAAGGTACAAAAAATTAATGGACCCAATATCAGACTTGGTAGCATATTTACAGGATAAAAGGTTGATTACATTGGAAAAAGTACAAGTTTTCACATCAGAAACAATAATCTGACAAAGATTAATTTGACAACAATAGTTGGATTGATAAGAATCAAGGCTACTTTTACAGTACAAAATCTCATTAAACCTAGAGAAGAAACAGATTCTTGAATAAAATTAAAATACAAGTTCAGAATCAAGGGTAGAGAGTGCATTGGAGTATTCAGTCAGTTATAATAATTGAACAATAATGCAAAAGCATTTATAAACTAGAACAGCTTACAATTGGAGTGATAAATCCATGCAATTGTTTGCCCATTTTGAAGTCTCGAGAAAAGCGAGAACATGGATTGCAGTAACAGAAATTGTTTACTGCAAGCAAAGAGACGAGTGTTTGAGGTCTCAGTATAATGAAAGCTGCATGAATGAAGATAACTTTCAGGTTTTTGGTTTATTTTGGTCATTTATAACACCTAATCTTGAACATTGGAAATTCTTATTCATGTTTCTCTTTTTTTCACCGCAATGCCAAACATATTCCTCAACTTTGCCATATTGAGAATGAAATTCTATCCAGGAAGATAGCTTCACAGGACAATTGTAGCAATATTGGATGGAATTCATATCTTTTCTACAAATGCGCATTTTGCAATGTTTCCCATTTCTCTATTAGTAGTCACTCCCTGCAATCTGTGGAGGTAAAGATCATGCAGAATTTGTAATTCAACACTTCTATGTCTACTATTCTGTGGATTGTATCTGCTAGTAGTATATGTTCTAATCTTATCTCTTAGCAAATAGGAAATAACTTTGTGGAAATACCATAGGATGACTATCAGTATTCTCCTGATATAAGCATTGGAGATTTTATGAAAGAGCCTGATGTTTTCTTCCAGGAAGCTAATGGAACCATGGGTATCTCCCTTTCATAGCTCAATAATGCTCTGCCATAAATTTGACCACCAAACTTAGATAATAATTTTGGACGCCCCTTGGAAAAAAAAATGATGCCTGCTGCATGTATTGCATTATTTCAATGCGGCCTATAAATTACAATTCTAATTACAGGTATTGCCCTAACTTCCTATAGAGATTGAGTTTTGATTGAAGGAATACTCAACTAGAGGCCACTATGAGAATCACAGAGAATCCATCAACTTTAGTCCCTCATTTGTTCTCCACTAACTTCATTAATATCCTACATAGAATAAAGGATGGTGGTGTAAATTTAACTGGAGAATCACAGAGAATCCATCACTTTTGCATATGCACTAGCTCATATGGCTAGAGAATCACATAGATGTAATAGTAGCATATTTACAGGATAAAAGGTTGATTACTGCATCAATGAATTGCTACTAGATTATTGTCTCCAACTTTGATTTATTTAGAAATCTTCAACAAGTTTGTTAGAACTTCACTATGTTATTTCATAGACATAGTAATTTATCCACTCTCCATGCATGTTATTCATGACCTTCTATATATATATCATGCTAATTAATTTTTTTCACGTTGTTATACATGGTTGTAGACAACAGTACTCAAGGTGAGGATGTGCTGCACTGGCTGTGAGAGGGTGGTGAAAAATGCCATTCTTTTATTTCAAAGGTACATTGAGGTTAACTTAATACAAGTGTTCAATTTTGAACCAACGACCCAAGGGTCTATTGGTACCGGGTTCCCTTGTTAAGGCGTTGGCCTCGACTTGCGTGTCTGCACGGGTACGGCGCGGGTTCGAGGCTCTCTCCTTACAAGGTGATGGGGAAGGCGCTTGCACGTGCGTCGCAAGCGCGGCCCCTCCTTGACGGTCTTTATGGCCATTGTAAAAAAAAAGTGTTCAATTTTGAGCAGCAAATACACTTTCACAAAGTAGAGTGAGTGACACACTGCCCATTAAATGAAAGTTTAAGAGTTTGTGACACGTAGGTTTTTAGTATGAGAAAGCTCGTCGAATGGTACATGGATCCCTATACTTAAGAAACGATAAAGATATAAAATTTACCAGATCACTGCAGTTGCTTGAGACAACCATAGTCTATTAGGAATCACTGGTCTAAAAACTTCAATAATATCCTAACCTTAAACTTTACTACCAATAGCTATAAAATCTAAATAGAATCATGCAAAAACTTCGAGAGTCGGAACAAGCCAGTCTTACTTATGAACAATTGGCATATACATGAGTGATCCCTGCAATTTAAAAATTGCAAGATTATTACATCCCAAATTAGATGTTCACATGAGAAAGATTAAAATTTGCTAGTTTAATCGTGTAGTGACAAACATTATCTACTGGCAACACTGATCTAAAAACTTTAATAACATCTCAAGCTGAAACTCCATCAAACTCTTTTTTTGAGGGGAAAAAACAAGATTTTGCATTGAAACCTATAGAAAAGATTGCAATAAAACTTCCTAAATACTAATGATGTTTGCAAATTCCTTAAGAAAGCTATGTTCATCATTTACTAAGTTTTTGAACATGACAAGAGCATCAATAATAAATGATATTACCAATCTCGCCATTTGATCAAAGCAGGAAGAATACTACAATCGACATTTAAAGATGGCTTTAAAAATCTAGAGACTGATACAGCTCAAATAATTTCCATCAAGGTATGGTTAAGAAGCATGAATACATGCCTGGCTAAAACACAGTGAGTTCTATTAGTGATGTTTATATTTCAGATAAAAATTCCAAAAAGAGATTTTGAAAAGTATTTTGAGTGAGCACATCACACCATACATGCTTGCTCTAAGATCAAAACTAAACCTAATCAAAGAACCCCCTTTCCGCAGTCCATCAATTGTTGGGAAATGCCCTAAATGCGTTGCATTCCACAAACAAACAAGAAAAAACCTAACAATTAGAGAAGAACCCACCTAACAATTCAATCCAATGCCAAACAAAGACAAAAAGTTCAGATCTAGCACTTATAAAGCAAGATCGATGAGATTTACCTAAGATCTATGCTCTATCAACCCTCTCCGTCGTGTCCATGCCGGGATCGTCCAAGTTCCAGCAAGCTTGCGAGGGGGTTGGGGTCAGAGTCAAGATAGGGTGTCGGAGGAGGTGCTGGTGGGGTGAGGTGAGGCGCTGGTGGAGGCACTGGTGGAGTTGAGGCGCTGGTGGAGGTACTAGTGAAGGTGAGGCGCTGGTGGAGGTAAGGCGCTGGTGGAAGTGATGATAAACCGAGCTGATGAAGAGCTTTCACGGGCTCGTGGATGAGTTCTTGTTGTAACTCTCCATCCAGTCGATTTCAACCGTAAGTCCCCATCAACTTTTTAAAAAGTAACCAAACAATCAAAAGTAAAAAGTATTGGATGGAGAGTTACCTATCCCTGGATGTAACTCTCCATCCAGCCAACCAAACGGACCCTTAGTGATGGAGTCCTTAAAGATTTAGCACATCTCTCTCTCCATTCTATACCTTTGCCACTTTCTATTGACCCGGACTGGCCTCTTTTCAAAAATTCAAAGAGAAGCCTCACGGAATCTGAATTATTGGGGGAAGGATGGATGGGATTACTCCTGAGAGATAGATCTTGTACTTTCTTATCCTCCCAAGAGGTTTTCCCTTAGATCTCGGTTGTGGAGTGGAATTGATGGTTGTTTTAGGGTTTGCTTATGGTTTTGTAGGAACGATGAGATTTGGGATGAGCGACGCCGGGCGGGATAGCGATTATCCTGCAGGCTAGCCGGATCCAAGGACCGCAAGGAAGAACAAACGAAGAACCAAAAGAACCAGAGAAAATAGTCTGGAATTCTAGAAAATAGTTTTATTTAAAACTCAATAATGAAAAATCAACCCACAAGTCGGGTTAAATAGCTTTTAAAGACTAACCTAGAAACCCTATCACCTCATCTAAATATGCTAAAATTGACAAATTATTATTTAAAACTATACTTATCTAAATTTAAAACTCTAAACAAATCAGATAACTTCTAAAAATCCGAGATCAAATTGGATTCAAATCCTATCCTAATTTGGCATATGAAATATTACCAAAAATAGAAAAAAAAACTTAAAACCTTAATTCGGAAAATTAAATACTTCTAAAAATAGAAAAAAATAACTAAAATTCTATCTAATATGACGTCCCCATGTCGTGCGCGCCGCAAAGAGCTTTCCGAATTGGGATCGAACGCCTGATTATAATATCGGTAGCCAAAGTTATGGCCAAAATACTGAACCACACCCAAAACCGATCCAATCTTGAAATTGACTCGATAACTCCCCGCTTTTATGTTGACCCACCAATCCAGCACCAATATTTGACTCGAGCCTCCTACATCAGTCACCCGGGTTGGAAAGAACTCGACCCCGAGTTCGACTGCACCTCTGTTGGTAGGTTTGGATCTCCATGCTTGATCTCAATCAAAACCCTAAAGACAGAAAGTAGGTTAGTAGTGTTGGTTACCGAGCCAAGAGGGTTTTCCTCCCATCGAGATACATACACAACACTAGTCCCATCATCGTCATAGATGGGCTCATCAATCTCCTCCTTGGGCTTGCCAATTTCCTCCTTGTAGTCGTCGTAGATTGCCTAGATCTTCTCCACATCATCGTTGAAGATGGGAAAAATCTGCTCCTCCGCATCATCGTTGAAGATGGGCAAGATCTCCTCCCCCACATCATGGTCGTAGATGGGTTGGTAGATGGGTTGGCCAAACCTCTGATCGTTATGATTATGGTACTAGACTTCCTCAGCCGAAAACTGCCCACGACAACCACGATCAAAATCGATCGCTGCCAGACGCCTTGATAATTTCTTGACTTGCCTCTGCAAATCCTTGATCATCAAGCGTTGGGTTAATTCCGTGACTTGCCTTTGTAGATTCTTGTTCATCGCCTCCAAGGCGCTCAGGTCACGGTACTGGACTTTCTCAGTCGGAACCTGTCCAACCCAACGACCACAACCACCAGTCATTGATGTCGATGATGACGCTTCCCAGGAAGTTGATGAGTTCTGATACTAATTGACGCCATGCGGGGTAGCGATTATCCCGCGGGCTAGCCGGATCCAAGGACCGCAAGGAAGAACAAACGAAGAACCAAAAGAATCAGAGAAAATAATCTGAAATTCTAGAAAATAATTTCATTCAAAACTCAATAATGAAAAATCAACCCACAAGCCGGGTTAAATAGTTTTCAAAGACTAACCTAGAAACCCTATCACCTCATCTAAATATGCTAAAATTGACAAATTATTTTTTAAAACTAAACTTATCTAAATTTAAAACTCTAAACAAATCAGATAACTTCTAAAAATCCTAGATCAAATCGGATTCAAATCCTATTCTAATTTGGCATATAAAATATTACAAAAAATGGAAAAAAAACCGAAAACCCTAATTCAGCGGATTAAATACTTCTAAAAATAGAAAAAAATAACTAAAATTCTCTCTAATATGATTCCCCATGTCGTGCGCGCCGCAAAGAGCTTTCCGAATTGTGGTCGAACGCCCGATTCTGATATCGGTAGCCAAAGTTATGGCCAAAATACCCCAACCACACCCAAAACCGACCCAATCTTAGAATTGACTCGATAACTTCCCGCTTTTAGGTTGACCCACCAACCCGGCACCAATATTTGACTCGAGCCGCCTGCATCAATGGGGTATGGCAATAATCAGTTGTTGGTGGGGCTGAGCATATCTACGAGAGCTTCAACTCCTTCTTCTCCTTTGTTTGTATATGTTAGCATTGAAACCAAATTCATTAATACCTTGCTTACCTGGTACTATTTTGTTGCTTGGTTTATACTATTAAGTGTGTGCTTTGATATTGATTTACTTTAATACACGCTCGGAGATATATGAGGTCTAGTTAATACATTAATTTTGTTGGGATTTGTTGTTTTTATGGATGGATTTGATTCATCTCTATGATTAATGGGCTTGATGTTTCCTGTAATTAGTGAATATTGAAGATGAGGTTATCATGTATTTAATTTTGGATGTATACTCATGGCAATTAGTCGATGAAATGCCTAAGTAAAGGCTGCAAGCTAGTATATAGGTGGGTTAATTATCCAGTGGAACTCAGAATTTGATTGACATAGTTGTAATCCAAGAGAATTTATAACTGTTTGATTAGAAAGTTAAAAGACAAAATGGGTTTCAATGAGAAGGATGCATATGAGTTGGCAGACAAAACTATTGGGCTTTGAATATATGTTCCAATGGTGATATACATAGTAGGGGCAAAATTAAGACCTTCAAAGGCTGCATCTTGTTTGTTGAAAACTGAGAATCATCATGTATGGCTGCGGTCTTGATACCAAGGATTTATTGGTATAGGAGTTCAGGCTTTGCTATGTATGTATCCTAAACTAGAGAGATTTGTAAATGATTGAAAAACCTTGAAATGCTTAATAAGTTGTGATAAATGTATCGTAGAGATCTTGTGAGGATTGTGCCTAGCTTTAAGAATGCAGGAATCACTGTAGCATATAGAGAAGGGATAGTTATCAGAAAGTACCATAAGAGCTCTAGAGATGGTTCCGAATTGATTTTTGAGTGTCTGTTAGCTCGGGGGCATACTATAAGAGGGAACAGGCATAGTGCAGGTTCTTAAGGGGTTCGAAGACTCGATTATAAATTAAAAAGCCGATTTTCAAGGTATAAGCATGAATAGTGATTTTCAGCAATTTTTCAAAAGGCTCAGAATTTGACTCCAATCATTTCTTTAGTTATGGGGTACATTTTAAACTAAGAAAAATAGTGTGGGCAGGTGTCTAAGGGCAATGGTTCGTCGGTCATAGATTTAAAAGCCGACTTTTTGAGGTTTAGTTAGAGTAGCACATTTTTATGACAATATCATCCCCGAATGATCCGAGATATTAATATATGATATATTATCATGTATAGGATGCGGTAGAGCCATCGTGGACTCAGCGGGAGAGCCGGAGTCGGGACATAAAGTGAGTGATTACACTATACTTGGATGTTATATAATCAGGTTTTTATCGTCGGATTTGTTTATATGAGTTTTATCTCGGTTTGTGATTTGCCGATGGATTTCTCCGCTATTATAGTGTAGTGGATTTCATGCTTGGTTATATGCTATATGTTCAAAATAATATGATTGAATGTAAAGTGAAACCTTAAATGGTAGGGATTGATTTAGATATGTATCGCATGATGCACCTTAGTTAAACATGTATGACGGATCCAACGGGGCTCGGAATAGAGCCTAGATATTAAGTAGACGATACCGGGTTAAGAAAGGGACTTTGTTTTCAATCGCTTTTCTTAAAACAAAAATGTTTGTGAAAGTCGTTCTTTTTATAAAACCCCTTTCTGACTCTTGTGGGTGCCCATATCGGATACGGGATTCATACTTGACATACACATGTAGATGTATAACACTGGTCGTCAAATATCGAGCTCATGTAGATGTATACCTCTGTTCCCGGTCATCAGGATCTGTAGATGTATACCTTTGTTCCTTGATGGTAGTTGGAGTCCTTCCTGAAACATTCGAAATAGGGGTGCTAGCTTACAGGATGCGAGGCTTTTGCATATGTAAATGATTATGATATGCCTTCTGGTAATTGCGATTGTATATGTGCTTTATTCGAGTTTTTCTGAAATGCTTGACATGTTAATCTAATGAGGAGATAATGCATATGATTTGCATTATTTCAGGGATTCGTATATCTTTCATTATATATTTATTTCCTTATATTAGTGATTTTCACTCAAGTGAAATACTTGCGCAGGTGAGTGAGCATGAGTATTTTAGTTGATGGCTCTGACATAGCAAATAAGGATAGTGTTTGTTTGCACTTGATGTTTAAACCTCTAGAACTCTTCTGCAAATTTGTAAACTACTCGCATCAGATTAAACAGTTTGTTTATTTTTTATGAATAGTAGTTTGATTATTATGATTATTATCAGGTTTAAATTACACAGCTTATGGGTTGGGTGTACTTCAGGCCCAGTTGGTGTGACATTTGTCTCATTAAAGCGATAGATGTTATATCATGACTTATGAAAGATCATAGTATTCACGAGACATAGTCTACTTGTTGCCCATCCAATGACTACCTTTTCATAGAAGCATTAATAGTCATTAGACTTCCGTAGTGAAGGTATAAATAAACTGGAAGAAGCTTGAGGCTCTCTGTTGAGAGCGTACACATACTCACACAAATGCACATGTCGTCAAAGTAATAAATAATTAGTTAGTATCGGGTCGAATCCACAGGAAATGGAAAGCTAATCGAGTAGGAGCCTACGAAGGTACTCCTAACCATTGGCAATCTATGTAAGGAGGTTGATCTAACTAAACCTAAGAAAATCTAATTAAGTAAAGAAGAATGCTGGGGAAACTAGCAGTGATAAGAGTCTAGGGTTTCATAATGTCTAGACATGAGAAAAAATTTCTTTTCTAATTATAGTTGGTTTAACAAGATGGACGTCAAGGGCTATTTAGGGACATGCTAGGCGAAAACTTTGTTGAACGCGTACACACACTCACGTAAGTGCACGTGCGTCAAAGTAATATAATTTATACTGGTAAGCCCGGGTTGAACACAAGGAGTGGGATGATAGTAAACTAAAGCTAGATAAGGTAATCTATACTAAATTTGTGGAAAAGTTTAATAGTCACAATGAAACAAGATCGCAATTAGAGTCAATAACGGAGGGAGGTAAGATCGGAAAGATGCTCAGTGATGAGGATCTAGGGTTGTATGGGGATCAGACTTGATTAAGATGTTCTCTAGTGTTTAATGGAGTTATTTAGTTGTATAGGGAAGGGCACACACAAGGTCAACCTAAGATACTTAAGTGCGCTCTGGGCGCATCATACAAATTACCTGTCACTAGGAATACACCACAACTCCTCCTGTCATGAGGGTAAAGTATTGGTGGACCTAGGTATTAAACCTTGCTCATGGAAAGCCAAAGCATAGTTCCATATGAATGGAGATTTGGGCTGTCACCCCGACTTCCACCTTGTGCAATTAACAACCTTGAACGCTAGTCTAGGACTAACGCTTGCTAATTTGCCATTACTATGTTACTAACAGTTCAAGGAGATTGCATCACAAGCATATCACATAATAACTATTAAACATTAGATAAAAAAGATGTTGAAGTCTTCATCCCATATAACCCTAGAACAAAAGTTCTAGCCTACAATCATGGAGTTCTTAAAACAACATTTAAAGTATTCAAAAGCATAAACATCCATGTTCAACAAAATAAAGGACAAAGATAGAGATACAAAACAAGGATGTAGATATTTGTCCTTATTGGAAGTTCCCCTTCTTCATTGATGTGTTCGGACCATCCAAATCGATAGTGGAATAATGAGAATGACTCTCTCCAAGTGTTGACCGCCGCCCCCTTGCGTCCAAGAACCAAAGATAAAAGCCCTAAATCAATTACAAAATCACTATATAGGCGATTGCCTACGCGTTGACTCTTAGGATTAACGTGTCGGCTTATTCTTGGCCTGAAAAACGCCTCCTATGCGATTCCCAAAGCATTGACTTTTAGGGCTGAAGCGTCGGCTTTTTCTCAGCATGCGTATTCTTCATCAAACGCTCAATTAGATGACCATTTGACTTCGGATTGACCTGAAATTTGAGCTGAGTGCTCCTGACTTGTTGAACAGTGTGGATTGGGTTTGGAGCCATGTATATTTTCCAATAAATTTGTGATATTTGCTACTCTGTTAAGCTGTTTGCAGACCTCTATCCTTCTGTATTTATTTCATCATCATGGAATACCCATTCCTTTAGACACATAGCCATCCCCGACTTGATCATCATATATAATGATAATAATAACTTGCATTAATACATAAATTTGATGGAAATTCGCTAAAGCATGTACTCATGCTAGTCTACATAACAAATGCATGCGATTGAGACAATTTATCATGAGTACAACATTATTTTGTCATTAGGTTCTCAATCATGCATATTATGTTCTCTAAAATGTTTATGTTTGAGAAATAACACACCCCCAAACTCGAACCATTGCTTGTCCTAAAACGATAAAGACATTATTTAAATATAAACAATGATTGAGTTCCTAACAATTGGTTGCTTCCGAATTTCAATAGATACATATACTTGTGCAAAAGAGTGGGGGAACAACACCTCCCTTGCTAGTACTCATCAAAATCAAGATTTTTTATACTCTTGTAATAAAATGTCACAATTTAGAACGCCTTCACAGGAATATTGTATGCCATATAGATAGATTAATGCAAGGTAAAATAGAATTAGCAACACAACCTACAAGGACTAATCTTTTGACACCTTCAACTAGTAGGAGACATGATTCTTAGGGAAAGCTATTGCTCTGACCTTTTTTACTATCTCTTCACCTTATTCACACACACCCATAAGCTTACTAAGTATATATACACAGTATCTTTTTTTTTTTTTTTTTTGATATTTGGTACAAAAGAATCATCCCGATGTTTAAAGAGGTCACTTGTACCCCTAATCATCATGTTCTCCACTATGTGTCCAGTTCTACTCGATTTCCAAGAGATTTATTCCCTATCACTATTCCACAATGCATACATGTTTTCAATAAAGCATACAAACTCAAGTGAATGTCAACTCTAGATATACAATTCTACTACAAGAGTATATACTATATACAATTTCCTGAACGTGAGTAGAGTAAAGTTCCTTCTAAGTCACTAAAATCACAAGTAAAAAAGTCTAAGGAAGCAACCGCATTTATCATAGGGGGTTTGTCTTGCTACTTTTGCATTCATAGAAATTTTTTTCCGCATGCTCATAAAAGGTGTACTGAACAATATTATATGATAAACTTTGAAAACACTTTAGTATGTAGATAAACACAAGAGCAAGTAAAAAGACTAATAGAGCACACATATAAGGGTCAAACTCCCCCCAAACTCAACATGAGTCATCGTCCTCGATAACTTCATCTCGAGTGGAGAACACAACAAAAGTAAAGATATAACAATAAAGGAATAAGTAAATTATCAGAAAGTGACTCCCTATGCAATTAAGAAATAGTGAACTAGGAAGCACGACAACCTGCAAGAAAGTAGAGTAAATTGCATAGAAGCAAGCAATGGCGATGGCAATCTCTAGAGGGGATGCCTAGGATATATCAAGAAGGATTAGTGCACCCCTAGTTAGGGCAAAAGGTAGATGTAAAATTTTTGGCATAGACTTCCTTAAGGTCCCTTTAACATCCCACTTTCACTATGCGATGCGTCGCTTCACGGGAACCGACGCGTTGACTTTTCACGGTTTGCGTAATAAATGGATGTCGACGCATCGACTTCATGAGTTGACGCGTCGACTTCTTTAATGTGTGTTTTGCTCTGCAAGTCGATGGGTCAACCTGATACTTGACGCGTCGACAATTTTTCCAGGCTGCCCACTTTATTTTGTCGATGGGTTGGCTCTGGGAACTGACGCGTCACTGTCCTCTCGGTTGCTCCAAACTATGATATCGACGAGTCGACTTTCAGATCCGATGCGTCAGTTAGTCCAGGAATTTGCAGATTAAGTAGCTAGGCAACCTACATTGCCTTCTAAATTTTATGTCATGCTTTCTACACTTATGAACACATGATATGCCCTTGACATAACTCCCATTACTTAATTAAATCATTTAACTCTGCAATTTTACTCTACAAAAATTTAGAGCTTCCAATATGAAAATGAGTGTAACACCCCGAAATTTTTAAATAAATAATTTTATTTTTTTTGAAAAATTTCATGAGATTAATTAGCATAGAAAAGGAGCTAATTACTTTTAAACTAAATTATGAGAAAATTGGGAATTTATAACGTTAGAATCCAGTCTCTCGACAATTTGGGCAAGAGAAGGCCGTATTGGTCAAGGCCAATTAAACATGAAATAGTTGGAGGTGGATTAAAGAAAATAATCCCGGTTAATGAAATTGGAAATTCATTAAGTGTTAATTAATCTAAATTAACTAAGTCGGAGATACTGGACAAAGATTGGAGTTCCGATAAAGTAGATTTGGCCGAGTCAAAAGCCGTAAAATATGGATCACGATCGGGAGTGTAAATGCGACCTGTGAAGTGACAGTAGGGTTTCTGACCTACTGAAAAGACGTAAAGAATGAATTAATTAATAAAAGAATAAAATACTACGCCAATTATGTAGATCCGTAATAAACGAATCTGATGGGAAAATTTTCTTCTCCCATGTTCAGATAGTAAGGGAGTTGTATAATCATTTAATTAAAATATTATTATTTCTAAAGTTACTTTATTTTTCTTTATAAGAGAAAGTGAGTGAGAGAGAGAGAGAGAGAGAGAGAGAGGTTCTCATCTTCTCTCCCTCACGATCCCTCTTCTATCTTCTCTCTCGCGCAACTGACCGAGCTACTCGTGCCCTTCTTCTTCTTTCCCATTTCCTCACCGCGAGCACCATACGTCCAACGATCAGCGGCAATCGACCAGGAGTCACAAATGCACACTTGTTTGCGCCTGTAGCTCTGCCTCTCACGAGATCGGTGACCCGGCCAAGACTGCGACACGATTCGGCGGTGATCCCCGCTTGCGCGACCCAAGCCCGACGGGCTCCGTCTTGCCCAGCTTGTGTGTGGCCAGATCTGTCGGCACCACCTCCCGTCAGCCCGGCGTCGCCCAATAGCGACTCCAACGGCCAACTTTCCTACACTGACGACCAGCCTTTCCCTTCTCTCTGTCCGCCCTCTATTGTGTTTCGGCGAGCCTCTATGGAGCACCAGCGACATTTGACGGACTCCCAGTTAAGGACAGCATGCTCAGTTCGTTCAAATGTTGGCGAATTTGTGCGTAGTCACGGTTAGTGTGACAGACAGGGGTTAATTAGAGAATTATGGGTAATTGAAGATTAAATGATGAAAATGCCATGTTGTAGATGCTAAGTGATTATTAGATTAAACTATCTAACTATAGAGATGGATCCTATATAGGATGATTGTTATGAAATGTGAATTGTATGAATTAGTTGTATTAATATGTGCATGGTTGTATTAATTTTGGGGCCCTCCAAATAGAGGGGGTGTTGCCGAATTTTCGTAGAAAATTAGTATGAATGCTTGATTTAATCTTCATGATCATTCTTAAGGATTAATTACTTGTTAAAGAGCATGATAGAACCTTCAATTGATTACTTTGAAAGGACATTCTAGTACTTTCCTAGTTTTCCTAATGATCAAGATAATGCGACCTCTTAAGATATGTTCCTTTCGTATTTTCATGTGTTTAGAAGCACGTATTATGCGTTAAGTGAGAAAATGCTTGTTAATTAGAAACGTGTTCGAGTCAAATCGATGAAATTGTTATGCTCTAAAGAATCCAAATTAGCGTGTAAGAACTTGGTAACATGACCGTATTTGTTTATCAAGCTTAAGTTAGAGTTTAGAACGAATACGGTTTCCGTATTACTAAATCTCTGTATTTCAATTCTAGGGGGAGATAAAGTGAAAGGCAAAGGCAAGGCTGCCGCTGCCGAAGAACTAAGCCAACCTAGAGATCTACTAGACTCAGGTGAGGGAACAATTTAGAAATTTCATATTTTTACCGTATTTGTTATGAAGTGCTTACTCTTAATTTGAAAAGCATGATTTAGAGTTTTAATGGGATTTTTCCTAAGTTTTATCTTTGAAATGAATTTATGAAATGATCATGCAAATGTTTAGATTAAAGAAATATAAAATAGAAAGAGAATAATTAAAAGTATTGATATGCAACACCGTATTTTCATATTTTCTACTTGGTAGTGGTGGCTCCTTGATAGAGCGAAAGTCTGATACTAGGTAAGGAAGGGGTGATTTGTTTAAACCTGCTTTTCTTAAATCGATCAACTTTGTTTTCAAAACCTCCCGTTTTCAAGAAATAAAACCTCCTTTCTGTAATCATAGAGTGCCTGGTGTACGTATATATTATCCTGGAGATAGTCACCTCGTGGGAGCCATAGTTGGATCGCGAGGACAGAGATGGTACCCCGACGGGAGCCCATAGAGTATCGTGAGGGTTCATCATGATTTACACGCTAGTTCCGCAATTATTGAAGTAGGGGTATAGGCATAATCAATACTATAATGAGATTATGATATGATATGATTTCAGTATTTCCCACCTCACGGGAGCCAGTGTTGGATTGTGGTGGCTATCGGTGTCGATATTTATCCATTGAGGGAAATTACTGAGTCATAGAGATTATGATATGATCCTGTATTACCCACCTCACGGGAACTAATGTTGGATCGTGGTGGCTATCGGTGTCGATATTTATCCACTGAGGGGTAATACTTGATTATTATATATGGTACCGTTGATGAAATGACAAGATGATCATGCATGTTATTTTACTTTTGATTTTTATGAAGTTTTGGCATGCATAATTATAATTGAAGATAATGCATTGATTAGCATGATATTTTGAAATGCATTTTCTTTATCTTAAGCTTTTATGTATCTTATTTATTTTTAAGAATTTATTTCAAAGTTGTTTTCATAGCTGATACACAGGTATGGTATTACCTATCAGTTCTGTTCATTCCTTACTGGGCTCAAGTAGCGCATTCCCCATTTATATGTGTTTTGCAGGAGATAGGTAGGTACTCGATCATATCTAGAGTCGAGGAGAGAGTCCTGTCACCCATAGTTGGCTCTGACTGTCGGGTCCTCTATGTTTTATTTGAATTTTAGTGTGTATGATTTGAGGAGAATTATTAACTCCTAAATAGACTCATGTTGTATAACTTATGATTTGTACTGCTGTTAGATTTGACTCTATGTTTTTCATAATGTAAGTGTTTGTTTATGATTAAATTCTTAGTTTATACAGCCTTAGGCCGGGGTTCACTCCTTGACATGGTTGGTGTTACACCTGTCCCTTATAAAGGAGAAGGGTGTTACATTTAGTGGTATCAGAACCGGTTCAGTCCTAGACAACCTAGAAATGGTCAGAGCCATAGGGTGGAAGTACATGTCTGTAGAATAAGAGATAATAATCGCTAGAAGTATTAAGAATTTATACTAACACTCCTTTTTCTTTCAGAATGCCACCCAAGCGACGTTGTAGACCACCTCGAGTTCCACGTGACGAACCTACGGAGGAACCCAATGTGGAGGTTCCGGAACAAGGGGAAGCACATGCTGAAGATTCCCACATACAACATGGGCCGGGATACAACCTGGGGATGCAATATGGTCCGGGATACAACCCGGGGATGCAATATGGACAGGGATACTATCCGGGAGCACAACCTGGACCGGAGTATGACCGGGATTGTAACCTGGATCAGGGTGCAACCTCGGCGTCTAGCTAGGACTTGGGTATAACCAGGAATGCAGTAGTTCTTTAATAAGATGGCCCAGTCATTTGCGGCCTTCCCAAACTACCACCAGACAAGACCCATCAGACAAGACTTTGTTATTGGAGCCCGCAACATGGGAGTTACCCAGTTTACGAGGACCCATGCAGAGTCATGGATTTCACACCTGGAGTTGGTCTTCAAGGCATTGAGGTGCCCGGATGAGGAAAGGTGACTACAATGACCCTTTTCTTTGGGACAAGGGTCTCCTATAGTGGTGGATTTGGCATTGAGGCTGGCGCTTGAGAGCCAGAACCGGTTATCCGTGGGTCGATTTTCGGAAGGCTTTTGATCAGAAGTACTTGTCTCAGGTATACATGACGGCAAAGCGGCAAGAGTTCATACGCTTTGGTCTAAAGGGAACCTCTGTGGCCGAGTATGAGGCCCAGTTTACCGATCTGGGGAGGTATGCAGCTCAATAGGTGGATGATGAAGCTGAGAAATATCAGAGGTTTGAGAATGGACTCCTGAATGAGATCTGGAATTATGTCACGGTATCTGGTTTTGATAATTTCACAGCATTAGTTGAGGGTGCTCTCCGAATTGAATTGAGTCTTGGAAAGCAGAAACAATGCCTGGAAAGACTTAAGAAGAGGAACGCGCCCAACTTACAGGCGAGTGACAGTTCCAGACCGTCCAAGAAGAGCAACAGGAGCAGCAGTGGAGGCTTTTCTTCTGATGGACGGAACCAAAACAAGCCACAGTGCCCAGACTTACTTCAAGTATCATTTTTGTAAGTATATAGCAGGCGTTGGGACGGTTATATGCTACTATTGCAAGCAGTCGGGGTACTACCGCAATAAGTACCCCTTACTTTCACAAAGGAGCGGGACACCCCCACCGGTTAGTATTACTATTGGTGAACAACCTCAACAGGGAGTATCAGTTGTCGGCAGTATTGGAGGCAGCCGAGGAGGATCTTCCGGAGGTAGACATCGTGGTGGCCATAGAGGTCGAGGAGGTCAGGCCCAGCTGACGGCCCAGGCCTTTGCCATGACACAGCAGGAGGTTGTGAACACCCCCAATGTCATCTCAGGTATGATGCAAATCTTTAGCATCGATGCATGTGTGTTGATTGATCCCAGCTCCACACACTCATACATAGCTACTGCTTTCACTTTGCCTACTCATATATATGCTACACAATTAGCTGAATCTATGATTGTATCCTCCCCTATTGGGAGTTTAATGATTGTAAAGATAGTGTATGAAGGATGTGATCTGAGGGTTGAAGGTTATCTGCTATTAGCTGATCTGATCCCTATGAGGATCATAGACTTTGACGCTATCCTAGACATGGATTGGTTGTCTACCCACCACGCTACCGTTGATTGTCACTTAAAGATGGTATGCTTCGGCTGACGGGGAGAGGAGGAGATTTACTTCTATGGGAGGTGAGCTCATACAGATGAAGCTTGCTTGGCGAACCTGGTGGAAGTCGAAGCCCCCAAGAAAGATATACAGGAAATTTCGGTAGCGTGTGAATACCCAGATGTATTTCCTGAAGAGCTACCTGGGCTACCCCCGCATAGGGGCGTGGAGTTTTCTAATGAATTATACCTCGAAACAACTCCAATCTCTAAGGCGCTCTAGAGGTTTGCTCAGTGGAACTAAAAGAGCTGAAGACTCAATTGGATAAACTACAGGAGTAGGGGTTCAGTAGACCAAGTGTCTCCCCTAGGGTGCGCCCATATTGTTCTTGAAGAAGAAAGAAGGCTCCCTAAGGATGTGTATCGACTACCGACAGCTGAACAAGGTCACCATCTAAAATCAATACCCTCTACCGTGCATCGATGATCTCTTCGACCAACTGCTAGGAGCTTGCATCTTCTCAAAGATCGACTTGAAGATGGGGTATCATCTACTGCTGATGAAGGAGGAAGATGTGCCAAAGATGACTTTTCGGAGCCGATATGGGCATTTTGAATTTTTGGTAATGCCTTTTGGATTGATGAATAGACCAGCCTCGTTCATGGAGATGATGAATAGAGTATTCACTCCCTATCTGGACCAGTTCGTCATTGTCTTCATCAATGATATATTGGTGTACTCTCGGAGTGTTAAGGAACACACACATACACCACCTTGGAATAGTGCTACAAACATTAAGGGAGCAATAACTATATGCCAACCTTTAAAAGTGTGACTTTTGGTTGGGAGAAGTGAAGTTCTTGGGACACGTTGTCTCGGTGATAGGGATCTATGTGGACCCCGAGAAGATTGAAGCAGTAATTAACTGGCAATCCCCAACCCGCAGTCAAAGGAGATCAAGTGAGTTTCTTTGGGGTTGGTGAGGATACTATAGGCATTAAATTGGAAGGGTTTTACGCAATTGCCCGACCTATGACTAAGATTCTTTGTGGAAGAATGTAAAGTTTGAGTGGACCGAGGAATGTAAGCAAGGCTTTCATGAAGGCTGAAAAACCCGGCCCGGTATGCACTCCTATCCTCACCTTCACACGACCCACGGGCATGGATTTAAAATTTATAGTGATGCTTCTTTTAGGGGCTTGGGTTGTGTCTTGATGTAGCAAGGTAGATTCATTACCTATGCATCTAGGCAGCTCAAGACTCATGAAGTACACTATCCTATCCATGATCTGGAGCTAGCGGCGGTGGTCCTCGCTTTGAAGATACAATAGCGATGCTCACGTATGGTGAAACTGTAAAATCTTCACCGACCATAAGAGCCTGAGATACTTGATGAGCCAACTAGAGCTGAACATATGACAACGGAGGTGGATGGGGTTACTGAAGGACTATGATTGTACTTTTGAGTACCACCCGGCAGAAGCGAGCAGTAGTGCACAGCCTTGGCGAGAAAAGACAATAGCTGCGGTTGGGGACCACCAACTTTGCCCAAAGCTACGAGTTGCGATTGATTAGGGGTCGATTCTCGATGGATGAGCTGAGAGTGTTATTAGCAAATTTCCATCTATGCCCGACGTTGATATCTCAAATCCGGAGTCTAAACTATGAGACCCCAAGTTAATTAAGCTTGCTGAGAAGTTACAGGAGGGAAGACTTGGTGATTATTCTCTATCTCTAGATGGAGCGGTGATGGTAGGTGCCCGGATTTATGTGCCATGTAATGATAAGGCCCTCAAGCAACAAATATTGGAGGAAGCTTATTGCTCGGCCTATGCGATGCACCTAGGGAGCATAAAGATGTATCGCAACATCAAAGAAAACTACTTCTGGAGGAGAATGAAAAAGGATATCGCGGAGTACGTATCTAGATGCTTGATTTCTCAGTAGATCAAAGCTGAACACAAGAAGCCACCGGGGTTGTTGGTACCCCTGGAGATCCCAGAATGGAAGTAGAAAAAGATAGCCATGGTTTTGTGACTGGTCTTACCCGAACCAATCAAGGCAAGGATGCTATCTGGGTGATCATTGATAGATTGACCAAGTTGGCTCACTTCATTCCGATTAAGACGACTTATTCTCGGGACCAGTTGGCACAACTGTATGTGGACCATATAGTGAGGCTACATGGAGTACTCGTGTCCACGTATCTGATAGGGACCCGAGATTCACCTCTCATTACTGGAAGAGTCTGTATAAATCTTTGCGAACAAGATTGAACTTCAGCACAGCATTCCATCCTGAGACAGATGGACAGTCCGAAATGATGATCCAGATACTCGAAGACCTGCTTTGGGCTAGTATCATGAAACTTCTTGGGAGCTGGATGAAACCTTGGGACTTTTGGAGTTCGCCTACAACAACAGCTACCAGAGCAGTATTGGCATGCCATCTTACGAAGTATAATCTGGCCGGGGATATGCAGGGACCCTACTATCTTTGGGATGAAGAAGGAGAGAGGAAGATTTTAGGCTCGGAATTGGTTCAACAGACCTCGAAGAAGGCCAAGCTGATTAGAGAACGGCTAAGGAAGGCTCAAGATAGACAGCGGGGTTATGCCAACAATCGCTGTTGGGATTTAGAATTTGAAGTTGGAGATGAGGTATTCCTGAAAGTATCTCCATGGAAGGGGGTACTGAGATTTGAAAAATGGGGAAAACTGAGCCCTCGGTACATCGGACCGTATGAGATAGTAGATAGGGTAGGTCCTATAGCCAACCACTTGCCTTACCAGAGGAGCTGTCAAGATTGCATGATGTATTTCATGTATCGGTACTAGGGAAGTGCATCAAGGATCCAAATTCAAGTTCTGGTGGAACCGACCATAGAACTAGCACTAGATCTTACATACGTAGAGGGACCGGTACGCATCCTCGACAGTAGAGAACAAGTTGTTAGAAACAAGGTAGTACCTCTGGTCAAGGTATTATGGAGTCATCACCAAGTGGAGGAAGCCACTATGGAGAGAGAGGATCAAATGTTGATACATTATCCTCAGTTGTTTTAGTGAACCATGTAAGTAAATTCTGGGAACGAAATTTCATAAGGGTGGGAGAATTCTAACACCCCAAATTTTTAAATAAATAATTAGAAAATTTCTGAAAAATTTCACAAGATTAATTAGAATAGAAAAGGAGTTAATTACTTTTAAACTCAATTAAGAGAAAATCGGGAATTTATGAAGTTAAAATCCAATCTCGCAACAATTTGGGCTAGATGAGACCGTATTGGGCTAGGCCAATTAGACATGATACAGTTGGAGGTGGATTGAAAAGAATAATCCCGGTTAATTAAATTGGAAATTAATTAAGTGTTAATTAGACATAATACAGTTGGAGTCCCGATAAAGTAGATTTGTCCGAGTCAAAAGCCGAAAAATATGGATCTCGGTCGGGCGTGTAAATACAACCCGTGAAGTTACAGTAGGATCCGTGACCTACTGAAAAGACGTAAAGAATGAATTAATTAATAAAAGAATAAAATACTACGGCAATTATGTAGATTCGTAATAAACGGATCTGGTCGAAAAATTTTCTTCTCCCGTGTTCATGCAGTAAGGGAGTTATATAATCATTTAATTAAAATATTATTATTCCTAAAGTTTATTTTTCTTTATAAGAGAAAGTGAGAGAGATAGAGAGAGAGAGAGAGAGAGAGAGAGAGAGAGAGAGAGGTTCTCATCTTCTCTCCCTCATGATCCCTCTTCTATCTCCTCTCTTCTTGTTGACAACCGAGCTACTTTCGTGCCCTTCTTCTTCTTTCCCATTTCCTTAACTTAAGCTTAGTCCAGTCCAGCAGTAGCGTACACCGAGTCTAGTCCTCAGTTACGCATAGCTTCGCCTCTCTGAGATCCGGCAACTCGTGAGACCTGCGACCCTGTTCCGCCGCCAATCGCAGCCTACGCGATCCGAGTGTTTATGTATAAAAATAAATAAAATAAAATAAAATAAAATAAAAGAAATATACCCCATTGGATCTTGATCTTGACTAATTAGGATTTTAAAACAAATAAATAGCCATCTGGTTGTATCCCAAGATGGATAAAGGATATATATAGCCCGAGGACAAATCTCGAGGCAATTTAAAAAAAAAATTATCATCAAATTAAAATTTGGATGAAGGACCAGCAAAATCAAAATTTAAAAAAAATTCAAATAAAAAAAATCAAGAAAGAAAACATATAAACCAATCAAGCTAAATTAAGATTTAAATCAAATCAATAAACAAAGAACTCAGTCAATCAATCAAATCAAAGCCAAATAAAAAAAAATCAAACCAAATTGGAATCAATTAATCAAACCAAATCACAATTTCAGTGAAAATTCAAATTCAAATGAATAAATAAATAAATAAATAAAATAAAATAAATAATATAATAATCATACTAACTAGATTATATATATATATATATATATATATATATATATATATATATATATATATTAAAGCAAAAAAGTAATAATAATAATAATAATAATAATAAAAATAAATAATATTAATGTATATAAATAAAATAAAATAAATAATAATAATAATAATAATAATAATAATAATAATAATAATAATAATAATAATAATAATAATAAGGGAATCATCAAATCAAATGAAATTGGAAAGTGGTGGCTGGGAGAGATTGGAGGAGAAAAAAAAATCAAAATCAAAGGGGGCTGATATATAGGAGGGAGGCAGAGAGTATTAGAAGATTTTATAAAGTGCTAAAGTAAAAAAATAAGGAGTTCGAGATTAAAAGAGAGAAACGAGCACAACGTACACCCTCTTTCCCCTTGTTTTGATGGAGCCCAACCCTCCTAGTTACCTCTTCTTGTGGAATCTTTGAGCATGTTGAACAAGCCCTCTGGCTAGCGCCATTCTTGAACAAGTCCGGCCTTAGCCGCCCGTTGAGCAAACTGCCGCCAACACCTCTCGCTTGAGGCCCCTATAGGCTGTGGAGAGAGGAGAGAGCTCTCCTCGTGCAATCTCGGCCAAGCAAGCGGGGCCAGCGACCCTATATCGATGGCCTTCTTAGAAGGATATAGAGTTCAAATCCGATGCATAGCCCCTTATACCACAAGAGATGGAGGCCTTGTCGCATACACCAAAGCGCCATTACCTTGAAGGAATAACATTGGCGTCCTTTGTTGAATTAGATTGTGCCAAAAGAAGTCCAAATGATTGCCAAGCCTCCTGAATGCACGCTTGAGAAGAAGAGTAGTCTTCATGGTTTCAATCTCGACCAAGCAAAGGGACCGCGACCCGTATCGATGGCTTCTGAGGAAGGATCTGAGCTTCGAGTTAGATTACGCAGACCATAGTATCACCAAAAATATGTCCGTCACCATGGCGAAAAGCCATCGCTGATGCATGCTTTGGCTTGAACCCTACCAGAGCCCTTTACCTCTTTGCGCTTTTGCGCCAAGGTCACCGGAGAAAGAGGGTAGAAGATTATATACTTTTATGTTTATATTATATGCAAGAGTCAAAGCATGACCAGCCAAAGCACTTGACCAATCAAAGCATAATCAGCCAAGACATGACCAACTCTGTGGGGTTATACTTTATATATATATGATCCCATGTGGCCGGCCAAAGCATGAGGACCGAGGCGAGCATCACTACCAAAGGAGTATATATCATATACAAAGAATGGAAGCTGCGCCTCTTCACTGATCGAGTCTCCGGCCTCCGATGCTACTGCTGGAGATCAATAGTTTTATCTATAACAATTATGGAGGATGGAAGCTCTGCGGCTCCTTCCACGACTTCACCAGCATACACGCCAGCTCTCGTGAGTACTTGATCGGAGATCACCATCATATAAGCATCTATATACTTTATTTTTTGAGAGAAGGGGATAAACCCCACCCAACCTTGAGATAGGACGCAGGCGGGAAGGACCATCCGCGGGGGCTCCAGCGTTAAGCGGCCCGACCACACGTGACTACCAAGTCCTGCGCGATGCACTCCGTCACCACGAGGATTCGAACTCAGTTCTACTACCTGGGTGCGGAGGACCCTTGCCGCTAGACCCGCAGGTCTTTGGCGCATCTATATACTTTATTATTATGAAGAAAAAGAGATGCTCCCAAGGTTTCTCCAAAAGTCTATGGCGCCAATCTTGTGATAGTGATTAATTACAAGAGACCACTAAAAATTAGGACAAACTATGGAGATTCAAGTGGGGTTTGCAAGTGTTGCCCAGAAATTGAGTGAGATGAAATTCATAATTAAATTGATAGGTTGCTGCAGAATTACCATGGGACTGCTGCAATAGTCTTGAATATTATGAATGTTATGTGTGATGTTATGGGATGTCATGAATGAGTATTATGGGGTTGTTGTAATCTCTTGTACAGATATCATATACATATAATTCAAAGGATATACACTATTGTAAAATCTGATGACAAAATATTCTCAAAGCCATGCAAAATACCTAGTTATGAAACATGCCCCTCAAATGCTTGATGAAATGTTTAAAAGAAGTCACATGGCTTTAAATCAATAAGATTGTACCATGATAGCAATGAAGACCTTGCAGCTCCTAATGATTATGATGGGAGGAGTGCACAGCAAACTATGTACAGAGTATTGGAGCTGAAATAGCACTGCAAGGTAATTCCAATCACTATCTCTAGGATATGATCTCCAAGTCATGGCAAAGTCAACATGATGTAATTGAAGACTGTGAGTTGTTTTCTTATAAAACTACCATTGAATGAATCTTTGTTCCACAAGAATTGCTTAATGAGATATGAGGGCAATTCTTCAACTCTGATAAAGCTTGTACCAAACCAATTCAAGAGCCTCCAGAACAATGCCCCACAAAGTGTGACTATCACTATGTACCTTCAGGCAAATATAAAAAATGCTCTTGCTCTAAATACTTTGTCAAGATATTATTAATGCAAAGGAACATAAAGATAAATACAAAGCAAGCATTGACCGGCCAATGTGAACCATGGAATGATCATCTTAATACATGCTATCAGCTCCAAGTAAAAGCTATTGATGCTTATGTCATACTTTGACCAAAAAAAAAAAAAAAAAAAATCAATTCAAGGCCATTGGATGGCATCAACGCATGGTACATCACAAAGGACAAAAATAAATAATAAAAAGGGTTGTCAAAGTGAATGTTAATAGAGAGAAGGACATGTGACTCCTTAAGGCTAGCTAAAATATTATGCAAGCCCAAATTTAAGTGATGAAAAGGCGCATATCTTGAGGCAGGCAACACTATACCAACCTGAGGTGGTGTGCGTCTTGGTGTGAATAGTAGAATACATATTTTGATGCGACCGATGAAATATGAATCTTGAGATGACTAGTAAATACAAATTTCCAAACAATACATATCTTGAGTGGCGGTGAGACATTAATCTCGAGGCGGTCGATAGCAAACATAAATCTTAAAACAATGCGGATCTCAGAGAGGCGACGAAGCAGGCATCTTGAGGCAGCCAATGAAACATATAAATATATAAATAAATGTTATACATATATATTACAAATATATGTAATAAAATTATGATTTTGAAAATAAATCCAATTATTTTTATTCATTGCCTTTACTTGTATTTTTGCCCTTAATCCGAGATTCCCAAGACTACATGCAGGGTAATTAATAATAGAGGCTTGCCTCTATTGAATGGAAGAACCCACAACAACTAAACAAAAATAGCGACATTTGTGATTCGATATATATCGCCTAGTGTCTCTTTCCGGAACCGCGATGTCAAGAGGTATTTTCGATCCCACAAATTACAGCACGCCAGTGGGGAACATTTCACCCTCACATCTTTTGAGGCAAAACAAGTAGAGACATTTTTTCCATGACTTATGGAAATAAAAAAACTAACTGCTTGTTGATTTTTCTTGTTGCAGACCAAAGGGCATTCAAGAGTTCACCCGCACCTGGAAGTCCAAAGCTCACTATTTTCCTTGGAGAAGGAGCGGAAGTTCAACTTCCTAACTGCATCTTCAACACTGGGGCTGCTGTAGCCAAATTGAGATTCGGCACAATCTCTGAGTCTGTACAGTTTGTGAGCAGATCTTCACCATCGAAAGAGAATCTGACAATCCCACATCTCCCATCCAAGGGCCGTCGCCCAAATGTGATTGTCCCTGTAGCCAAGGAAGATATTGTTATTGAAGAATCACCAAGGGTATCTGTTTTCAAGAGGCTATCCTGCCCTAAGAGGATAGTTTCCCAAAATGATGAAGATGACTAGCCCACTTTTACTGTTATAGCAAAAGGACGAAAAAGTGGAATATTTCACTCTGATGAGGATACGCCTGAAAAGAAGAGTGTGTTCTCAAGGCTTGCACCAAGGAAGATGAAGGTTCCAAAACAAAAGCTGGACTTTGTATTATTCCAAGAGCACAAATATGGCTAGATGGGCTCTTTCAACAATTCATTTGAACAACTCAGGCTAGTGAAGAAGAACTCAACAACTACGGAGTTGCGTTCTCAACCAAATGAAAACAAAGGTGGTAGACCCCCGAAAACCCATCATAGGGACTCTTTTAGCCAGAACCTCTACAAGACTTATACAACATCAAAGAAGCTGTAGTCAGAAAAGATAACGCCAAGAGAGTTCTACCTAAAGAAGAAACAGTTATTTTCAAATACATGGAAGACGGTGTTTGATCGAATAGCTTCTGCAAAAACTCAAGCTACAACCTTCTGCTCTAAATTTCAATGGAGGAGAAAAACGGAGGATGAAGAAATGTCTGATGCGGATGTAGAAGTGCACACTATTCGAATGGTCACTAAAGCTCGAGGAGACCCAGCACCTGATCAAGAACAACCAGGGCCCGTCACAAGATCTCGTAGAAGAGCAGTGGACTCTCAAGCTTTGTTTGGAGAAGAAAGTTCAAGCCACATGGCATATGAGGGGCAGGAGGGGGTAGGGATTAGCCTCCCACCACTTCACATACCAAGAAGGCACAGGGAAATGGACCCTCTAAATGAAGATGACTGGGAAGAACTTGCCTTTACCCTACATGAAAATGATGATACGAGAAGATGATACGAGAAGATTCCATCAAACGGAAAATCGAGATACTGAATACAAAAGGCTTAATGAAAATATGACAGTGATGATGGAGTCAATGCTAGAAATGCAGCGACAAACAACCACCTTAATGGCAAATCGATCTGAACAAACACAAAGATCGAAAAGTCCGACTCCTCAACCAAGAGAGACCCTTAGGCCAATAGAGCAAAGGCGAACCTCACAGTCGGCTACAATGACTCGGAAGGAGATACAGCAAATAGTGGCCGCTGAACTGAAACATGCCAAGGGAAGTGAGATAAGAGTTGATGGAGACAAACCTTATCCCAGCTACCATGATTTGGTGCCCTACCCCAAAGGGAACAATGTTCCTAAGTTCAAGCAATTTAATGGAATTTGGAATCTTGATCAACACTGGCTCACTTTGTAATAGCCTGTGGAGATACTAGCGCCAACCTTTCCCTCCTCCTCAGATAATTTTCTGCAAGTCTCATGGGAGTAGCATTTGAGTGGTATGCAAGCTTTCAACCCAAATCAATTCAAACCAGGCAACAGCTGAAAGATCACGATCGCTAATCTCGCAGCCACTCGTCAAACCAAAGATGGAAAGGTGGTGGACTATATTATAAGATGGAGAAACCTGAGCATCAAATATGAACAATCCCTTGATCAACAACTGGCAGTGGGTTTATTTCTCGGGAACATCGATAGTTGGATGACACCCTTTCTGAGTACATCTGGCATCACCACATTTCAAGAACTAATATACAAGCTAAGAAATTGGAAAGGACTAGCCCAAAGGTGTTGTCAAGTTTCAAAACCTCAAGAAATGATAGAGAAAAACCCAAAAGGCAGAAGGCGTCAAGTACACTTCTACAGCCTTCAACATTGATAAAGGAAAAGGCATCATGGAGTCTCATAAACCGGAACAAGTGCTGCCGGTAGCGAATCGAGGCCTCTTCCTTCTTTAAAAGAAAGGATGAATAAAAATTATTCTTTTAGAAGAGATAAAGTATTTAAAATTTTTAAAGATGTTGTAAAAGAGGGTCTGCAACTCCCTGAATGCAAAAGACCAGAAGAACAAAACAAGAAAGACCATCCCAACTATTGCCCATACCACAGAGTCTTGGGACATACAATCGAAGATTGCTATGTTTTCAAAGATTGGCTTGAAAGGCAATATCAAGAGGGCATAATTGCACTCTCTAAAAATGTTTTGTTGGAGCAACCAGCTGAGCATATCCGCTATGTGACTACCCTAGACCATGAGGGATCATCCCGAAGGGAGATCACAGTAGTGGGAAATAAAGTTATACTTCCACTGGTAAATGATGATAAACCTCCTGCTGTTCCAGAAGAATTGTGGGAAATGTTTATATCCAAAAAGTCAAAGAAGATGTTGAAGAAGTTTGTTGAGCTCCCAGGAATCACATGGAGATGTTCCCAAGAACCTCCTAAAGGGCTCCCAATAAAACAGACACAGAAGAAGAACAAAAAGAGGAAGCAGAAGCATGAACAGCTGAAGCGCAAGAAGTCCATCATAGAAAAGTATATTGAGTCCCTTGACGAGTATGAGTAGAAAGAAAGGGTCTTGATCACTCTCAAGGACGATTTTCCTGAGGAGGTTGAAGAATTACTTGGGGAATTGGTTGAAGAAGATAGTGAAAGTACACAAGTAGAAACTTATGCAGTTATTTACGGAGGAGAATACCCTTTATATAACCCAGAGATGATTATGATGATGGCAGATTTTATGAGCGGAAGAAGAGTCATATGGCCATGCGGCGGGCCCTATATGATAAGTAGAAGAAAGAAGATGGCATTGGGGAAAGAGTAGAAGAAGCTGAGCGAGACTCTTGGAACCACGCCAACAGAGAAAGTCCAAAGAAGCCATACTACACCCCAAAGACCCTAAAATATAAGATCTTGAGGAAGGCTATGCACAACTTTGGAGAAATCCACCTTTCATTGAGAGGGTGAGAGGAATGAACCAAGCGAGGCTACTATAACTGCACATTGAAGATGTTAAGTGGGAGGTTGTGGAGTCTTCACCTCTAACAAAAGCAACCAATAATAAGGGGAAGTCTGTTCTCCAAAGCATCAAGATTAAGAAGAGTAAGAGGAAAGACCTTTTTGATCAAGCCATAGAAATGGGACTGGAATTACCTAACCCTAAAAGGTCGTGCTTGATGCATTTCGACAATCACCCAAATTACTGTCCATATCACTGACTCAGGGGACATACCATAGAGGAATGCCGAAATTTCCAAAAGTGGTTACAAAAACAAGTCTTGATGGGGAATTTGATAATAGCAGAAGACTACTTTGAGGAAAAGGGCATGTGTCGGGCCATGACTTGTCAAGAAGATTCTGATGAGTTGAATTTCCCAGATGAGGAAGACGATCATGAAGATAAGGTGTCATACCATGTGCATCGGATGCAACTTAGAAGTGGGAAAATACTTCAATCAAGACAAGTTTCCGGCTCTAATGACAAAAATAAAGGGAAAATGGTGGAAGATGGGAATATCTCGCCAAAGAAACCATCAAAGAAGCCAGATTATAATATCTTGGCACACTTAAAGAAAGTCCCGGCTCTTCTCAGCATGTATGACTCATTGATGATGTCAACAAAAGTCAGGGAGTCTTTAATACACGCCCTATAGAATCCTGAAGAGTATCAAGCCTATTTGCTGAAATCAACATGAAAGAATCTTTATACGCATTTCATATACCTTCAGTATCTTTCACAGATGAAGACTTGTTGCTTGGAGCTACAGAACACAATAGGCCATTATATGTGACGGGGTTTTGTGACGGGATGAAAATCAACAGAATTTTGATCGACCTAGTGTCCTCTGTGAACCTAATGAACCTCAACACTCTCCGAGCAGTGGCCCTTGAAATATGTTACTTATCTTTGGAGAAAATTGTCATTCAGGGCTTTAATCAGCATAGCCAAAAGGCATTAGGGTCCATCACCCTCCCAATTAAATTTGGAAAGATGACATCTGATGTGAAGTTCCATGTGATCGATGCTGATGCTTCATATAAAGCCCTGCTGGGAAGGCCATGGATAGATGAAAACCAAATGGTCCCTTCAACACTTCATCAGTGTGTGAAGTATACGGTGGATAAAGAAGAATTTAGAATTGACGGAGAAATCCAACCCTTCTCTATTCATGAAATACACTATGAATATTTCAAGGTATTACCTTAGTGCATCTAAAGGGGGCAAATCGCAGAGTCAAAAGAAATAATCTTCGGCAAAGACATCCAAGCCTGCTCCAGTACCTAAAATGAAGGAATCACCATTGCCACTTTGGTAGCGACACTGAGTCCTCGGAAGATGAAAAAGATGCATATACTTACCAGTGTAAGGGTCAAGATAAAGGGTCTACCCAAGAGAGTAGCTTACACATCACAAGGATTCCAGATGGTCTCTATATGCATGACTTGATGGTTAATACAGTTGAGCATTTGAATACATTCTATGTGCCGGCTCGACATGAAAAGGAGAGAAGCATCCTTTTCTACAAAGCCAAAAGCAATAAAATTGCAAATGATGACAATGTAAACATTGTAGACGAAGAGAATAATGAAATTCAACCCATAAACTTCCCCAACTATTACCCTGACAAGCTCAAAACAATAGTTGAAAAGTTTGGCAGCAAGATGAAGTGGACAAAGAAAGTATATCAAAGCTTTCATCAATTGTGGAACCCTCTACATGCAAGTAAGAGAGGAATGGGTTATTTTGAACCTTCCAGGCATTCCTATTATATGACAACGTCCATTGAAGAAGATGGCATTAAAATGAAGGCGCACCACACGAGAAATTTTGGAAGGCAGGGGGCAAGAAAAAACTGATAAGCTAGTTGAAGTTAACTTAGGAAGTGATGAAGACCCGAGACCAACCTTTCTAAGTGCGCAACTATCAGAAGAAAAAAGGGCATCTTTCAAGAACCTTTTGAAGGAGCACATCATTGCTTTGCCAGGAATTACAATGAGATGCGAGGGTTGGATAATGAGGTGGTTGTTCATAGATTAACTATTGACCCCAAGGCTACTCCAGTCAAGCAAACTCTAAGAAGGATGAAGTTTGACCTAGAGGAGAAAGTGGTGGAAGAAACAAAGAAATTGATTGAAGCAAATTTTATTAGGGAAGAAAAATACCCAGATTGGGTAGCCAGTATAGTCCCTGTGAAGAAGAAGAATGGGCAAATACGGATATGTGTTGATTTCAGAGATTTAAACAAAGCATGTCCCAAAGATGATTTTCCCATACTCGTCACGGAGATCATGATCGACAATACTTCAGGGTATGAGATGTTCTCCTTCATGGATGGATATTCTGGGTACAACCAAATTAAAATGCATCTAGATGATGAGAAACATACTAATTTTTGAACACCAATGGGCATATACTGTTATAGAGTAATGCCATTTGGTTTGAAAAATGCGGGACCAACATATTAAAGGGCAATGACCATAATCTTTGATAATCTAATTCACAAAGTTGTTGAATGCTATGTGGATGATCTTGTGGTCAAGACAAATTCTAAAGACAAACATCTGGAGGATCTGAGGACAGTTTTCACACGCCTCAGAGAATACAAATTGAAAATGAACACAATGAAATGAGCCTTTGGAGTTCTATCTGAGAAATTCCTAGGCTTCATTGTAAGGCATCGAGGGATAGAAATAGACCCCTCCAAGATAAAAGCAATTTTAGAAATGCCACCTCCATAAACACTGAAACAGCTGCGGTGTAACGCCCTGAAAATTTCTATGATTTAATAAATTATTTTCTGGAGAAAAACCATGGGATTAATTAACACGTAAATTAAATTAATTATTTTAACAACTTAAATTAAGGAAAATAGGGAAATTATGAAAATAAAGTCCGAAAAGTTCAACCAATTGGGTCGAGAAGGCCGTTTTGGGCCAGGCCAGATTGGACGTAGAATAATTGGGATGGATAGTCGGCCAGGTTAGAATAATTAAACCAGAGATTAATTAAATATTAATTAATCCAGATTAATTAAGTAGGAATATCGGACAAAATTAGGTTCCCAATAAAGTAGATGCGGCGAGTCAAAAGCGAGATTAGCGAATGCAGATTGGGGAGATAAGGACAACCCGATTACGCTTCTGATCGGCAGGTAATCATTTTGGGGACGTCGACCCGGGATTCAGGATGCAGGTGGGAGAATAATTGATAGGATAATATTTTAAATAGTGATGGGAGTAAAAGATAATATATTATTAAAACCCTTTTAAAAAGATAAAGTATTATAAATTAATTAAAGATAATACTTTTAAAAGCTAAAGTAGTTAAAAGATAATTTATTTTAATTAATGAAATATTATATATATATATATATATATTAAAATAATTAAATTAAAAAAAAAAGAGTAGAAAGAAACGAAATGAAACCTCCGTCTTTATAAAGACAGAGATGAGCGCAAGAGAGAGAGAGAGAAACGAATCTCTCTCTCTCCCTCTTTCTCTCTTTCTCATTTGTCAGACCGCCCCCTTCTCCACGTTGCTCCGGCGAGCCGACCGAGCCATCCACCGCGCGCCCGAGCTACACCCGTAGCGGCTTTAGCCCGTGACGTGAGGGCGCGCTGAGCGAAACGCGCCCCCTGAGCGAACCCGGCCCGTGAGCCCACGAAGACCGGCAACACCATGGCGGCCGCATCACTTCGACCATCACCTCCTCTGTTCAGATCCGGCCAGGGAACCCCAAGTTCGAGCTCCAAAACCATTGTGAGCTTCTCTTTTAACCTAGAATGGAATAAGTGTAGTAAATTGAGGAATGGGCGCTGAAGTGAGGGCCAGAACCTTGCATGAATGTCATTTAGAGGTTATTGGAGTTGTGAATGGGTTAGATGGCCGAAACCTGAAGAAAATCTGTAGGGATTGAAGGCTTAGTTGGTCTGTTGCAGGTGGTTGAGATGCCATGTATATTAAGTGTTTATTAGTATTAATGTGGTGAATGGTTGTATTAATTTCGGAGCCCTAAATACAGAGGAGACTCTGTCGAAATTTCGTTAGAGTTCATGCCGGGCTGTCCCTTTCCGGGATGAATTCAGCCTGCGATGCTTCCCCGATCGGGGAGTATTATATATCGTTAGAAAGGTCATCGAGAGCCCTTTGTAACGGATACTTGATCGACCCGATCGGGCTTCCGGATCGGAAGCTATGAAGGGTCCAAGCGGGCTATGCTAAACCTTTAGTGGGACAAACCCGTATTTTCCATTCTTTATAAATCACTGAGAAATCATTATTAAGGAAACCATGCTTTAAATGTATTTAAGAGGACCTATTGTATTCTATTATGTGAAGTAAATTTTTGGAATGAGAATACGGCTTCCGTATTTCTAAAGAAAGCCGTGATTTGATCTCTAGGACAAGAAAGGGGCAAAGGTCAGTCCATTTGCTTAGAAGAGCCCGATCAAGCCTAGGGATCTACTATACTGAGGTGAGGGAGCACAACTGTACATTTACCGTATTTTCCCATATTTTGTTCGTATTGTCTTCTTGAGAATGCATGATATGAGATGATTAATTTTCATAAATACTGTAAGTTTCCTAACATGAAAGTAGAGATCATGTTCAGTATTTTCAGAAAATCCATTTATGAAATACTATAAATTTTCAAGCATAAAAGTAGAGATTATATTACATAGACATATTAGTGCACTACACCGTACTCACATACACGCCTGCGCTTGAGGTGGCTCTATGATGAGCAGAGAGAGTATGATACTAGGTAGGGAAGGGGTGATTTCTATAATTACATTTTTACTAGCCAAACTATACGTTTTCAAACCATTACGATTTTCGAGAAATAAAACCCCTTTCCGTACTCTTGAGTGCTTAGTATACGATATATTTATAGCTCACGATGCGTTGAGTTGGTCCAATAGAAGAGCTATCGAGTGTTGAGTTGGTCCACTCGTTTCACTCACGGTTCATTGTATGAAAGTAGGGGTGTAGAGTCACTAACATGTATGTTGATGAGGAATTGATTCCATGGCTTGTCACCTCCACGGTTGTTGAGTTGGTCCAGCAAGTGAAGGCCTCTGGCTTGAGTTGGTCGGCGGGACATACGTGGAAATCACCTCTTGTAGATTTGACATTAATAAGAATGATGACAAGGATTTGATTCCATAGGATGTCACCTCCACGGTTGTTGAGTTGGTCCAACCGTGGAGGCCTCTGCTAACGAGTTGGTCGGCCGGGACATATGTGGAAATCATTTCCGACTTAGCGATAAAAGACTTAATGATTATTTGAAGGTATGTCATATGACTTCACTAAATATTTCCATGAGATATATTATGATCGACATGTTATTGTCTTTTCATGATTTAAATATCGTTAGTTCTTGTATTTCTTTTTGATATTTCATTTACTTGATATGGAAGACTTACGAGGTGTCTTGAACTCGACGGTAGTGTTGTACCTCTTTGAGCTCCTGTAGCTCACCTTTTGTTGCTCTCTTTTTGCGGGTAGTAAGTAGGGTCATGGCTCTGCCTTAGAGTAAGAGATTAGGTTGGATCCCCTTAGAGTGGCTCGACCACTTTGGCCGCGTCTGTTATTTGATTTTATGATGTTTTATTTGGGGAGTCTGTGAACTCCCATCTAGACTTGTGTGAGGATTTAAAACATGTTGGGTTGTTGTAATAATGTTGTACTCAAATTTATATTTCCTTAATGTTAGTTTGATTATGAGTTAATTATGTTTTGTCTGACCTTAGAGTAGGGGTTCACTCCACGACTTTGGTGGTGTGACACACGGAGTCTGGAAAGGATTAGGGTGTTTCATTTAGTGGTATCAGAGCCGGTTAATCCTAGGTAACCTAGTTATGGTCAGAGCCTTAGGGTTGGAGTGTTGTGTCAGTAGAATAAAGTTTAATATTTGCTTCCAGAGAGTTAGAGAATACTACTGACACACTCTCTTTTTCAGAATGACACCTAAAAGAGTCGGAAGACCACCTCGTTTGCCACGGGAGGAACCCGCACCAGCTTATGGACCGCCAGAACCAGTGGAGGTTCCTGAATTTGAGGATGTCCCGGGCAGGAGGTTCGAGGCCGTGGGGAGACCCGAGTGAAGGAGTCTCGCTCATTTCATGCGCTGACCCTCAACAAAGGAATGCATCAAGGACCGGATTTTTATCAGGAATATACTATGCCCCGGGTTTTGGTAGGGGAGGCGACCTATGGACCCGGATTTTAGCGAGATGCAGAGTATGGACCGGATTTCGGTAGGGAATGCCTTATGGACCCGGATTCCGGCCGGGGAATGTATTACGGGCTCGGATTCCAGCAAGAATGCCATATGGACGGGGAGTTCCACCGGGAACCGCGGTATGGTTGAGGATACTATCCGGGGAGCCTGGCTGGACACGATAACCAACGGGAGCACAAGCAAGGCCAACTCAAAACCACGGAATACAGCGGATATGCGACGACGGATGACCTAATCATTTCGCGGCGTTCCACGGATATCGGCTGACCAAAGCCGAAGAAGCGCGACCACGCGTGAATAAGGCTGCGGCAAATGGGAATCACACAATTGAGGGTAGTCTGAGACCCTACCAAGGCGAGAAAATTGGATCACTCATTTGGAGCTTATATTTGAGAGCGCTTATGTGCGGAGGAGGAAGAAAAAGTAGCGGCCGTCACTTTGTTGTTAGGCGAGAGAGAGCCTTGCGGTGGTGGCTCGCGCCATACAAGCGGCGCCGCCCAAACAAAGCTGTGTTTACTTGGACCCGAATTAAGGCGGCATTTGTGAAAATTTATGCCCCAAATCTACAAGTGGCCTTGAAGCACGAGGAGTTTCTTACCGCTGTTCCAAAGCTGATCTCTGTGGCCGATTATGAGGCCAAATTCTGAATCTTGGGAGATATGCACTGACTATCACCGATAATGAACATCATAAGTGTCGCATGATTTGGCGAGGATTACGTGGCGAAATTGAACATAAATCACGTTGTTAGGATTCTCCGGACTTCCGCATTTGGTGGAGGCCTCGCTTCGAGTTGAATCAAGCATGGATCAGCGAAGCGGCGGTATAGAGAAGTCGAGAAAAGAAGCATGCTTTCGATACTTCGGTGGCGGCGATTTATAGACCCACCAAGAAGAGTAACTCCGGCAAGCGGTGGTGGCTCGACCTCGGGGAGGCAAGGTTCCACACAAGGGAAGCCCAAGTGTAAAGTACGCGAGAGGAATCATTTTGGCGTATGCTTGCGTTTCGCGCAATGGCCCCTGCAAGCATCGCATGCTTTCATTGTCATCGGCCCGAGCTCACTGAGGAAGCCAATGCCCTTCTTGAGCGGGGAGAGTGGAGTCACCCACGAGGCCTTTGCACGGTTGGTCGATACACCCTGACCGAGGGAGCCACTATGGTGGGGCGATGCGGAGGATCATCTAAAGGAGGATCTCGAGGAGGCCGCGAAGGCCGGGGAGCTCAGCCCCAATTAATGGCCCAGGCCTTTGCTATGACACAGCAAGAGGCTGTGAACACCCCCGACGTCATATCATGTATGATGTAAATCTTTGTCTATTATCTAATCGATCGGAAATTGGGTGACTATCAACTAACTCTAAACCTAGAACTTAGAAATTGAAATTGCACAATCGCTTAATACTTGGAGAAATTCAATCAAGAAGGGGATACTTGGGTGTTCGAATCCCCTTTGGATTTGATGAGATTGATTAGTGTGAACTATGTCAATGCTTGATAATTCATTGGCCAAAGGTACCTAATGTGCTTTCACTCTCTCCACCAGGAGATGAGTTACTAACCTAATCCTCTCACCCGATGATGTCTCGACCTAATTTGGGAGATTAGGGGAATAAATAATATAAAGGAGTCGCCCTCCTTAGTACGGGCTCACGGTGTACTCCTAATCCTCTCTATTGGAGAAAGTCTACACGTGGGGAGGCGTTGGCGTCTTCTCCCACATGGGCGACAATAGTCTTTCCGGGCTCTACATAGCGTAGAAAGACTAATACCTCAATACAAATCATCCAATAGACCTAATGAAATCATGCAAGCAATTAACATAGCAACACTAATTTAATAAAAATAACATCCAAAGGTTCATCTACACCCAAGCATCAAGAAATTAGCCCTCCATCAATGGAGGGCAACAATCCACAACAATAAAGGAAGATAAAAACATGAATCTCAAATAAAAACTCCCTATTGATGAAAGTAGGTGGATCCTTCGCTTGCTCGCCCTTCCTTCTTGCCTTCTAGAGCTTCGAGGTGAGGAACCGCTCCGATGCCCTCTCCTCCAAGTTGGGGAAGAAGATGATGATGAGGCTCCTCCTCTAGTTCTCTCTTTCTCTCCAAGGTTTTCTAATCCAAGAGGCAAGATCCCCAAAACCTGATTAGGCTTTCCCTTTTATAGTTGACACTAGGGTTTTTGGGTTCCTTCCCATTTTTTACCCCTAGGCGAATCAAATCGTCGCTGGAAACTTACGCCATACGGACTTCCATACGGACTCCCATACGGGTCCGTATGGCTTCCGCAGTCATAGTATAGCGAGGAGCCTTTGCCGATCAGGTATCACGTCTGTATGGACTCATACTAGGTCTCATCACGAGGTTGGGTGAGGCCCTCTCTGCCTAGGTTCATCTTGGTCCAGAGTATGGTACCCGTATGGCACAGGTCTTCACTCTCCTTTGTCTGTTTTGGCCCGAAATCTTCTCCAAGCGCTTCGTTTTCTTGAGTCTCCATATTTTGCCACATTCACAAAAATAAACCTTTTTAAGTATCGGTGAAATTTTGAAACTCCTCTAAAACTCATAATACACATGCATGATATGATACGAAATATAGGTCAAATGAACACTTATCACCAAGCTTATTTACACTAATTAACTAAAAAAGAGGAGAGGTCTTTAACGCCCGAGAAATTGTAA
Source organism: Dioscorea zingiberensis (assembly GCA_026586065.1). NCBI lineage: Eukaryota > Viridiplantae > Streptophyta > Magnoliopsida > Dioscoreales > Dioscoreaceae > Dioscorea > Dioscorea zingiberensis. The sequence continues at coordinate 38,712,875 of CM048822.1, forward strand.
ACATGACTCCTTTGCTTCCTCCAATTCATCGAGCCATTTCTTGAAAAGAACGACATGAGGAGTGTCTGAATAATCTCCTTGATTTTAAGCAAGCTGGGTCTTGGCTTCATCTAATGCAACTTGAAGATCTCCTTGTGTATGCTCAGAAGCTTATAAAAATCCTGTTGAAACTGTTATCTCTCTATCCAAAGTCTTCAACATATCTGAAATTTCACAAAGTTCAGTCTGAAGTTAATGATATTTCGCATCAAGTTTCTGATACTTCTCCTTCTTCAAATTGATCTCATTAGCCAAGTCCATCCTATGTTTGGTAAGGCTTTCAAGTGCTAAAGTTGTCTCAAGCACACATTCTTTGGCTTGATGATTATGGATATGAGCTTAGAGGTTGGGATCCTCTGAAGTCTCCTTAACAAAGGTGACACCCTGAGATATTCTTTCCAGGAAGGGCTCAAAATTGGTCATGTCGATCTTAAAGGATTTAGGAAGTGAATTTGATCTCCCTCACTTTATCAATAACGCTTTGATAGTTATGATAATTGAGAGACTTGACATTGTTAATCACTTACGTCCATAAGGCTAACCACGGCATTTGGTATATTTCTCGGACCTATGGAAATGATATGCAAATGGTGGTGAGGGTAATGTAAAACGAATGAATTAAAAGAGAGGGAAGGTTAGTGTACCTTGTGGAATTGGCAAAGGTGTGACAATATTATCGCCTGAAAGAGGATACACTAATAAGGATTTTTTAAAAAAAACACATTTGTGTTGCTTTGACGAAGATTCAATGTTAGCATTTGCTTCAGCATTAACACCATTACCTTCCAATTCTGCTACAAGGGAGGAGGCATCCTTAAAAATTTCTCCTGAAAGAGCTTGTCTCGAAGGTGAAGAGTTGTTGTCTTTGTGGGCAACTACAACATTTCGAAGAAAGTTGCCAACATTCATTGTCTCTCTCTCTCTTCCCCAAAAAACCTTTGTCTTGCTTGGGCGAAGTTGCAATTTCGACATCAACATTGGAGCCATTACTTTCCAATTCTTCAGTGGGGATATGAGCATATTTGATAATTTATTGGGTAATAAAAAAAGGGGGTTTGTCAATAATCATGCCTCTAAAAAAAAGAAACCTTTTTACCTTGTTATTTGCGAGATGCACTTTTACGCATAAAGTATTAGCACCATAAAGCTCTCAATTCTTCCATATCGCTGGGGGTATCACTTATAAAGTTTGCAGAAGGAATTTGCCCAAAAGATGAAGTGCTATCATCATCTTCAGCACCTAAAAAAAAATTAATAATAATAAAAAGAAGGTAATTTCGCAACAAAAAAAAAAACCTTCTTGGACCACTAGCAAGTTGTTTGGTATATCCCCTATAGAGAAATTGAAAACAAATAAGGTATATATATATATATATATGATAAGGGTAAAAACCGAGGAACCCATCATCTAACACGTGGATTAATCTCATCCATCTGTTCAAAGCAATAACCTCCTCTTGTTTACGCCTAGCATCGTTTTCCTCGGGAAACTGAAAGGAAGCGATTGCCTCGGTTCCATCAAAGTGGACCTCTTCGGGTAATAAAGACTCACCTCTTCAGATTTCAGAGGCCATGCACCCTGGCCCGAAGAAGGCGACACAAGCCCCGAGCTCGAAGGCTCCGACAGGAACCAAAGAACTCACCCCCTTCTAGAAGGAATTGCAGATTAAAATTTGGCTGTTGAGACTTAGCAGAGATACCCGGCTGGTAATCTAGAAACATCTGGAAGAAAAGGACGTTGAGATCTAACCGAATGCTAGCCTGGAAATCTAGAAACATCTTGAAAAAAGATGAGCTGTCAACCTAACTAACTCCAGCTGGAACCCACGTAGCCTATTAGGAGCTAGCACACTAGCCTCCACATGGTCTATTGAAAGTGGCTTGGTCCCCAAGTAACTCCCCTTCCCTAGAGCCTATAAATAGAAGAGTTCGTCAAGTCATCTTCAACCTTTGGATGATCGGCGAAGCCCTGCCTCTCCAGAAACTCAAATTTCACAAATCATCTTGTAATTTTATTGAGTTGATAGTAAATTCATCTCCAGTAATGGAGATCCATCGTGGTTTTCTCTCCAATTTGGGGTTTCCACGTAAATCTTGGCTCCTTCTCTTTCTCTTTTGAGTTTTCCCCTTTCGATCTCTCTCGATCTCATCCAAATCCACTCCCTAATCCATCTACAAATTCAATTGTTGACCTGAATCGTGGGTTATCCCTGATTTTTGCGTTTACAATTTGGCTCCATCTGTGGGAAGGCTTGGACGAGAAGACATGATGATGACGAGGAGATCGAGGCAGAGCTAAGCTCAAGAACAGAGAATCCTCGCTCCAGAGATCATCCAGTCGATGGAGAACCATCCTCCATCCAGCTCACCCCCACCTGTTGCTGATCCGGCTCCCAGGATTATTGAGGTATCGGTGAAGATGTTCAAATCAATGGAGCGTCAGATCCCAGATCTCACACAAACGCTCCTCGCGGTGGAAAGACATGTTTCCCAGGCCACGGTTCCGAATGTCTTTCATCGGCCGTGAGAGAGCGCATGGCGTCGGTAGTACACTCGCCCGGCGCCAGCGGGAGCTCTCTCCAAGAAGAGTGCGAGCGAAACTCTTCTTCTAAAAGTTCGATTCACCTCGCAGGCGTCGGCGGCGATCCTCGAGTCGAAGATTCCGCGGAGAAGGAGGGAGTTCTCCTCTCCAAGTGGTTCCATGTCACCCGAACCCTTGCGGGGAGACGCGATGCGCCTCGGCGACTATTGCCGAGACTATACTCCCCGAGGCGCTCGCCACACTATCATCGTCGAGGGAACTACTCCCCAGGGTATGATTCACCCGGTAGCCCCCCAACAAGGCACCGATCTCCCAGGCCCCATCGATCTCCTGGAGCACCTCGTTGAGCCCATGTTGAAGGGAGAGGGAGGACCCTCTCCTGTATATCGAGATTATATTCTCCTTTTGTCAAGGAGATTTGGGAGGCCCCTTTTCCGAAGGATTTCCGAGCCCCCAGTATCAAATGTTACAACGGGAGCACTGACCCCATGAGCATGTGGAGCGGTACTGCATTGAGATAATGGACAACCGCATCGACGAAGCGGTTCTGTGCTATTCCTACCAGAAGACCTTGACTAATATAGCCCATGACTTGTTCAGAAACCTTTCATTGGGGTCAATATCAAGTTTCAACCAGCTAACTGACCGCTTCTTTCGCCGATTTGTAAATTCTCGAAGGCAGAAGAAGAACCCAGTAATGCTCCTTAGGTGCAAACAAATGGAGGATGAAAGCCTCTGAGATTACCTGGACTGCTTCAACAGATAAGCAGTTGGGATGAGCGATCAAGACTCCATAATGGTGGGGGGCGCAGTTATGGATGGTCTTCGGGAATGTCCTTTCTTGGACTCCATTTCGGGGCACGTCCCTAGAAATCTGTCCGAAGTGATGAGTAGGGCCCAGCAGTTTATGGTCGCTGAGGAGTTCAAGACTGGGCGGAGGGAGGAGGCTCTACAACGAGTCAGGGAGTTCCAAAGGAGGAACCCCGACGGGACGAACACAGAAACTCCCGCCGAAGCGATCCGAGATTCCGAAGAGATGATAAACCCCCTCACTCAGATGACCGAAGACCTCAGGACCCCCTGAAATAGCCAGTCAGGGCGAGGTATGAGAACTACACCCCCCTTGTTACCTCAAGAGAGAATGTTTTGATACAGATCCAGAACAAGAAAATCTTGAAGCAACCCTAGCCAATCAAGGAGTCTGAATCGATGAGGAAAAGCAAGAAGTATTGTGCTTATCACCAATTCAAGGGGCACAATACAGAAGATTGCGTCCACCTCAAGGGCGCAATTGAAGATCTAGTCAAGGCGGGAAAACTTGATCAATTCCTGCAAAAGAAGGCAACTACAAAAGAGAACCCACCACAACGGCAGGAAGCCCCTCCAAACCCAGAAAATCCTAATATCAAGCTTTACTTCATTGTTGGGGGCCCTGGCTACGGAGGGGTGAGTTCTTCCTCAAGGAAGCAGTATGCGAGAATGGTTGCTTCAGTCCAGGAGACAACTCCATTGAAGAGGAGCCGACAATCTGCCCCCATCTGCTTCTTGCATGAACTCTGTGGGATCTATCAACCTCATGACGATGCCTTGGTGGTAGCTGTCAAGGTTGGAGTCTTCACCATATATAGAGTGCTTGTTGACACTAGGAGCTCAGCCGATATTATCTTTTGGGATTGCTTTGAGACGATGAAGATTGGGTAGGAGAATCTCAAACATGTTCGATCACATCGGGTAGGCTTCGACGGGAATTTCTGTCATCTAGAAGGCATGATCTCTCTTCCAATGACACTCGGCATACCTCCTCGGGCGATTACTGCGATGATAGACTTCTTGATTCTGCGATGTCCTTCCAGCTATAATGCAATAATGGGTAGGCCTTCACTATGCAAAGGCAGCTCTGATACCATCTCCCTATCGTGAGAAGTTGAAGTTCCAAAGCTGAAGAGGCTGATGGGGAAATCTGAGGCTGACGAGGCATCTTCGCCCGGTGCTATTCCACTCTTCACGAGACTTGAGGTGGGAGAATCGAGCGAGCTTCTGAGATATTGATTGACTTTGGAGGAGCTCTAGCATGAAAGAGAAGCTTCGCCGCCTGTTCCGATAAAGGGTGCAGATGAATTTACAGCTTGATGAAAGCCCCGAGCAAACTGTGTGCCTCGGGGAAGAGCTTGAGTTGAAAAGACAGAAAGAGTTCCTCACAATTCTGAAGGATAATGTTGATGTTTTTGCCTGGTCCGCCAGGAGATGCCTACAGTCTCTCGAGAAGTGATTGATCATCAACTTAATGCCGATCAAACTGTCAAACCAGTTATTCAAAAGAAGAGAAACTATGCTCCATACCGCCTTGCAGCGGCAGAAGATAAGGTAGATAAGTTGCTTAAAGCAGAGTTCATTCAGGAGGTCCAATACCCCGAATGGTTCTCGAATGTAGTCATTGTAAGGAAATCCTCCGGGAAATGGAGAATGTGTGTAGACTTCACCAATCTGAATAAAGCTTGTCCTAAAGACTACTACCCCCTACCTCTTATTCATAATCTAGTAGACTCTACCTCTGGGTATGAAATGCTTAGCTTCTTGGACGCGTTCTCAGGATATAACCAAGTCTTAATGGCGAAATCCGATGAGGAGAAAATGTCCTTCACTTCCCGAGGCACTTATTGCCATAAAGTTATGCCCTTCGGATTGAAGAACGTGGGAGCTATATTTCAGAGGTTGGTGAATAAAGTCTTCAAAAGATAGATTGGGAGGAATGTTGAAGCTTATGTTGATGATATACTTGTGAGGAGTGTGACGGCTGAACACCATGCCTCGGATTTGAAGGAAACATTCGCGACATTGCGGGCTCATGGAATGAGTCTTAACCCTAGTAAATGCGCGTTCGGTGTTCGATTGGGAAAGTTCCTCGGGTTTATGATTACACACCGAGGCATAGATTCTAATCCCGAACAAATCCGAGCCATCATGGAGACTAGATCCCCGAAGACTATAAAGGAGATACAAAGCCTCAACAGAAGACTTGCCGCCCTCGGGAGGTTCATCTCATGATCTGGAGAGAAAAACCTTCCATTCTCCTGAGCCTTGAGAAAAGCACCTAAGGTGGAGTGGGTGAAGAATGTGAGCGAGGCATTAAAGCTGGTGAAGGATTGCTTGATCACCGCCTTCTTGGTAAAACCAAATCCCTGAGAGGAGTTGCTTCTCTATTTGGCAATCACTAATTCAGTTGTCAGCTCGGTCCTCACCAAACATGATGGGGGAATCCAAAGCCAGTCTATTATACAAGGTTCTTACAAATCCTGAGTTGAGGTACCTCCCCCTCGAGAAACTGGCTCTTGCCCTTGTCACATCTGCCCAGAAGCTTCGGCCATATTTTTAGTCTCACAAGATAAAAGTCCCCACTAATCAACCTCTGAAGCAAGTACTTCACTGTTTAGAGTCCTCCGAGCGACTAACCAAGTTGGTAATCGAGCTCGGAAAGTTTGATATCAGCTATGAACCCCAAACAGCAATAAAGGCCCAGGTACTTGCAGATTTCATTGCATAACTTACCATAACCGACGGGGGACATCTCCACCCGGCGGAAGGGGCCGAATTGCATGACCATTCTACTTCTCAGTGGGTTCTTCACTGCTTGATGGGTTGACAAATTCGAGGAAGCTTGGGAGTTGGGGTGGTATTGCGATCATCGCCATTTGGAGCACCTCGGCGGTATTGAAGTTCAACTTCAAAGCAACTAATAATGAAGTCGAATATGAAGCCATGATAGGCTGGGCTATAACTTCGCTTGCGAGGCCTAGGAGTTGAGAACACTGCGAACCAACAGATTCCGCGATTGATAGTTGGCCATGTCACTGAATAATTTGAGGCTAGGGAGGAGAATACGCAAAGATATAGGGAGATGGTTCGGAAGCTCATTGATAGCTTCCAGGAGGTTCATATCAACAAAGTCCCCAGAGAGGAGAATCAAGAAGCTGACCTCCTATTAAAGATGGCAACATCTAAGCGAGAAATAAAGCTGACCCATCAACATTGATTACCTGCGTGGTGAGGACAATGAATGTAGACGGTTGAGGAGCTTCTTGAGATGCGCCCGATGAGGAGTGTTGGATGGATCCTATATGAAATTACCTCCAAAATGATGTACTTCCTCCCGATCCGAAGGAGGCTTTCGGCCGGATCGTTGTTCGAGCGGCTTCGCTTCTGGCATAATCAAGGTCAACTCTACAAAAGGTCCTTCACCTTGCCATATCTAAAATGCTTGCGTCCCTCAGGGAGGAATATGTCTTCTGAGGAGATTCATGGAGGTGAAGCAGTGACCACCTTAGAGGAAGAGCCACGAGTCACAAGATGCTTGGCAAAGGTTATTCTTGGCCAGCGTTGGCCAAAGGCGGTATCAAGTTTGTTGAAATGTGGCCAGCGTGCCAGCGTCACTCTAATGTCCAGCAACGCCCTTCAGCTCACTTGACTTCAATTGTAAGTCCTAGGTCGTTTGCTCTATGGGGAGTTGATATCCTTGTCCCCTTCTCCGTGGGAGCGTGACAAATGAAGTTTATTATTGTGGCCATTGATTACTTCACAAAGTGGGTCGAAGCCAAACCACTGTCATCTATTACGGAGAATGCTTGCAAAGCGTTTCTGTGGAGGTCGGTTCTTTGTAGAAACAGGATCCCAGTGGCCTTCATAACTGACAATAGTCGCCAATTCGCAAACACAACCTTCATATCGTTTTACGATAAGTTCAACATTGAGCACAGGTTGACTTCAGTTACACATCCACAAGCAAATGGCCAGGTGGAAGTAACCAATAGAACTCTTCTTCATAGTTTGAAGACAAGGGTTCTCGGTCATGGATCTTCCTTGGTTGAGGAGATTCCAGGGACCCTATGGGCCTATCGAACCACTACCCGAACCCCTACTGGAGAAACCCCATTTGCCCTTACATTTTGGGATTTGAAGCCGTGATCCCACCGAGGCGAGAGTGCCAGCGCCCCCACCCGTGTTTTTGATCCTAAGGTAAGCGAGGGAGCTGCTCAAAGCGGAACTTCGATCTCTTGGAGGAAAGGAGATGAAGCCAATGTCAAAGGCGACATCTTATAAGCTAGAGAGTGAAGCGCTTCTATGACAAGAAGGTGAAGTAAGTAACCTTCCAAATTGGGGATCACAGTCACGAGGCGAACAAGTTTGATGTGAACAAAAGCCGAACTGGGAAGGACCATATGTTGTTGAAGAAATTGTAAGGCCTAGAACCTACTGGCTCACTAGGATGAATAGAAAGAGATTAAAGCGCCCATATCATTCCGACCATCTTCGAAGGTATTATCAATAAATTCAGTCCTTCAATTGTAATTTCTTAAAAATAGCATCCTTGTTTACTTGATAAATACCTTCTTGTAGCTATAACTTCGCTTGGAAAAAGCTTAAAGTGCTTGATAAGCTTAGCTAAAACTCTCCTCGAGAAATAGCTTTAAGCTCTACGATAAACAGCTTATAACCCACCTCGGAAAAAAGCTTAAAAGCGCTTGATAAGCCAGCTAAAACTCTCCTCGGAAATAGCTTTAAAGCGCTCACGATGCTTAGCTATAACCCGCCTCAGCAAAAAGCTTAAAGGGCTTTGATCGCTTGGATATAACCCACCTCAGGAAAATCTTAAAGCGTTTCGATCGCTTGGCTAAAACTCTCCTCGGGAAATAGCTTTAAGCGCTCTGATCGCTTGCCTATAACATGCTTCGGGAAAAAGCTTTAAAAGCGCTCACGATAAGCAGCTATAACCAGCCGGGAAAAAGCTTGAAGCGCTTAAATAAACTTAGCTAAAACTCTCTTGGGGAATAGCTCAAAGCGTTTGATCGCTTAGGCATGTAGTCGCCGGGAAAATTCAAGAACTTCAGTTACTTGACTACAACTCAACTCGGGAGAAGATTTAACTACTTCAGTCACTCAACTACCACCCCTCTCGGGAAAACTAACGGCGTTGTAATCACTTGGTTACAATCTCCCTCGGGAAGCTTACAGTACCTTGGTTACTTGTCTACAGCATGCTCTAGCAGCACTAAAGTATTTTGGTAAAACATAAATAAAAGTGCAACAAGCGAGTTCATTCATTTGGAGGCAGATAAGAACAACTCAAAGAAATCTCATTTAGATGTGATTCAAGTTACAGTTCGGGTAGTGGGGAAGAAAAGAAAAATTGTAACAAAACAAGAGTCATAATTAAGCTCAAGTCAGGGAAGATCGCCTCTTTCAATAGGGACGACAGGGTGATCAGTAAGGGGAGCCAATACCTCAAGGTCACCATCAGTTCCTCCTTGAGCTCCTTCAATGGGAACATCCTCTGCACTTGTTGAAACAAGGAAAGGGTTGAAGTAAATAGAATACTTGATATATCATAAAATGAAATAGAGAATTAATGAAGCAAAATCAATACCTATCTCAGTTTCACCCTCCTCACCCGAAGAAGGGTCCTCTTGCCACTCCTCATCGGACTCAACATTGGGATCTTCTCTAGCTAAAAACTTGAGCCCTTTCTTATAGGTCAGAGTGGAGAAGTCCACGAGAAGGGTCTTCAATGTTACTTCGGGAATAGTTTGCAGTACTAATTTCCGAAGAGCTCTGAAAGCATCAGTCCCACCCGCAAGAAAACCAATATCATATTTGCCAGACTTCTCACTAGAGAAAATGGCCTCAACTTCTTTGATATGGTCAGCACATAGAGTGAGGGTCTCCTGATGAGAAGCCACTTTCGAGGAGAGCTTCTCTTTTTCCCCCTTCAAAAATATGATGAGACGGTTCGCCTCATCAAGAAGAAGGGATGTAGCATTTAAGTCTTCCTAGAGCTTCTTGTTCTCCTTTGTCAGGGCCTTCATCTGCTCCTTAATCTGAGTCAACTCCAAGGTCATCTTACCGGACTCCTCCCTCAGCTGCGCCCACTTCCCCTCAACCAGCTTGCACCTATCTTCCAGAGCTTCGTGGTTCTTGATCATTACATCAGTAGCGGCCTTGTAGCTCTTTATTTCATCAGACAAGGGTTTGATCTTCCCCTCCAGCCTCTTCTTCTCATCGAGAAGACCCTGGCATTGAGCAGTAGAGGAGTCCAGAGAAGCCTTAATTCTGTCCTTTTTCGCTTTTAAAGTGGAAATCCCCTTCCCGAAGAGCGAGGGTGAGGCGGAGATCCTTCCTCTCTTCTAACAGGCAGGCGGCTTCGGTGCGAGAAAGAATCTTTATTCTATAAAGAGTAAAAACGTGAAGTGTTAAGCAATTTAAGGGATGATCCGCAGGGAAATACTAAGTAAGGAAATACTTACGGTGACAGCCGTTATTCAAAGATGAGCGGCCATCTCATCCTCTTCCCAATTATCAAGCCTTGATTCCATATCCTCGGAACAAAGCAACTCCAAACTGAAGGACGTCGATTATGGATTGAAGAAGAGGCCATTCATTGGATTCACATTCACACGTACCGAACTACTAGTGGCAGAGCTCTTTCCCTTCTCTCCAACGGTGGAGCTTTTCCGCGAGGGAGAATAGTAGCCGCAGTAATCGTCGGTTCTTTAATTCTCACCTACCCCCTTCCTGAACGCCTTGGGGAGGCGGCGGGCGAGAGCAGGAACTTGGCCTCCTCGAGGCGGGAGGAGGCGAAGAAAGTTCTTCAACGCAACTCTCGAGGCTCTTTCGAATGGAGGATTGAAGCGGCTGACGAGGAGAGGCGGTTTCTTGTTGGGCGAGCAGCTGCATGCGTTGAAAGTGGTGCTAGCGTCATATTTGTCCATGTTATCACGAGAGGCCACTGTTGGAATCTCATCGGCAACCTCAGGGGAGGAGGCAACGGGGACACCCACCTTCTTCATAATTTTCTTTACAACACCCCTCCTCGCGGGCCCCCTTGCCTCGATCGCAGGAACTCCCAAGCCAACTTGAGGGGCTTCGCCATGTGCCTCGGGAATAGTGTTTGAATTTTTCGCGCACCTCTCTTCTTTTGCAGGGGCTCTTTAGTTGGCTCGGCTCAAGAGCTCTCTTTCCTCTTCTTCTTATCCTATTTTGATGCTCTCAACTGAGCCTCTTTGGCTCTGATGGTATTCAACAGGTTGCTCGCGACGGCTCGGGCGTTAGCTGGCCTTTGCTCTGTAGAGCCAAAACAGAAAACCGAATCAGTGATGAGCTTGATCTAATGATTAAAAAAAAGAAAAGAAATTTCAGGATAAGCCCTACCCAGGGTAATGTAGAGGCCGTTAGCTTGAAGAATCTCTGAAGTGAGCTACGTGTCGACTCAAAGATCAGAACATTCTAAAAGCTTATTATACTCTTCTTCTTCATCGGGGGTAAGATCCCTCTTTTCCATCGGATGAGGTTTGGGAGTACCTCCTCAGAACTAGAGACAAAGAAAAATTTTGATTTTCAACCCTTAAGGGAGGATGGCACAGGGCCACGGAAACGAAGGTTGTGTCAAACCCCAAAGAAGTACCAGTTAGTAGACTTCTCTCGGCTCAAACTCAAGTAAAACTTAATCTATCTACCAAAGGCTCTATACCACTATGAAGGTAAACAATAACAAAGCGGCAGAGGCATCTTCAAGAATTGGGAGCTAGCTGAGAAGGACAGGTCTCGAATTCATTAAAGATATCGACAAAGCGACTCGGAAAGGAAGCCTCGGGCCGCCAATCAAAGCATCATAATAAGCGGCTATTTCTCCTTACGTTTGATGGGGAACTAAGCGTGCTTTCGGAAACTCTAGGAATCCTATAACTTAAAGATGAAGGGATTCACGAAATACTATAATCAACGGCGATTTCATTGATCTTATTGGCGAGAAAGAAGGCATGGATACTTTCGCTCGAGCAGAGCGTCCGGACTCGGTTTCTTAAAAGCGGTTTGAACTACTTTAGCCGTGCTCGGGGAGGCGAAACGGAGAATCAACGGTGAAAAGAAGGCGTAGTACACGGAGCCATCGGGAATACTCTAAGCGAGGAGATGAATCATAGTGCGAGGCCACTCCAAGAAACATGCACATAAGAGAAGATGAAGAAGAAAGCAAATCTTTGATGATTTGGGGAGATTTCCTTAAATAAAATTCAATCATCGTTACCTTATATGAGCCGTGATATGATTCAGCGCACAAGATTTACTATCAAGGAAGCGGATAATCCGAGGCGCGTTCAAATTCAAAAATCATGAGGCGAGGATCGGAGCCTGGACTTCGGCGTCGTTGGATAAATGCCCGTGTGCGTCATTGATGGGACCAACCACCATCTTTGAGAAATCATCATTACTTTGAACGGCGCACGTTTTTGGAAAGACACAACGATGCACTAAAAAGCACGTCGCATTAAATGCGCCTTACCGCTAAAAGCAATGAATGGATGCCACGTCTGTTAGAGAAATCAACCTCAGATCAAGCGCTGCCTTGTGGCACAAGATTCCCAAGAACGGAACAGTCAAGCAGTAATCTATCTGTATGCTTAGCTATCACAAGCATACTTGGGGGGGACTGAATGATAAGGGTAAAAACCGAGGAACCCACCATCTGACACATGGATTAATCTCATCCATCTGTTCAGAGCAATAACCTCCTCGAGTTTACCCCTAGCATCGTTCTCCTCGGGAAACTGAAAGGAAGCGACCGCCTCGGTTCCATCAAAGTGGACCTCTTCGGGTAATGAAGACTCACCTCTTCAGATTTCAGAGGCCATGCATCCTAACTTTGAAGAAGCGTGACACAAGCCCCGGAGCTTTCATTGGTAGCGGCAGAGGCTGAAGAACTCACCTTTCTTCTAGAAGGAATTGCCGTTAAAGCTGTTGAGACTTAACCAAATGCAAGCCTGGTAATCTATAAACATCTGGAAAAAATGTCATTGCGATCTAACCGAATACAAACCTGGCAATCTAGAAACATCTAGAAGAAATATGAGCTGTCAACCTAACTAACTCCAGCTGGCACCCACGTGGCCAATTAGGAGCTAGCCCACTAGCCTCCACATGGTCTATTGAAAGTGGCTTGCTCCCCAAGTAACTACCCTTACCTGGAGCATATAAATAGAAGAGTTCATCAAGTCATCTTCAACCTTTGGATGATCGGTGAAACCCTGAATCTCCAGAAACTCAAATTCCAAAAATCATCTTGTAATTTCATTGAGTTGATAGTGAATTCATCTCCAACAATGGAGATCCATAGTGGTTTTCTCCCCGATTTGGGGTTTCCACATAAATTTTGTCTCTTTCTCTTTCTCTTTTGAGTTTTCCCTTTCGATCTCTCTCGATCTCATCCAAATCCCCTCCCCAATCCATCTAAAAATTCAATTGTTGGCCTGAATCGTGGGTTCTCCCTGATTTTTGCATTAACAACATATATATCTTGGCGTGATATAGATGCGGTGGACGCTTAAAATGGTGTCGGCCCGCTATGTGAGTACACTATTGGGCCGACCTCCGAGCAGCCCGAGGCTCGGCCTGATATGCCATCTCATATAGCGGACCGACGGCATGGCATAAACCGCACTATATATATATATATATATATATATATATATATATATATATATATATATATATATATATATATGATACTAGATATATATATATATATATATATATATATATATATATATATATATAGGGTCATGATACTATCTTGATTGGCCTTATCAATGTGCAAGTCTTTGTCACCTTTTTTTTAGCCTACTTGTATAGTGTTTTGAGAAAATCCAATATGGATTGAAAGAACATCAAAAAAATACAATTTGGGAACTTGTAGGGTCTTCATCTTAACGGGTGAAATTTTGAACTGGTAAGATTTCTATAAATTTTCACCCGTTAAGATGAAGACCCTACAAGTTCCCAAATTGTATGAAAATTGACATGTTAGCTTATTTTTTTGATGTTCTTTCCATCCATACAAACATGCTCCAGGTGGCCAAATGGGAGGTGACCGCAAATGAACAGTATTTCCGGATGACCTTACCTTATATATATATATATATATATATATATATATATATATGCATACATATAAAAAAAAGAGGCATACCTTGTACGGGATTGGGATCAACTTCCCCGACTACAACATCAATATTTGGTGGGTTCATTAGACTTGAAATTAGAATTTTAGTTGACCCCTTGAAGAAATATACACAATTAGTTCAAAGATATCTTTCCTTACCAGTCGGAGAATCCTGAGGCATCCCCAAGTCTGATGGAAGAACATCGTCGATTCTTGGATCTGTGAATTTTTTAAGTTCCAAGTTTAAACCTTAAGAGAAAAAAAAAACGTACATACCAATAGGGAGATCTTGGACAACCCTCGCATTTTCTAATGGAGTATCATTAATTCGTATGCCTGCAAAAAGGAAGGGGGTAATTGGCGATCTAAATGGACAAGTTGATTATATGGACAAATTTATGAAAAAGGTCCTAAAAGGGATAATATAAAAATCTTCAAAAGGAATATTTCCCAAAAGAAAAGGGTTGTTTGATGACCTAAATGAACAAATTCATTATGTGGGACAAATTTATTGAAAGGGTCCTAAAAAGGATAATATCAAAATCTTCAAAAAAAGGAGAAAAAGAAAAAGAGGAGAAGTAATATTTCGAAAAGAAAAAATGGTTTGATTGGCGGTCATCAATGGAGGAATTCAAAAGGAATGTTTCCAAAAAAAAGGAGACTATCTGAATGGGTAAAATAAAAAAGAAGGATATTCCAAAAAAACAAAAATACAAAAACAAAAACAAGACCAAACAAAAGCAAGGGCTTGAATAAATGAATTTTGAGAAAAGTTCTCTCAAAACATGAAATTGAAGATGAATAAATAAATAGATTACCTTGAAGTATTGTAAACCCCGTTAAATCAAATGAATCAACATCGGGGTGACTCCGCTTGGAGGTAGAACTACCAAGGCTAATGAATATACTTTGGTCAAGAAAATGTAGCTTCTTTGAGGGTGATCATAGCTCCCAATCTCTTACAATGACTCTTTTGTCCTTGAGGTCATCCTGAATCAAATATGAATAGTCTTGATGTAAGAAAGCTTCCACGTTCCTGAACCATTTTTGTGCATAAAGCAATATGAGTCTCCCGCTTCTGTCGTGTTCAGGAATGTAGAATAGGCTGGAAGTCTTCTGGCGGGAAAAGTGAAGCCAATAACCCGTGAGAACCCTAACAGAGGAAGCCCTTCTAGGAACGGCAACATAAGTTGGAGTGTGCTCATCATACCCAAACTGATGCCCAAATCGGTGTGGATTGTAGGGTTCTGCAAACAAATCTCCTGCACACCGAAGGGGAAGAATTCCACAACGGAGGCACATCACATACTCCATAGTATGAGAATCCAATACTTCGGGCCCCGTCGGATATCTGTAGTCTCTCACTGTCTCGCCACCATGATGCATGAATGAGAAGGGACGCCATATAAAATTCATCTCGAACCTGATGAATTTCCTCACATCTATAGGATTGTTAAATAGAGTAGGGGAATAATTCCACAACAGTCTAGGGAAACTCAAAGTGTTATTCTCTATTTTTCTTTCAAGAAGCACTCTCCGAAAATGACAACCAACCCATGCATATCAGAAGTGAATGGGGAAAACTGTGGTAGAAAACCCGGGTCCTCTCCTGTGGTTAACCATGGCATTTAATCCCATGTATAAACTTGCCAACACTGCGGGGGCAAAAACTACTTTCCTCCCATGCGCAATGTTGCATGCCATCATGAAAACTCCATGCCTGATCACCTTGCGATAGTTTGGTATAATAAAAAGGCATATCCAAAGGGCCATGAAAGCGGCTAAATCTGTGTTAAAAACAGGCTTTGGAGGAGGATCAGATGTCGAACCATATCGAGAACCAAATCTGGGCTTCCTAAAAAAGTCCACCCAATCCTCAAAAAATACTTCCTGATCAGCACTTTGCCTTGCAAGCCATTGAAAGATGTTGAAAAGATTCCTCAAAACAAGAGATTTAGAACCACTCCGTCTGCAAATTATGTCATTGTGAGGCCCAACTTCATCATACATATCACCGATAATTGGAAGCCCTCCAAGTTGATTGATTTCCCATAATGAAATTCCTACTTCCCAGTACAAAAAGTGGAAAGTATTAGTCTCCGGACACTATAGTTCCACTAATGCTTTATAAAATTCACGTCGATGTCATAACACCCGATTGAAGCCACAATCCTGCCGACAAGCTCTACTCGGGATAGTTCTTGAGAATATCTGTTGACTATGTCTTTGGCACAGTCAGCATAATATGGGAGATCAATCAAATTATTCCTAACGGGCTCCTTACCCCTCCACCTTTGGGCCGGTGGTGATGATCTCTTATGCGGCGTTTGGAGACATCCTCAAATATCTCACGTGCGCCTCGAGTTTCAAATAAAAGCGCATCGGTAAAACCATCTTCACACGGAGATTAGGTACTTTCAATTGAGCAATGGCTAGACGATTTGGAGGGCGTTTCACCCATTCTGAATGCTCCTCTCCTTAATATCTAATCGCGGGCTCTGATCCGAAATCAAAGACAGGGCTATGACGAATGAAGACATGACCTTGAGGAGGCTCGCTGCAATCTTGAGCCACGTCCAATAAGGGTTGAGAAATATTAGCCATGACAAGAATAATGGATTTGGGGATTCCTATTTCTCTCACTTAATCTCAAAAAAAAAATTCGTGAGAGAAGTATGAAGGGGCATTTGTTTATGTATAAAAATAAATAAAATAAAATAAAATAAAAGAAATATACCCCATTGGATCTTGATCTTGACTAATTAGGATTTTAAAACAAATAAATAGCCATCTGGTTGTATCTTGAGACGGATCAAGGATATATATAGCTTGAGAACAAGTCTCGAGGCAATATAAAAAAAATATCATCAAATTAAAATTTGGATGAAGGACCAGCCAAATCAAAATTTAAACCAAATTCAAATAAAAAAAATCAAGAAAGAAAAAAAATAAATCAATCAAGCCAAATTAAGATTTAAATCAAATAAAGAAATAAAGAATTCAGTCAATCAATCAAAGCCAAATAAAAAATTCAAACCAAATTGGAATCAATCAATCAAACCAAATCACAATTTTAGTGAAAGTTCAAATTCAAATTTAAATTCAAATGAATAAATAAATAAATAAATAAATAAGAGAATAAATCAATCAAGCCAAATTAAGATCAAGCCAAATAAAAAAAAAAAACATCAAACCAAATTGGAATCAATCAATCAGTCCAAATCACAATTTAAGTCAAAAATCAAATTCAAATTCAAATTTAAATAAATAAATAAATAATATAATATAGTAATATAATAATAAATAAATAAATAATATATAATATAAAAATAAATAAATAACAAATAATATTGATGTAAATAAAATAAAAATAAATTTTAAATAATAATAATAATAATAATAATAATAATAATAATAATAATAATAATAATAATAATAAAAGGAATCAATCAAATCAAATGAAATTGGAAGGTTGGTGGCTGGGAGAGATTGGAAGGCGAAAAATAATAATCAAAATCAAAGGGTGATATATATAAGAGGGAGGCAGAGAGAAATAGAAGAAGAAATCAAGAGAAAGGAAAAAAAGGAGTTAGAGAGGAAAAGAGAGAAAAGAGCACAAGGTACACCCTCTTTCCCCTTGTTTTGATGGAACCCAACCATCACAGTTTGCCTCTACATTTGTGGGCCTAAGGCTGCCATGGTGAACAAACCGGCTAGCGGCGTCGTCCTTGAACAAGTTCGGCGTGGCAGCTTGAGCAAGCTTGCCGGCAACACCACTCCGCCAGGCCCCTGTAACTGTGGAGAGAGGAGAGCTCTCCCTCGTGCAATTTGAGCCAGGCAAATGGACGCGACCCTATATCTGATGGCCTTGCCGAAGGATATAGGCTTGGGTCCGTACATAGGCCCTAATTCCACAAGAGATTGAGGCCTCGTCGCCACCAAACGCCATTGCCCTGAAGGAATAACATTTGTCTCCGCTTCTGAATTAGATCGTCGCCAAAGAAGTCCCAATGATCGCCAAGCCTCCGTTGTCGTCTCGCCAAGCCTCCGCATCTGCTGGAGAAAGAAGAGTAGTCTTCATGGTTCAATCTCGGCAAGCAAAGGGACACGACCCCGTATCTGATGGCTTTGCCGAAGGATACGGGCTCGAGTCCGTGCACAGGCCGTAGTATCACCGGAAAATATGTCCGTTACCACCGATGAAACGCCATCGTTGAAGCATCGCCTGGAAGGAACCCTACTTGAGCCCTTTATCTTTCTGCGCTTTTGCGCCACGGTCCCCGGAGAAGAGGCTGAAGATTATATACTTTTATGTATATTATATGCAAGAGTCAAAGCATGACCAATCAAAGCATAATCAACCAAGACATGACCAACTCTGTGGGGTTATACTTTATATATATATGATCCCATGTGACCGACCAAAGCATGAGGACCGAGACGAGCATCACCACCAAAGGAGTATATATATACAAAGAATGGAAGCTTTGCGCCTCTTCACTAACGAGTCTCCGGCCTCCGATGCTGCCGCTGGAGAGATCAACAGTTCATATATAACCATTATGGAGGATGGAAGCTCTGCGCTCCTTCACGGCTTCACCAACACCCTGCCAATTCTCAGCAAGTACTACTGATAGGAGATCACCATCATAAAGCATCTATATACTTTATTATTATGAAGAAAAAGAGATGCTCCCAAGGGTTCACTAAAAGTCTATGTCGTCAATCTTGTGATAGTGATTAATTACAAGAGACCACAAAAAATTAGGACAGACTATGGAGATTCAAGTGGGGTTTGCAAGTGTTGCCCAGAAATTAAGTGAGATGAAATTCATAAATTGATAGGTTGCTGCAGAATTACCATGGGACTGCTGCAATATTCTTGAATATTATGAATGTTATGTGTGATGTTATGGGATGTCATGAATGAGTATTATGGGGTTGTTGGAATCTCCTGTACAGATATCATATACATATAATTCAGTGAATATACACTGTTGTAAAATCTAATGACAAAGTATTCTCAAAGCCATGCAAAATACCTAGTTATGAAACATGCCCCTCAAATGCTTGATGAAATGTTTAAAAGAAGTCACATGGCTTTAAATCAATAAGATTGTACCATGATAGCAATGAAGACCTTGCAGCTCCTAATGATTATGACATGCAGCACAGACATTTCCCTATCAAGCGGCTTCATGCAAAGAAATTCAAGTGATTGCCCTTGCTATGGAATATGGGAGGAGTGCATAGCAAACTATGTACACAGTATTGGAGCTGAAATAGCACTGCAAGGTCATTTCAATCACTATCTCTAGGATATGATCTCCAAGTCATGGCAAAGTCAACATGATGTAATTGAAGACTGTGAGTTGTTTTCTTATAAAACTACCATTGAATGAATCTTTGTTCCACAAGAATTGCTTGATGAGATACGAGGTCATTTCTTCAACTCTGATAAAGCTTGTACTAAACCAATTCAAGAGCCTCCAGAACAATGCCCCACAAAGTGTGACTATCACTATGTACATTCATGCAAATATTAAAAATGCTCTTGCTCTAAATACTTTGTCAAGATGTTATTAATGCAAAGAACTTAAGGATAAATACAAAGCGAGCATTGACCGGCCAATGTGAACCATGGAATGAACAGCTTAATACTATGCTATCAGCTCCAAGTACAAGCTATTGATGCTTATGTCATACTTTGACCAAAAAAAATCAAATCATGGTACATCACAAAGGATAAAAATAAATAAAAAAGGGTTCTCAAAATGAATGTTAATAGAGAGAAGGACATGTGACTCCTTACTAAGGCTAGCTAAGATATTATGCAAGCCCAAATTTATGTGATGAAAAGGCACATATCTTGAGGCGTGCAACACTGTACCAACCTAAGGTGGTGTGCGTGTTGGTGTGAATAATAGAATACATATTTTGATGCGACCGAAGAAATATGAATCTTGAGATGACTCGTAAATACAAATTTCAAAACAATATATATTTGAGGCTGCAGTGAGACATTAATCTCGAGGTGGTTGACGCAAACATAAATCTTAAAACAATGCGGATCTCAAAGCGGTGGCGAAGCAGGCATCGTGAGGCAGCCAATGAAATATACAAATAAATATATAAATAAATGATATACATATATATTATGTGTAATAAAATCATGATTTTGAAAATAAATGAAATTATTTTTATTCATTGCCTTTACTTGTATCTTTTGCCCTTAATCGGAGGTTCCCAAGACATTGTCTGGGGTAATTAATAATAGAGGCTTGCCTCTATTAGGAATGGAAGAACCCACGATAACAAAAAATAAACAAATAAATGACATTTGTGATTTGATATATAAGCTTGGTGTCTCTTCCATGAGACCACGATACAGTGAGGTATTTTCGATCCCACAAATTACAGCCCGGTGGGGAACATTTCACCTCCCATCATTGAGGCAAAAATACAAGTAGAAGCATTCCTAAACATACTCGTGTTGTATAACTTATGATTTATGCTTGTTGTTGGATTCAACTCTATGTTTTCATATTGTTAGTATTTGTTTTATGATTTAATTCTTAGTTTATACAACCTTAGGCGGGAGTTCACTCCACGACTTTGCAGTGTGATACTGTCCCCTAAAAAGGAGAAAGGGTGTTACAATGAGCACCCCAAACTCAAATTGTACAATAATCCCCGATCATGGCAATCCTTATTGCTAACACTAATTTAATTAAAGAGGCTAAAATAAACTTAGCCTAGAATTTAAATCTAAACTACGAATGTAAATGAATAAAAATTAAATTTTTACTCCCTTGGGTTGCTTCCCAGGAAGAGCTAGATTTTAGGTCTCTAGCTCGACCCACAAAACTGTTATTTTGTCCTCTTGATGATGAGGGGCACTACATCTTTCTCTATCCCCTTGCCTTTGTATTGCCTTCTCTGTTTTATGAAGTCCCAGAACTTTTGAACATGGAATGCAGCAGAAAGAGAGGAAGGCGTTCCCCTAACTGCGTGTTGCCCCAATCCCTTAGCTTCAGGTACCTCCAATAGCAGTTTCAGAACAGCTAAATGATGTCTCTATTCAGCTCTTCATGCTGCTATGGTGTTATTGTGCCATCTATCAATTTCCTCAATAATGGAATTGTGTTTCAAGGGTTGTTGAAACTCCATCGTGTTGAGGCCAAGCTTGATAGAGCACATACATTCGGGAGATGGGCATTCATGAACAACTTCATTGAAAGATATTAACTTTGCTTTCTAAATTTGTTCACTATTCTTGTGTATTTACTGACTCTTGAGGGGAAGGAGAAAACAACAAAAGTCTCATCATTCCTTTCCACATCTTTCTTCTGTAAGTCACTTTCAAACTGCATGCTGGCCTCCTTTGGAAATGTGTCACTATGCCATTTCTTATCTTCAGCAAAGAGAATAACTTCTTCCAGGTACTCAAAGGGTGTAGTGGCCTTAGTGCTTGGCTTTATGGAGCACTCTTCCTCCTTTCTAGGATTGCAAAATAAGCATTTTTTTCTACCCTTGCAAAGGATAGTGCATCTGTTCATTAGGCCCTTGCCCTAGAAACCTTTGATGGAAAGGTGGTGGTGGGTAAACATCTTCAGTTTCCTTAGAGTAAACTCCTCATCAGGTAAGCTTTTTATATCGTGTTCCTCATCCTTAGTCCTTAAGTTCTCCTTATGTACCTCTACAAATTTTCACTTCTTGGAACTTGAGGTTTATCATTAACTTGTACCATAGAAGAAGTTATATTTTTCCCATCTTTCAGCATGGTTTTTTTCTATGAAAGCCTTAGCCATGTTATATCAGTCGACTGTTATGTACTTATTGATGTGTTCTACCTTGGTAGAGGTCTTGGTTGCCCGTCAAATTGGGTTGTAGATGATTGATGATGAATGTTAATCCTTGAGAAGCACGAGTACTTTCGTCCCACTCGTGAGGACAAGTATACGATCTTAAGTATGTTGTCTGAGAACTTATCCTTGAGGGCTTCAATTTGGGCCACTTCTCCAATACTCTCCTCCCTTTGTCCTCTTGAATAACCTTCTACATTCATTGTATGAGATGGCCATGTGTAGTTGTTGTTCCTTGTGTATGCCCATTGCTTGTATGGAGGAGGGCGTTGCATGTCAAATTCTACCTCCTCATATTTAGGTAAGAAAGGATCTTCTTCATATGGTGAGATAAAATCATACATGAGGCTCGAGTCAAATGTTGCTAGGTTGGCAGGTCAACGTAAAGACGGGAGGTGTCGAGTCAATTCCAAGATTGGATTGGTTTTGAGTGCGGTTAGGTGTTTGGGCCATAACTTTGGCTAAAAGGGTCAGGTTCACCCGTTCAACCCCAATCCAGAAAGCTCGTCTCGACACGCACGTGGGGTCTATCCAGCTTTGCTCGATGGACCTTTCCTTTATCCTAATTCCACTGTTTTCCCCGTAGTTTCTTTATTTTTTGGTTTTTTTTCCATTTTTGGTAATATATCGTATGTCAATTTTGGATAGGATTTGAATCCGATTTGATCTCGGATTTTTAGGAGTTATCTTATTTGTATAGTTATTTTTATTATTAAATAAGTTTTTCTTTTCAACAAAAATTTGCCGATTTTGGCAAATTTGGATAAGAAGATAGATTTTTTAGGTTATCTAGATTATTTTTTTCAAGCTATTTAAACCCGGCATACGGGTTGAATTTTAGTCATTGATTATTGAATAATATTTTTCCTTTGAAGTTTCAGAGACTTCCTTCTCTATTTGTCTTCCCTTTTCTTGTTCTTTTATCAATCCCCAAGTTAACACAGCCCGCATGTTGACCACTACCTTGCCTGGTGTCAGTTGGTATCGGAGATCGTCTTATTCTTGTGGCATCGACATCAATGGCTTGAGGTCCTTGTGGCCGTAGTGGTCATCGTGGTGGACATGTTCCGGTAGAGGAAGGTCCGTCTTGAGACCCAATCGTCCTGCAAGCGATGAACGAGGATCTATAGAGACAAGTAGCAGAGTTGACCCAACGGTTGGCGGCGCGAGATTTGCGAGAGATCGTGAGGTTTCAGACCATGACTCCGAGTCCACCTTCATTAAACCTTATTCTCGATGTGGGCAGTCCTGAGAGCACCGTGCATGAGAGGAGCGTCACGGAGATCTCGGCTCTCAGGTTGAAGTTGCCCGAATTTACTGGAACCCAACATGTTGAATTCTTCATTGATTGGTTGAATGAGGTAGAGAGGATATTTGAGTACAAAGAGGTCCCCGAATGTCCGAAGGTAAAGCTAGTTTCAATCAAGTTGAAAGTAGAGCATCTAGCGTGGTGGGAGGGCTGATTCTTGGCGTTCACGAGAGATAGAAGCAAAAGCAAACCAAAGATCGTAGATTGGGATAAGATGAAGAAGAAGATGAAGCGGCACTTCCTCCCCTTCGACTACACCCGAACCTTGTTTCAATAGCTTCATACGTTGAGACATGGCACAAGATTGATAAATGAGTATATAGAGGACTTCTACCAATTCATCGCGCGGAACAACTTATCTAAGACGGAGGAGAAACTGATGGCTCGATATATAGGAGGTCTACGCCAACCATTACAGAATGTTCTCAGTTTGCACTTGTTATGTACTATTTCCACGGGCTTACCATGGCGTGCCATCCTTTGTTGAAATCTGTGTGAGCAATCACATAATCAACAGCGATCCACGTGACCAAGCGATTCGCGTAGGAGTCCACCCCGTCCGGTAACCAGCGTCGAGGGTAGTTCTAACTCTTTTGTTCGTTGTTATCGATGTGGTGGCAGTGCACAAGTCACTGAATGTAGAAAATCGGCTAGTCGGAAGGGAAAGAGCACGCTAATTGAAGAGGATAAAGTGGGGCCAATTTGAGGAGGCAGGCTGACCACTTTATGATGATCGTGAGGATGATGACGACGGGGCTGGTGATGTGTTGTGTGGGGACGGCCATGAGACCTTTATTGCTCGCAGGAGTCGGTTGACACCCAAGGATGTTTCAAGGGACGGTGAGAAACAACATCTTCCACACCACCTCCACGAGTGTAGACAAAGTTTACATGGTGATCATCCAGGCGGTAGTTGTGAGAGCGTGGTGTCAAAGGTATTTGTCTAGAAATTCTGATTAAAGATGAGCTACACCCCATGCGTGCAGAGTTGTTATGGTTTAGTAGAGGCAATGGAGTATGCTTTCGTGGCGTTATTCATAATGGGAGGAAGAATACATATTCCTTTACCATCAAAGGGAGAAAAGATTGTGTTGACACCTCGGCGGGATGAAGACCCTCTGGCCGGGTAACCAATACTACTAACTTTGTTTTCTATCTCTAGTGTTTTTGAGTGGGATCAAGCACGGAGATCCGACCTAGCAATAGAGGTGCTTGGTCGAACTTCGGGGTTGAGTTCTTTCCAACTTCGGGGTGATTGATCACGGGGAGGCTCACAGTGAGGTTTTTCCAAGTTGGCGGAGTCATTGTAAAGGCGGGAGGGTGGTGAGGTCAATTCCAAGATTGTGTCGGTTTTAGATGCGGTTCAGCTTTTGAGCAATAACTTTGGCTACAAGCGACAGATTCATAAGCTTAACTTCAATCCGAAGAAAGCTTCGTCTCGGCCAGCGCCGCGATTAGGGTCTATCTAGCTTTGTTCGATGGGCCTTTCCTTCATCCTCAAATTCCACTATTTTTCCCATCATTTTTTCGTTTTTGGTGTTTTTTTTTTTCTATTTTTTGTAATACTTCGTATGCATATTTAAGATAAAATTTGAATCTGATTTGATCTTGGTTTCTTAGGAGTTATCTGATTTGTCTAGTTATTTTAGAATTAGATAAGTTTTCTTTTAGAACCAAAATTTGCCAATTTGGGCAAATTTGGATAAGAAAGATAGGTTTTTCTAGGTTATCGAGGTTAGTTTTTTTCAAACTATTTAAACCCGGCTCGTGGGTTGAATTTTAGTCATTGATTAGTGAATAATATTTTTCCTTGAAGTTTTAGAGACTTTCTTCTCTGTTTGTCTTTCCCCTTTCTTGTTCTTTTGTTAATCCCCTGGTTACGACCGCCCGCAGGTTAACCACTACCCTGCCCAACGTCAGTTGGAATCAGAGATCGTCTTATTCCTGTGGCATTGGCATCAATGGTTGGCGGTCATGGTGGTACGTTTTGTGGTAATTCGTCGTAATGGACATGTTCGGTAGTGAGGAAGGATCTAAAGAGACAAGTAAGCGGAGTTGACAGCGGTTGGCGGTAGCGAGATTTGGAGGATCATGAGGTTTCATACCATGAATGCGAGTCCACCTTCATTAACCCCTTTTGGTGGCTTGGGCAATCCGAGAGCACCGTGCACGAGATGGCGTTACAGCGATCTACGGCTTTTGGGTGGAGTTGCCTAAATTCACGAGGAACCCATATCTTGAAGTCTTCATCAAGCTGGTGAATGAGGTAGGGAGGGATATTTAAGATGCGAGGAGGTCCTCGATCATGCGAAGGTGAAGCTAGTTGCCATCAAGTTCAATTGTGAGTATCTAGCGTTGGTGGGAGCAGCTGCGGCGTTCACGAGATCGGTAAAGCAAACCAAAGATCGCAGATTGGGACAAGAAGAAGAAGAAGAAGAAGGGGTACTTCCTTCCCTTTGACTACACCCAATTAAGCCTTGTTTCAACGACTTCATATGTTGAGATATCTCAAAAGATCGGTAGATGAGTACACAAAGGACTTCTACGAATTGCTCGCGCAGAATGACTTATCCAAGATAGAGAAGCAATTGGTAAAATTTGAATATCACAGGGAGGTCTACTCCAACCATTGCGGGGATGTTCTCGATCTGCACTCGTTATGGGTACATTGAGGGAGAATGCTGGCGCCCTTACTATTGAAAAGCAAAGCGAAGACCACTAATCATGGCGATTAAGAACGCCAGCGGTTCGCCACCGAGAGTCCCTCCCGTCTAGCAACCAGCGTTAGGTAGTTCTAACTACATTTGTTACCGTTGTTATCGATGTGGTGAGTTGGGGCACAAGTCGCTTTGAATATCGGAAACACGCTAGTCAAAAGTTAAAGAACCTGGCGATTGAAGAAGAGGATAAAGGTGAGGCCAAGGAGGCTGAGGGAGCCGGTTTATGATGATCATGAAGATGATAGCGGCAGCCGGGGCGGTGATGTGTTGTGTAGGGGCGGCCAAGTGAGACCTTAATTACTTGCGTAAAGTCTGCTGAAACCTAAGGATGATTCAAAGGGCGATTGGATGAGAAACAACATCTTCCACACCATGCGCATAGTGGCCGACAAATTTTGCAAGGAGATCATCAACAGCGGTAGTTGTGAGAGCGTGGTGAATGTCACGAGAGACAACTTGTCCAAAAATTACAATTGAAGGCAGGCTGACACCCCATCTTTGTGCAAGTTGTTATGGTTAACTAGAGGCAATGAGTATGATTGTAGTGTTATTTATGATGGGAGGAAGAATACATATTCCTTTAGCATCAAAGGGAGAAAGATTGTGTTAACACCTCGAGGGATAAAGCCCCTCTTAGCGAGGTAACCAATACTACTAACATGCTTTCTATCTCCAAGGTTTTAAGTTGGATCAAGCACGGAGATCGGACCTACCAATAGAGGTGTTGTCAGAACTTCGGGGTGCGTGTTCTTTCCAACCCACTTTGTGGTGATCACGGGGGCCTTCGAGTCAGATGTTTCCAGGTTGGAGGGTAAAAGTAAATACTGGAGGTGGTCGAGTCAATTCCAAGATTAGGTCGATTTTGGGTGCGATTCGGTGTTTGGGCCATAACTTTC
Organism: Dioscorea zingiberensis; assembly: GCA_026586065.1. Classification (NCBI taxonomy): domain Eukaryota; kingdom Viridiplantae; phylum Streptophyta; class Magnoliopsida; order Dioscoreales; family Dioscoreaceae; genus Dioscorea; species Dioscorea zingiberensis. Next base: position 38,739,230 of record CM048822.1, read on the forward strand.
GCTACAGAAGTCAGATTCACACGCTCAATCAATTAGGAAAGCTTGCCTCGGCGTGCATCGCGGGGACCATCTAGGTTTGCTCAATAGACCTTTCCTTTATCCTCAAATTCAACTATTTTCCCCATCGTTTCTTCATTTTTAAGTGTTTCTTTTTTTCATTTTTGGTAATACTTCATATGCCAGTTTAAGATAGTATTTGAATCTGATTTAATCTCTAATTTTTATACTTATTTTAGAATTAGATAAGTTTTTCTTTTTAACCAAAATTTGCCGATTTGGGCAAATTTGGATAAGAAGATAGGTTTTTTTGGTAATCTAGGTTAGTTTTTTTCAAGCTTTTTAAACAACGGTTTGTGGATATTTTTTCTTTGAAGTTTCACAGACTTTATTCTCTATTTGTCTTCCCCCTTTCTTGTTCTTTTGTCAATCCTCTTGTTACCACCGTCCGCAGGTTAACCACTACCCTACCCGACATCAGTTGGTATCAAAGATCGTCTTCTTCCTGTGGTATCAGCATTAATAGTTGGAGTTCGTGGTGGCCGTGGTGGTCGTCGTTGTAGACATGTTCCTGCAGAAGAAGGTCTGTCTCGAAACCCAATCTTCTTGGAAGCAATAAACGATAATCTAAAGAGACAAGTAGCGGTGTTGACCCAATGGTTGGCGGCGCGAGATTTGGAAGGATGGTGAGGTTTGGACCGCGACTCCGAGTCCAGCCGTTAACCCCTATTCCAAAGCGTGGGGCGTCAAAGAGCACGCGTGCCGAGAGGGCGTCCGCGGAGATCTCGGCTCTCGAGTTGGAGTTGCCGAATTTACTTAAACCCTATATGCTAAAGTCTTCATCAAGCTGGTGAATGAGATAGAGGATATTTTAGTACAAGGAGGTCCACTACAGATATGCGAAGGTGAAGCTAGTTGCAATCAAGTTGAAGAGTCTATCACGAGTTTTGGGAGCGACTCACGGCGTTTCTGAGGCAAAAGCAAACCAAAGATAGCGATTAGGACAAGATGAAGAAGAAGATGAAAGGACACTTCTTCCCCTTCGGTTATACCCAAACCTTGTTTCAACTGCTTCATACGTTGAGACAAGGCACAAGATCAGTAGATGAGTACAGAGAGGACTTTTATTAATTCATCGCGCATAAAGACTTATCCGAGATGGAGGAGCAACTGGTGCCTCGATATCTGGGAGGAATACGACAACCATTGCAGGATGTTCTCAGTCTCCACTCGTTATGGGTACATTTTGAGGAGGTATAGCGGCTTCGCCCTCACATTGAAAGCGATAGAACAAAGACAACCAATCAGGAGCGTTCAGAGAAGCCATCCAGTTCCCCACCAGGATTCCCTCCTCGTCTAGCAACCAATGTCAGGTAGTTCTAACTTTGTCATTCGTTATTATCGATGTGGTGAGTAGGGGCACAAGTCACCTGAATGTCAAAAACCGGCTAGTCAGAAGGGAAAGAACCTGCTGATTGAAGAGGGACATAGCGGGGAGGCTGGCGGCCAGTTTATGATGATTATGGGGATGGCGACGACGAGGCTGGTGATGTGTTGTGTGGGGATGGCCGTGAGACCTTAATTGCTCGTAGGAGTTTACTGACCCCCAAGGATGATAAAAGGGACGGGTGATAAACAACACTTCCACACCACCTGCACATGTGGGATCGAAAATACCCGCTTGGCATCGTGTCTGTGAAGAGACACCAGGTGACATATCGAATCACAAATATCATATTTGTTTTGGTTTTGCGGGTTCTTCCATTCCTAATAGAGGCAAGCCTCTATTATTAATTAACCTAGACAAAGTCTTGGAAACCTCCGATTTAAAGGCAAACGTACAAGTAGACACAATAAAAAAGAATTCACTTTCACTGCAGACCAAATGACGCAACATATATATATATATATATATATATATAAATGGTGCCGCCTTGTATGCTTAGCCATACCTTTAGAATTTATGATCCATGGTTGCCTCCAAAGCGCCTACTTTATCACGTTTTGAGATTTGCACCGCTTTACATTTTATCAACCATGTCTAGGTGAATGTCATATTACGCCCAGAGATATGGGCCACTTTGAAACTTGTGTTTATTAGGCATTTGTCTCAAAGTCTTTGCTTTGTGATTTGTATTGCATTAGCTTGACCTCAAAATCTGTATTCCATGCTTGGGATTCGGGATATATGCTCCATCATCATTACATAGAGAACCGCGTATTGTTTGAGTTTAGATGTTATCAGCTGTCCCAAACTATGTATTCCATCTCATCTTAAAGATCTCATTTCGGCCATAATTTAAATCAGCCCCATTTCTTTTTTTTTTTTTAAAGAAATGAAGGGCCCAGCTCTCTTTCTTTTTTTTATCACCAGTCCCGTCTTTTCTGTTCTCTTTCTATTTTTATCACCATCCTCGTCTTTTCTGCTCTCTTTCTATTTTTATCACCGGCCCGTCTTTTCTCCCTTTTTTATTTTTATCACCAGCCTCGTCTTTTCTCCCTTTTTTTATTCATTTTTTTTAGATGGGCCCGGCCCCCTCTTGCATGTTTCTCCTTTTTTTATATTATTATTTTTTATCCAAACTTCATTTAAATCTAAGCTTCATTGTGGGCCCATCTTATTATTCCTCCTAAGATGAAACCTAGCCCATTCCGGATTAATATAGGCTCCCCATCATTTCCTTATTTTATTCCTCCCTAAACAACCATTTTTTTTATTTTTATTTATTTTATTTTTATAAATTTTTTTAGCTTCATACTCCCTTTTTATTTCAAACTCTATATATCTTCTTTCTAGTGACATCACATAGAGGATCAAAGGAAAAGATGAATGACCACATCTTCATCACATCTCCATGAATTGTCATGTTGAATGTTGAGCCATTCATCCCATTGACATGAAGGTCAAGTGTCACATCTCTTTAAATACGCTCCATTGGGACTATTTCATAGCTCAAGAACAATGTGAAACCAACCATTTGCCTAATAAAATACTCCTAATGTTCATTTCCCTTTAGAATGAGCTTCTTCCATCAATGAGTTCCTTGTTCAACATAAAGCTAATCTAACATTATAGGACCATTTTAGCATCATACACTTGGGGAGTTGTTTTTTTAATTTTGGTTATGGCCTTTCCATTGATACGTTTGCCCTCTCAAACCATGTAAGGGAATTTATGAACATAGACAAAATAAACTTCCATGGGAAACATACAAGAAAGCGTCCATGATGGTCTTATAGTTTGTGTTAATCGTTCGATTTTTTATGGGTCTTCAATTTTTTATGGCCCGATGTAAGTACCCCGAGGGAGTTGGAGTTCAAAGAAAATCATAATATCAAGTAAAAATGATAATCAAGTCAAATCTTGGGGCCACACCCCTCAAAGAAATCCCTAGGAGTCTACCACAAAAAAGAATCAAGGTCACGACCCCTAATTATGGAAGCCCATGGAAGCTTGATAAAGGATTCAATGGAAGTTCAACAATCGTCTTCCCGGCCACAATCATGACAAACTTCGCGCAAACTTCGACCCTCGGTGCGATACGACCCTCGAGGTAGGTATGCATGATAGCGCCACCTCTTATGCGATGTTGACCGCGGTCGATGAATCACCCCAGCGGCGGTAGGAAAACCAGTATCATCCCTCACGGCATGGCAAGCCCGAAGCGCCCGGTGTCCACGTCCACGATGCGTTTCCCGAGCGAGCCCCACGCTCCACTAAATCCGGGAAGAAGACCAAACAACAAACATGGATATCAACATCCCGAAACAACCAAGCATGCTCAAAAGAATTCCAAACGAATAAAGGAAGCATGTATGGTCTCAAAAGCAATAATATCAAGAATATGATATAAGCAAAGTCAAAGAGATACTCGAGAAGAGGTAGGAGCGAGGCAAGTGTACTTACCTCAATAAAAGTCGATCGGGATTACTCGGCAAGATCCCGCCTGTAACGACTCTATCTTAAAACCTGATAATAAATTCTATATTAATGTCGGTAATATATCAAATTATCATGCAAGATGCTCTAAACGGGCCCAAGTCCAACTTGTGGGCCTTTCCTTGTGTTCCTATGTCATCTTACCTAAAATGACTAAATTCATCTATTTTCATAGATAGAACATGAGGGTTTAGTGGTTAAGGCCCACCACTCCCTTTGGAAAGGTCTCGGGTTCAATTCTCTCCACTTACCATATATTTCCCTTTTATTTCCTTTTTAGACTTTTTAACTAACCAAACTGATTTATTAAATCACAAGTGAAAGAGAGCCTTGGTTGTTAAGGCCCAATAATGGATTGTGGGAGGTCTTGGGTTCTATTCTCCTCTCCACCATCCCTTATTTCCTTTTTGTAACTTGATTGACCGAGGGCCCAATTTGATTAGAGCATTCCTAGAACTTTACTAATTGATCAATTTAATTGGGTCCCATTCTACTTGGATTAGACCTAACCATTTATTTAAATTCAACCCATTTAACTAATCAATTTGAGTCACAATGATGATGCGACCAAACCACCATCAATTACTTGATTAGGCGCAACCAATTCAAACTTTTGCCCAATCAATTAATCTAAATTAAAATTGAATACAAAGTCCCATTTAGATTTAGTTGGTTGAACATGACTCAACCCAAGCCCAACTCTAGCTTGATCAAAGCCCAATCCCTTTTAATTGATTCAATTAGCGATTAACCAAATCAGTTTTGGACTCAGCGGTTAAACCCCTTTTTAATTGATTTAATCATCACTTGATTTAATCAATTAACTAAACTCTAACTAATCTAATTATCTTATTAATCAATTAGATTATAGCGGTTAACTATCTCTTCTTCTCTCTCAGCTGCAGGTCGTCGGGTAGAGGTGTTCTCGGTCTGCTTTCGGTGGTGGCCATGGCGTGCTTGGTGGCACAGGCGTCCACCAGCCTGTGTCCTCCCCCCTCCTCACCCGACCCGGTGGCGGCTTATGCCGTCGGGATCTCCTCCAGAGGTAGCTGTTGCCGCGTCCCTCGTTCCCTCCTCACACCAGTGCACGCCACCGCGTTGGACTCCACCTCGTCGCCGTTTGGTGACCGAGAACTCAAGAAGAAAGCTTTCCCTTCCCCCTCTTCTCTCTCTCATATTAACCCCTACATGCATGCATAACTGGACTAAATGAAAGACAGGGAGGAGAGAAAAGCTTTCTAAGACCTCGTCGCCGTCCCCCAGGGATCCGACCACCTCTACTTGGCGCTCGACTCCTTTCTGTCTCCCTATCCCTCTCTCTGTCCTCGCCGGAGACTGAGTTTCCTTCTCACTGTCTCTCTACTCCTCACGGTGGATGAGTTCGCTGTGGTTTTGGTGTGCTTCAAGGGTCCGTGCTTGGCTCCTTTTATAGGCCTCGAGGAAGATCCATCCGCGTGTTCTAACCTTGCAGGCGAGGAGATTTGAATGGCAATCAGATCCCCGCCCTTCCTATTCTGGTCGATTCCATATAGCCATTTTGGCTTGCTGATAGGCGGCGTGTCTGGCCGGAGGAGGAAGATGGTGTGCTGCCTCAAGATCGGCTTCGCTCCAAGGCGAGCGGTGATGATCGCTCGGTGATCGGCGGTGAGAGTGTGTCTTGGTGCTTTGGATGCAATAAGCCTTGTTTTGGATGGATGGTGAGACAGCGAGATGATTAGCGGTTTGGATTCTCGGCTATTGCCTCCGAACTTAAGGTGTCTTTGATCTACGTTTAATCGCGGCCGCCATACCATGGCTTATATTACGTTGTATTATGATTAAGTCCCTACCTTTTAAACTCTTACTTGCGGGTCCTTAATGTCCAGGAGAGAGAGCATAATTTCCTTTAAGTCCTCATTCCTTTTGTTTTTTACACTTTGGTCCTTACGTCGAGAGAGTTACTTTTACTTTCCAGTCCTTATCTTTTATAAAATTACACAAAGAACCTTAGCAGCCCAATAATTTTAATTTAGGAATTAAAATTAATTTTCTTCTCTCTCAAAACAAACCCAATTACTTCTAAACTTGGGATTTCCCTTTTATATATTTAATCAATCACCAATCTATTTTCATGAATTGTTCTAATTTAAGAATTTACCAATTCTTCTCTTTTCTCATTCCATTCAAAATAAATTCTAAACTTAGAACTCACCATTAAATCAATCAATTACTAAATAATTAATGATTATTTATTCCCTTTTTAATCAACTCCAGGAATTTTCCCTAACTTAGGCATTTTAATTAAATAAATCATTTAATTAACCAAAGTAACATATATTTTACTTATCATTTTCATGTTCTCCAAACTTGCGGATTACCAAAATGCCCTTGGGTTTAATAATTAAACCCAACTAAGCGTTTCTAACTATTAAACCTTCCTTTTCCAAATATTTTTTTTTGTTTTGGGAAAATTAATTCTTCATGAAGAAATATTTAATCCCATTTATTCTAAAAAAATCTTGGGTTTCACATTTATCACACCATGAGAAAGTCTTTTGGCCTTAGTGTAGGGAATATATATTTATCATGACCTTGACATCTTATGTGAATTGGTCATTTCCCAAATTCTTTCAAGCCTAGCAAACACTTAAAGAGCACTTGGCATATATAGGTACATCCTATAACTTACGTAGCTCAAAATTAAATGGAGTGAACACCATACTTTCCAATCTTTAAATATCATTATGGATAGCATATTGTGCAAGAATTTCTTTGGCATTCTCCATCATTTGCTTGATCACCTTCTTAATCTTCTCTGGCGACAATATGAGTCTTTTATTTGGTAGTACCTTATAATTGTGACACCTCCTCAACTTCTTCACTTTAATTGGTTCTACATGAAACTTCTTTGAAGAAAGGGGTTGTCCCAATATGATTGCCCTATAGACCATTATTCCTTTGATGAGTTTAGATTGAATAAGTCATATGCTCTATGACTTTCAGAGAATCGATCTCATCATTGAGAAACTTTTCATTTTACAAAGATTATCATAACACAAGATTTCATTATTCATTCTTTCTGTCCAAAAGTGGGAGGAGATGCTTACCGGCTTGAAATTGTGTCTTGAATATGGAGCTTCATGATAATATGTATTCTGAGTTATTCTATAAGCATCCTTCTTTCAATGATCAATCATATGCCTTACCTTAGGACTTATATCCTCCTGCGAGTCGGGGATTGAGTCTCTACAACAACATTTGAGTAGCAGCACCAGGTTTCTTCATCAAGTGTTGAATAGCCTCACCCAACTTATCCTCTCAAATTGCTCCCATGATTTCCCTTCTTTTCTTTTCTTTTTTTATTGTCACTCCAGCGGATGCATCTCCCACCATGCAGGAAGGGTTATTGTAAGCTTCTCACGACTTCTCCTTTATAAGCGGCGGAAGGGAGTTTAGCACCCAAGTTCTCTAGGTAGCCCAAGTTTTAGCTGATTGCTAAACTAGATCTTTGAGTCAAGATCGATCTTAAACTCATGCAGAGGCGATGAGCTACCTTGGCGTCAATGGTGTCCCTACAGGGGCCGAGAGGGGCTCCATCCCTCGCTTTCGAGAGAGGATAATATATATTTACACTTATAATATGATATATATTAGCTTCCTCTAGCTGGCGGGCTTCCTCCTCCGGCTGACTTGATACATCATGGCTTCAAGATACCTAGAGTGCAAAAGATACGGGGGCCTCGGACATATCTTCATTACATATAATATATATTTTATATTATATAGCGTCTCCCTCAATGTGGCGTGATCCTTTTCACAGGACTTGGCGGTGGTAGTCAGAACCTGGCAGCTAAGAAAGCTTATATCTTCATGATAATCTCCTCTGGTAGTAACGTTGGGCTTTGGCGACTCGGCAACAAGGCAGAGAGCTGGCTCCTTTCTCCTTGGCTTTATCCTCCTCATTCTTCTCTCTTGGCGGTGCAGGGGTGCAAAATACTTCCGTCCGAGGCATGGCATAGAGTTTATATATATATATATATATATATATATATATATATATATATATATTATAGAATATAGTCCCCCAACTTCATTCTCCGGCAGCAGTGAACAACTTCCTTCTCTGACGGTTCGCCAAGGATGTGGCGTAGAACCTTCGTCATCAAACACCTGGGTATGGCTTTGCTTAAGCTAGGACAAAGTTCGGGCTTTGCTAAGAATTTGGAGACCCGGCGGTCTGAGGGGGCGGCGAGGGGCGATTATGCTTCTAGGTGATCAGGATCCCTTCTAATACATTATGCCCAATGGAGGAATGAAGAAATATTCTTCCTTTAGAGTATAATACATAAGATATAATACTTGTATTAATATTCCTTTATGTAGGTGGTGACTTGATCTTCTCCGTAGCGGCTTTGGCGACAGTGGAGAGAATAGAGCCTCCATGTCCTTCTTTGGAATATATATATATATATATATATATATATATATATATATATACTCCTCCAGTGAGCAGTTTTGTTCTCCGGCGTGGCAGTGATAAGTCGAGCAGCGGTGGCAGGACAACCAAATATAAATATATATTATAATAGATATAGATATAATATGAGCGGATATAGTCACCTTTTCATACAGGAGGTTCTCCTTCCTATCTATCTCTCGGCCAATTTTTACCAAAAGTCACGCCTCATTCGAACCAAAGTTGTCCCTTTTATTGCGAGAATTTTTTCTCTATAATATCTCAGCGCTTTGATCCCAAACGGATAAGAACTATCTTCTAGATAAGATCAAATTTTTAGTATTTATCATCTTGATTTAGTTTAATTAATTAATTATTTATTTATTGGGTTGCCTCTAGATGTGTGTTCCTGGGCCATTTTTGAATTTGAGATCTCCTCGAGATTTGTTCTCAGGCTATTTGAGATTGGCTCAAGATATGTGTTCACATGCTATCTTGGAATTTTAGGTTGCCTTAGGTGCCTTACCGGGATTTGTGCTTTGGCAGAGGCGGCCACATAATTATCTATTTACTCATAAGGAATCCTAAATCAATTAAGATTAGGACATTTTTAAATTTTATTTATTTATCATAAAATATCGATTGGATCAAATTAAAAGGTGGGGTAATTGGGTTTAACCAAGTCCAATGGAATTTGGACTAAATGTTAATAGGCTAATGGGTTGGGTTGGAGTCAACCTAAAGAATTAGGTTAAATCAAATCAAATATGACTTGGGTCCTAATCTAATTACTTAATTACACAAAAAGATATAGAATTGTGTGTCTTTGGTATTTGAACCCAAGGCTCCACAACCATAATAGAGGACCTTAACCCTTTGGAGTATGACAGCTCTTTGGTTGAGTATAGTCATTTTAATAATAAATTCATATTAGGATACAAGTAAGGTTAGTCCTAGTCATGTTCAACAAATTAAGTTGGGCCCATTTGATTAGGTGATGACACACTAGTGGATCATACATGTGAATCTAGGGTTTTATGAGTGATAACCCTTGCTAACATAAACTCTATTATCATATACCGTGGGGAGTGTGGAACCGCGCTAGGAGGGACTCTTCGCGTGATTCAGGACATCCTTGATAGAGTAAGTTACTTCTTCCTAGTACCCACTCTACAGTGTTTATTTGATTTATTATTGCCATGTTCCACTTAGGTTTGAGTACTTTTTGATGTTATTTGTTGCTGTCATATTCTCCTTGATTGCCTATATTATTGTTGCTTTGTTGAATATATATATATATATATATATGGATACTTTCGTTTCCTTGACTAGTTGGATTCCTCTTTGAGGTATGTATGTTGATTTACGGGATGTTGGCATCCCTTGTTATGTGTTTGCATTCGAGGTATATACCTATACATTTGATCGATCGTCGGCCATGTAGGAAACACGTGAGCTCGTGCTTTGACCAAATAAGTATATCACGTCCCGGTAGAGTTATATCCTTGAGTTGGGTTGATTGGAAGCGGGGAGCTCTGATTGCGGAGCGTCTAGAGTGAGAGACACCTTGGCGTTACGCCTTTCTATACTAGAGAAAGGATACTTTGGATTTGTCCGACTGTCGGTAGGAATTGATTCTCTAACTTAGTGTAAACCGCATTATGAGAGGTTGTTGTGCTACGGACTCCCGACCATCGGGTCATTTCCAGCCGAGGCTGATCCGTGCGATGATTGCAAATTTTTCCTTGGAATTCTCTTCCAGAGCTTAAGATTGTAGATGTGTTAGGGGTCCCTACAGTTTCTAGTCTTGTGGTAGGTCTGAGACTCCTAGATGATTGATAGTGTGGGGCGTGGTCCCGACTTGATTGTTCGGTCATGTTTCTTTTATTTGCTTGTTGTTAGCTAATCTTTTGATATTACATAAATTCCTTGTGATCCCTACGGGGTATTTACTAGGCTTTCATTCCAAAAGCTTATACACTTGTTTTATTCCCTTTCAGATACTTAGTAGCCATCAGTTGGGCGAGGGATTGGTATATCTTTGCAAAGGTTCAAGGACCTCATGTTTTCTTTGAGTGTGAGATTTATTTGTAGGACCCTTGTAGGGCCTTGAGTTATGTAGGGTGGCTGAACCCTTATTTTTATTTCCGTTGTAGTACTCTAGATTTTATTCATGTTATTTGGATTATGTTTTTATTATATGTGGTATGTTCTTATTTACCTAAGCCTTGTACTCAAGTGAGGTGCGCCTCTACTTGCTTATGGCCTATCTGTGTACTTGCTTGAGGCCTGGAATCCAGGCAGGGCGTGACAGATTAAAGTGGTATCAGAGCAGCAGATAAAAGGACACCTTAGTTGCCCTAGTAACCAAGTAAAAGGATGAATTGAGTGTTTGGTTGGGTAGTTAGGATCTTTGGAATTCTAGAATGACAATTTGCTATTTGGTAGTGAATTTATGCGGAGATGGAAATTACAGCAGATGCCCGTTACATTAAAGCCAAGGGCTAAAGATGCTAGATGTCTTCGGAGGAGTTCCAATTTGAGATACGAGGATGGCATCAAAGCGATTATTGGCGCTTAGGCAGGGGCTCGAAGCCATTATAGAACTGAACTTCTAGAGATAGATGGAGGCCTATCTGAGGAGTCCCCGGCCTGTGAGCAGAGCCCCACACTACTGTAGGAATCTTGGGGTTCGGCTAGGAGCCAAAGTTGTAGGCTCGTCGTCAAGGGTTAATAGCATTGTGAGGTGCCTCCGCTGTGGAGGCCATGGACACCAGTGGATGGTGTGTTTCCGTTTGCCCTACGGATGCCTAAGATTGCGGGAGGCGAGCATTTACCTTCACGATGTCTTGTCTTGGACCCGGATGGAGATGGAGGACCCTCACAGGGACTTGGGGATTCCTACTCGGTATAAGAACCAGCGTGGGAGCACGCATAGCCCTCTGGGCTAGTTGTTTTCTAGTTTTATTATAAATAAAATAGTGGTCTTACAAATTGTTGGCTTGTATGAACTACATTTGTTGTTATGGACATTTGTTTGGAATAATAATAAATAATTTGACTATCACACTTGCGTGTGTTGTTTAAAACTTAACCTTACTTGTTTCTTGTGAGAGTTACTATAGAGAGGTGGAGGCCTCGGTAGAGGAGGTACCCCTACTTGAGGACATGGAGGTCGGCGAAGTTGCCTCCCTCGATCAAGTCTTTGCATGGCCACAAACAGCGGGCCTGATTTGAGGGGAGGCACCCCATTACTATGGTTGAGCTTATGAGAGAGATGATGGGCCTTATCCGGGGAGTAGAGGAAGTAAAGCATGCACCACTCCCACTATTTCCACCCAGCCAGAAGTGCGGCCCACCGGTAAAGGCGATTGCGAGGAGATCGAAGGCCTTCTCCCAGCTTGTTTGATGGAGCTACCGACCCTCGGTGGTAGAGTTGTGGATTCGAGAATTGGAAGACCTTCTAGATGTATCGGGTTGGGGACCTAGATAGAGTCGGGGACATTTGCCTATTTACTATAGGGGTGATCTTTGAGGTGAGTACCTTGGGGAGGAGTCTGGCTTAGGAAGGGAGTGTCATTCGATGCACAGGAGGAATTCAAGAAGGCTTTCTTAGCAAAATACTTTTCTCGAGAGACTACTTGAGATAAAGCGGCCCAGTTCATCCATCTCTCATTTAGGGTAGGATGACTATAGAGCATTATGAGGTTGAGTTTCATAGATTGACATGCTTAGTTCTTGATCTAGTGCAATACTCTGAATTTAAAATAAATGATGGGATGATTTTTCAATAATTATTGAGGGTTCATTAGTCACTAAAATGAATTTAATCATTTTAAATCTCAATTAAAGAAAATCAAAAAAATTAATGGGCTTAAAAATCCAACTCTACAACTATTGGGCCATGAGAAGGCCTTATTGGGTTAGAGCCACATTTACTTGATATATAGTGTTGAAGTAGGAAGAATGGTATAAACCCGGTTAATTAATTGGAAACTTACTAAGGTGTTAAGTAACCTAGATTAATTAAGAGCCATCTTTGAGTGGGATGAGACAAGACAAAGGTTTGAGTACCCGGGAAAAGTGGATGCAGTTGGGGATGAAGAACAACCCAGTGATGCCATAGTAAGCGGGACAAATGAGTTTATTAAAAGGCCGAGATTAAGCTTATAGGATCGGGGAATTAAAACAAGTGAATAATTGAGGCATGTGAGGCTATATTATTCATGTGACACTATAGTAGGATGATAAGGATGACTTTTAATTAAAGGAAAAGGATGAGCTTTAATTATAGTAGGATGATAAGGATGAAAAGATAAACAATTAATTGGCCCATGTGACAAAGGCCACAGGATAACTTAATAGTAGGAGCCCTACCGTCCCCTTACCATGCTTTCGGCGCCATCCCAGGCCCACCGCCGTCGCCGATACACGCGGTGACAAGCGTTGTGCCGTCCGTTTGCGTAGAGCCACTCATCTACCTACGCCCGACTCACTGGCAGCCAGCTTGCGAGCTCAGCCCACTCTCTTGGCCACGTGACGGCATTTTGCACACAACACGAAGTCAAACCGCTTACGTTCCTCCGCCTTCTGCGCGAGCCGGCTCCGGTCAGCGGCCAAATCGCTCCTCATCCGGCAACTAGCTTTTCAGCCACGGCTAAACCCTACTAGCACGCGCCACCTTTGATCTCCGTGAGCTTTGGCTACGGCCGAGCTCTAGTGTGACCTTATCCCTCCTTCTTTGGGTAAGGATCGCCGACCCAATTGATCGCCCGCTTCATCGCGGCAGTGAGGATTCCTAACTTTGAATGAAAATGAGATTATGAGATTATAAGGGTTAGAGCTGTGAAATAAAGAGGAATGAGGAGGGGGATTGAAGGATAATTGCATCTATGGAGTGTGTGGTTGTTTGATTTAATTGTTAATGATAATTATGAATGTTTGTATAATTTTTGGGGCCCTAAAAATAGGGAAGGTGCTGTCCAATTTTCATAGAAAATTATATGAGTTAATGCCTATTACCTTTAAACACATGTCTCCATGTTGGTATGCTTAATATCACTAGGCTGGCGGGCCATGGGCGTCTTATCACGACATGTGATTAGATAGATGACGATCGTGGAGAGCTCCACCATACTCACCATGTCGATATTTGGGGAGATGGGCATCTTTGCTGAACACGCCTGAACCTCTCGAGGGTGTGGGATACTGACCTCATCCCAGGGCCGAGCCCCCGGCACCCGCAGGCGGCCGAGCCATGGGATCACGATAGAGTTGGGCCTAGTACCTTATCTCCACCTTGGCGGTACTGAAATGCGACCCCGTGAACAAGGATGCCCTCCTCCTGCCACCATGCGGGTGCCGCCCACTCTCATTTATTTACTATAGCAGCTAGGGGCATCTTGTATCCGCCACTTCACCACTACCATCCAGCTTCAGGACCTACTTTGGAACCGGGGGTCACAACTTCGAGCAGATGATGATATTGGAGATGACTCAGCGGCCACGAGGAGAAGGGCGATTTGACGTGTCAGAGCATCATCTTCTTCTTTATCTTTTTTATTTACCACTCTTGTATTTTCATTTTCTTTTAGTTAGTCTATTCATAAAGGGTTTAGTCTTTATATATGCTATTGAGTTTCACTTTTTTTGTGCCTTCCATATTCTCAGGAAAAGATAAAATTCACACTTGACAAGAAACACATCTAAAGGAATCGACTCATCATGATAGACACTGAGATAAGTTCACTTTCTCTCACCCATCCTAAACTTTCACATGACATATTTTAGTGCATATATTGTGTGCATTAGGGACAATGCACAATTTAATTCGAGGAGAGGGATTAATATCGAGAAATTATATAGTTTATGATAGAGTCTTGATTTAGAATGATCTATGAGCAAATTATGGATGTTAGTACTTGAGGGATGAGTCATATCATTACATATGTGAGGTATATGTGTTAAAACTCTTTCATTTTAATATGTGTGTGCATATTATAACTTAATCTCGTGATTTCCAAATTTATAATGCTCCTATGAATTAGCGATGCACCCTAAGACCAAGGACTTTCTGAACAAACCGATCCCCTACTATGATGACCTCGGATTGTATCTAGTGATGATCATACCACGGGTGAGTTATTTCGATCAATATTGATCGGTTTGTATCGATGAAGCGGAACAACTTGAAGGCAACAATGAACCTTCTCTTGAATTTGTTGGGCACGGTGAGCTTGAGCTACTACTTGAGGCCTAACGACCAACAGCGGGGAGTTGCCAAGGCATACTTCATCTACTATAACTACAAGAGGTGGTCGTAGCTTCACAGAACAGCGTTGAGAAATTTATCATGGAGCACTTTGGAGAGAAGTTTGATCATTTATCCTCTTTTACTAAAGGGGCCAAACCAAAGGCTTGGAAGGACGAGGGTTAGGTGATGCTTTGTGGAGCATGGAGGGCTATACTTGATGATGATTTGGATATGGTGTTTGAGCTTTTAAATGCAAGAAGATTTGGTGAAAGCTTCTATTTGAGAAACCATCTCTGGGAAAAAATGAGCTTGATAACTTCATTTGCTTAGCAAAGAGGTCTTGGGTGAGTGGTTGTGATATTTTCTAGCCTATGTTTGTGTTTTGTTAAGTGTAAAGGCTGCTTTATTGATCCATGTAGTGGCGGTTTAAATTTCGGTATTTTTTGTATGACAATCTCAAAGAACAAAACATGTTTGTATTGTTTAATTATAAGGTGATGTAATTTTGTTTGATTTTCATGTTTGTATATTTGTATGTTTGTATGTTTGTATGGTTTGTATATTTGTATGTTTGTATGTTTGTATGGTTTTAAGCTAATGAACAAAAAATGTTTGTTTCTTCACTTTTGTTTGCTAGTTGTGTTGGCTTTTAAAAATTTTGAGTTTCATAGATTTTCATTGCTATAAAGTTGGACAAGGTAGATGTGTTGGCTTGCTTTGCAGGTAGCTTATCCTTGTGTTATTAACTTTTTAGTACTTTGAATTTCATGGATTTCTACCATTCTTTTCTCTTTTTTTTTGTTCTTTTTTTTTTTGGTGTCTTTAGGGTTTCATGGTGATCTTGTAATTGGAAGAATTAAGCCTTCCTCTCTTGTTTATTCAATTGGAATATGATTTCTTCCCCTTTCGAGTTGTTGCTAGGACATGGGATGATGGTGTTATCATTGACCAAACAATAATGACATGTTTATCAATGACCCAACTTCTCAAATTATAATAAAAGTTCAAATCCAACTTCTCAAATTCATCCAAAATTTAATACAAAATAGTCAAACAAAACAAAAAATAATAATAATATAAGTTTTGAAAAATTAATAACTATTAATAACAATATAATGATAAGTAAAATCAAATTACTCTTAAAAAATCACTTCTCGATTTTTTACGTGCCCCAAATTTGTTGAAGAGAATACACTCTTTGAAGTGCAATGCAGGCTGATCCCACTTTTGTGGAAAAGAACACCATAAGTGGAGGAAGTGGGCACTTGATGCTTATCACTTGATTGGAAATAAACACCAGAAGTGCTCACTTCAGCCCACTTCGAGAACTGGGACTTCCGCTCACTTTAGCCCACTTTGCACTTCCGGCCACTTTCCCTCAAGTAAATGCCCCCTAACTGGAATTCAAACCTAAGTGTTTAAGTGACAATAGGGACAGGGTTTGTGTACAAATTTTTGTGAGGAGTAAAAAAAAGAAAAAAAAATATATATATATATATATATATATATATATATATATATATATATATATATATATATATTCTGGATATATTTGGTAAGACGCATTGTCATGCGACTTAAATGGCCACATTACAGGGACTATGTCCTTTGGCCATTACGCATATCCTAGAATAATTCCGTTCGACGGAAATAAAAATGAGGTTCAATCCACAAACAAGTTAAGTCGAGAATTATAGTGACCTTCTTATCCACAAGGCGAGAGGGTCTTGTATGGTGCTTATAGCCGCTGGGGGAGAAATATCCTAGCGCCTCTACAGTTAGTAGAGATTATCCACTTACCTCTACAGGAGGCAGATATTTTCGACCGACCTACGTAGCACCTACACAATAGGCAGATATTTTCTTACCGCCTTAAGAGATATTTTCTTACTGCGTTACTTACCGCCTTACTCACCGCCTTTCCTAAACCACCTTTAAGTTGCTATAAAAGAAGAGCAATGATAGAAAGAAAGGACCAAGAAAAATCATTACACAAAAGAACTAACATGTCTAAGACTTCCCTTCTCACAAACTTTCGAGCTTAAGCATGAGGAGTTAAATAAGGCCGAGAAAAGGCCCATTCGAATCCTCCCTCTCCTTCTTCTGATTTATCCCAAAGCAAAGAGTGATAATTCGATCAAGAGTGATAATTCCAGTCGAATTCCAAAAGTGTTCCCTACGTTCCTTGTTGAAGTTGAAGTAAGCGTCCACACCAACTATAAATTTCAAGCCGTTTGTCAATGGCTAAGGCTGAATCCGCGAGAGCCTTGTTAGCCAAAGCGTGAGGTGGACCAGTTTTTGGCATCAATAGTTTGGCGCCGTCCGTGGGGACCCTTACAAAAAACCAAATGATTACTACCAGAAGATCAAAACGAATCCAAGAACAAGGAGCACCAAGTAATCCTGAAGGACCTGGCGAAGTGAGAAGGTATGAGGAGATTCTGTCGGACAATCCACCTATCTTACCTCCATCGGAAAATCCTTCCATCCACGGGGAAGCCATCCCGAGTTCTATCTTAGCATACGGCAACAATTAGGCGTGATTAGCTCAAACATTTGTTCATTACTTTGACCCATCCGTCGCTACTCCCCACCACGAACTCTACCAAATGTGCCCAGCGGTCCCACTAGCCAATTCCAAAAGCGAGAGGGAGGAAAGGACTGCACCCATGGAGAAAGAAGGGAGAGAACGCCTTCTCGACTAGTTGAACCCCCTCGCCGGCGTGAAGCGAGCAGCGCACAAGAAACGAGCGACATACAAGAAGCGGAGCGGACAAGAGCGAGCGGAATAGTCCATGCTGCTCCCTACTTGTTGTGAAGGACACAAAGACAAGATCTCTCTTGAGGAAAACAGAAATCCTAACGGCATGTTCTCAACATATGCTCGCCCTTTATCAAGGAAATATTGGAGGAGCAAGTTCCTGATAGGTTCCGACCGCTGCTATGATGATTGCGTATGAGGGCAAAACCGATCCGTCACCGTCACTTAAAGTCCTTCGGTCGAAGATGCGCTCTCTGGAATTACCGGCCTTCGTATGTGCCCGAGCTTTTCTAGCTAGTTTAGAGGGACAAAGCGCCAAGGCGGTTTTGTCGATCTTCCATCTAGCACGATTCCTTCTTTTCAAGTTTTAGCAGATCGCTTTTTAGCTTATTTTGCTAATTACATAAAGCAAAAGAAAACTCTGTTTACCCTTATGCGTGTTATGCAACTAGGGGTTGAAACACTCCAAGCTTATTTAAACCGTTTCATAGATGAGGCCGCAAATGTTGCTTACCTTATTCCGCGCATGGCTGTAACTATCCTGATGGAGGGTTTGCTAGAATCCCCTTTTGGTTTTTCCCTCACTTTGGATCCATGAAAACCATCCCAGCCCTCATGATCCATGCCCAAAAAGTATATCAATTACGATGAAATTTATCTGAGTTTGGGAAGAGGAGAACTCGGCGATGCCTCTGTGGAAATCCGAGGAAGGGAAAAGCCCATCAAAATGTCCTTGAAGGCCCACGAGAAATCCGAAGGAGGGAGGATCCCGCAAGGATGTAGGGTGAGAATAGAGGTTTGGAAACTTCAAGCATGCCAGCGGCTGACATATGCTACAACCTACAGAGAATCTTCAAAAGAAGGGAAAGAATTGTAAGATCTGATCACCATACCCGCTCATCGGACGGAAGCCATATTCTTATGCAAATCCGGGATCAACAACTCTTGGCCTTGGCTAGAACTTGCAAAGAATCATGAGCGGCAAAAGAGCGACAAAAGATATTGCAAATTTCATCAAGCTAGAGGGCATGACACGAGGAAAAATGCACCCATTTGATGGGCGCCATGGAAGATGTCATTAAAGAAGCGACAATTGGAGGCGATATATCAACATTGGCGTCCAAGAGGAGCACGAAACTTCACGGCAGAAGAGAAGAAGGGGAGATGGTACCGGTTATTAGTGGCGGTCCACGGGTGTGGTAGTAGAAACTCCGCTTCCGAAAAACTATGCCCGAATGGTGCAGGAGTTAGCGGCGAAATAGAAGCGCCGCCAAAGAAGGTCACCGACCTATGACCCCATCATTTTTTATGACAGCTTGATGTCGTGAGGTTGCCACCCTCATGGCGGCGCCTTGGTCATTCCCATCATGGTTTCCGACTTCCAAATGAAAGAGTTATGGTAAGCGGTTGAAGTTCGGTGGATATTCTTTTACGGAGCATCTTGAAAGAATGAGATGCGATCGCACAACTTGCTCACCCCGTAAAATCATCTTTAGTGGGATTTTCAGGAGGGTGGTACAACGGAAGGAATGATCCGCGTTGCGGTTACAATAGAGAATTCGCCAAGATCATCAAGCGGTGACAACAAAATTTCTAGTTGTACTCTGTAGCTTCAAGTTACAATGTGATTCTTGGTAGGCCAACCCTGGCAGCGCCTTAGCGAAAGCAATAATTTCCGCTTATCATCTTCTCCTCAAATTTCCGTGAGGTGGCGATTGGAAGTAGAGGGATCAACCCTTGGCACAACAATGTTATATTTCTACTCTCAAAGGAAAAGTTCTAAATAAAAGGCAAAACAAAGAGTTTTAGGAAGCCATGTTGATCAACAAAATAGCCCAGAATGGGAAGATGAAGAACTCCACCCCACACCGGTTGAAGAATTGCTATACAGTTCCACTAGACACAACAAGAGTGGAGCTTCTTTGTGCAACGTATTGAGTGCTTGGTTTGGCGATAACTTACGGTAGAAAAATCTCATAGCGTCGCGAGAACAAATTACGATCTCTTGGCGATTAAATCGGGAAGACATGTACCGGTGTAAAAGCGTGATGTCATTGAACAGATCTCGGCATAGATCGGTCGTTCAAGCACCGTTAAAACAAAAAAGGAGGAATTCCAGCGAAAGCGAGAAGAGCTTGCGGAGAAGAACAAGTATCGACCCTTTTTGAAATTTTGGATTTATCAGGTGGTGAACTATCGAGGCGAGGATTTGGCTAATGTGGTTCTAGTAAAAAGCAGTCAGAAAAATGGAGAATGTGCGTGGATTTCTACGGACCTAAATAAAATTTGGTCCAAAAGATTCATTCCCTTTACCTTCAATTGATGGTTTGGTTGATTCTCTGACGAGGCATGAGATGTTCGAGTTTCTTAGATCCTTCTCGGACTACAATCAAATCCGAATGGCCAAAGGCGATGAAGAAAAAACATCGCTTCATTACAAGCAAAGGAACTTATTGCTATAAGGTGATGCCATTCGGTCTAAAGAATCTTGGAGCCGCCTTCCTAGAGAGCTCATAAATCTGATCTTAAAGGAGCAAATTGGCGGAAATGTTGAAGCTTATGTGGATGACATCTGGTGAAATTTGAAAAGCCAATGAGCACTGGCCAGTTTACAAGAGGCCTTTAATTAAACGCCCGGACTTACAACATGCTCCTAAATCGAACAAATTATTGTGCTTTTTGGTGTCCGTCGGGGAAATTTCCGGTTATATTGACTCAAAGAGGAATAAAAGCAAATCCGAAAAGGTCAAAGCCATCCTTGATATGGGATCACCTAAAAGTCTTCAAGAGGTACAACGGCTTAATGGGTGATGCGCTAAAGCGCAAATTGGGCCCGAATTAAATTATCCAGTAATAAGAGTGGACATAGAAGTCGGGTTGTCAATCCACCGGGGAAAAGAGTACTAGATATTTACCAATTGTCTACTATCTAGTCAATCAGGGGCGATGAGTAGTCAAGCTAGTTCTAAATTGATTCAAAACTTAAACTTGGGAATATAGAATGCTTAGGAGTTAAATGATCATGAAAGGGGATACAGGGTAATTGGATCCCCCTTGGACTTCAAATATGAATGCCCTTCTCTACTCTAATTACTTGATTGTTACATTTGGCCAAGGGGTTCCTATCGTGCTTTAAGCTCACTCTCTAATCCCGAGGTGAGCTACTAATCTAGTGACCTTCAGATGATGTTCTCAGAACCTATGTCTTGGGAAGGATTACGGGGAATAATACATCTAAAGGGTCATTTCTCCTAAGTACCCGGTTTCGGTGTACTCATAATCCTTTCTATTGGAGATGGTCTACGCGGGGGAGGCGTTAAGCTTCTTCCAGAGCGTATGGACTCTGAAGATCCCAGGGCTCTCTCAGCGTAGAGGGATCAGCTTACATTAAAACATCCAATAGACTCAACAATGAAATCGAGTAATTAAAGTAGAGAAAATATTGATTAGCACATATCAAGAGGTTCACCAACTACCCAAGCATCTGACAATTAGCCCTCCATGAAAGGGGGCAACAATCTAATGAAGATACAAGAAGCAAGAAATACATGATAAATTAAATTTTAACTTGCATGATAGCAGTTGATAACTTCTGGCTTCTCCTTCTTGATCTTCCCTCTTCTGCTCCTATGCCTTGAAGAAGAGATCAACCTCCAAACCCTCTCAAGGTCTCTCCCTTGCCCCTAAGCGGCCAAGCCCTAAACCGCTTCTCCCGTTAGCCTTTTTTTATACTCATTGGGGTTTAGAGGTGCAATTCTTGAGTTACCTCTCGGCCGGGGCACTGCGCGGTCGCCCAATTTTAGCGATGTACGGGTCCGTGCTCGGTAGTATGTCCGGCCATATATGGGCCCGACCACCTCCATCACGGGCATTATGCAGACGGTATATATCTCTTGCGATATCACGGGCTACTTCTCGACTTACTTGTTATGCGGGCCGTGTGCAGGCCAAGTATGTTCCCCAGAGGTCTAGTATACTTCCGTATGTCATCCATTATACTAGCAGTATGAGTCCTTCTAAGCTGCCCGAGGGTCGGCTTCTACTAAAATGCTTTCTTTCCTCGAGGTCCCTCTTATTTTGGCTGGCTTGATAAAAATAGCAAATCTTGAGTACCCGATTGGGCAACAAATCCTTAAAATCTCATACCAAGTCCACAAAAATATAGTATAGAATTATGCTCAAATGAGCGCTTATCATGGGCGCCCTAGCGACTCTTGGGAGATTTATCTCCTAAAGCGGAGAGAAAAACCTCCCATTCTTCCAAACCTTGCAAAAAGCACCAAAAATGGGTGGGCAGGAAAGAATGTGAAGAAAGCTTTTTGAGGAGCTTAAAGATTATCTCCAATAAGCCTCCAATTGCTAGCTAAGCGCCAGTGGGGAGGAACTCTACATCTACTTGGCGCTACTCCTCGGCGGTCGGTGTAGTTCTTTGAGAGGCGATAATGGAGTTGAAGCAGTCCTATTATACAAGTATTAAGATCCTTAGCGGCCTTGAGTCAGTTATCTACCACTTGAAAAATTGGCTTTTCGCTCTTGTATGCATCCAGCGGCGTAGATTGAGGCCGTATTTTGGGGCTCACAAAGTAGCGGTATTGGCCGACCCGACCCAGCCAAGCAAGTCCTCCCATAAGCACTGAAAATTACGGGCGTTTAGCCAAGTGGGTGATAGAATTGGGTGAGTTTGATCTCACTTATAAACCCGAGCGACAATCGAGGCTCAAGTGCTAGCGGATTTGTATTGTGGAGTTGACCATTCCCAGAGAGGATGAACTCTGTCGCGGGATGAGAAGAAGCCCAGCATCCCATGGTCCCTTATATGTTGATGGATGACAAGCTGAAGAAGAAAGTGCAGGCGGAACCGGTAGGTCCTTTATTCTCCTTCTAAATGGAAAGTTGCGATGAGTACTCAAGTTCGATTACGGCGACCAATAATAAAGCCAAAATATGAAGCCCTCAGCGGGGATTACGTTTTGCAGGGGCTGGAATTCAACATGGCATGTATATTCGACTCGCGGCTAGTCGTGAACACACACGTTGGGCAATTTTGAAGCGAAGGATGAGAACATGATTAAATACCATGCGATTGGTGAAAAGATAGTTCCATGCTTTCAGCTTCAGTCGAGAAAATGCATGAGGCACAAAATGAAGAAGCGATGCCTTATCTAAAAGTCACTTTGCTACAGCGGAGATACCGAATCCTCTTTCAGCCTCGATTATCTTCCCACAAAATTGTGAAGGGTTAGAAGGAGAAGTACAAAGATGCGGTTTGAAGAGTCAAGTTGGATTGATCCCATTAGAAACTACACGCAAGGTGGACCTACACCATCAACAAGGCCGGAAGCAGAGGCGGCCAGTTTCTTACAAATCCGCTCGGTTACCTATCGTTGGCGAAAATCTATACAAGAGAGGTCCTATCACACTTAGCCCTTACGGTGCTTGCGTCCCGAAACCAAGTATATCCTTCATGAAATCCATGAAGGTATTGGAGAAGCACATGGGAGGCAAAGCCTTGAGTTACAAAGTCACGCAGCAAGGCTTCTTTGCGCCCGACATTAACTCAAGATGCGGTGGCGTTAAGCGAAAATGTGATGCACACTTGCCAGCGGCATTCAAGATTCAAAGGCGACCGCCCAACATTGGTTATACCAATTACTCGGCCCTAACCCGTTTGCTTTATCGGGGAGTTGATCTTCGGGGCCATTTCCTACGCCATTTCGACAAATGAAGTTTTTGATGAGTGGCTATCGATTACTTCGCAAATGGTAGAAGTTGAGCCGTTGTAAAGAATCCTGAAAAAAAGCTTGTAGGGGATTCTTGTGGCGGTATTATCATGTCGATCGAATTCGATGTAAGCCGTTTCCGATAATGACAATTTGACAACAAGGCTTTCAAAAGCTTTTGTTCCAAGCTTCGAATTAAATCTAGGTTAACTTCGTAACACATCCCTCAAACCAATGGCCAAGTAGAAGTGAAATCGCACCTTGCTCCAAGCTCTCAAAACCAGGGTCTCCAAAAATGGAACTAAGCAGGTTGAAGAAATTCCCTAAGCACTTTGGGCTTATAGGACAACCACAAGAACCCCCAGGGAGAAACTCCATTCTCTCTTACTTATAGGGCTGACTGTCATCCACAGAAATATGAATGACTACCTTACGGACACAACAAACTTTTCTCATGAAGAAAATGAGGCGAATCTCCGGCGGAACTTCGATTTACTTGAAGAAGCGAAGAGAAGGCTGCGAGAAACAAAGGCCATCTATGCGTAAAGAGTAAAGGTTCTATGACACAAGGGTGAAAAGAATCTTCTTCCAATCGGTATCACAGGTGCTTAAGAGAAAATGAGTTCAAACAAAAGGAGCAGGGAAGCTAAGCGATGGGTGTTTTCCACAAGTATATGGAGTGCGTGGTCAAGTAATAAAGTGGACTATGGGAAGTGGGATGTCGAGACCACATGGAATAGAGATTGGTAAGTGTAAACCAAGTTTTAATAACCTAGTCTAAATGGTAAATTGGGGTTTTGGTTTTCCAAGAACTAAAAAGGATTGAGCTGAAAACTTTGAAATGAGAGTTGATTGGGGTAAATCAATAGCAAGAGGATACTTGGGTATGCATCCCTTTTGGACTTCAATTCTAAAGATGAGCAAAGATGTTTATGAATCAAGGTTTGATATTTTTGTGCCAATAATTCTAAATTATATCCAACCCTCTTCCAAGGTGATTGGATAACTAGTCTCCCTAGGACTTGATATGAAGTTCAAAGGGATTCCTAAATTATATCAACCCCTCTTCCAAGGTGATTGGATAACTAGTCTCCTAGGACTTGATATGAAGGCTCAAAAGGGGAATTTGTATATTGGAAGGAAGAATCATGGGGGTGAATTAGGTATGAAAGAGTCGTTAGCCCTTCATACCTGTGATCTCCGATTGTACTTTCATGGAAACTCTCCTAGCGAAGCAAGTTCCTAATACAAGGAGGCGCTAGGCTCTAGCCCTTGTATTGCACTACAAGTAATTTCTAGTAATGCGTGAAATTACAATCAATACATAACATTCATTAGACATTCAGAGAATACCAACAAATCATCATAAACATTCAATGCTATTAATGCTTTCAATCCAAAAGTTCAACATACCCAAGTACCAATAGATTGGTTCCCCATAAATGGGAACTCAAACAAATGGAAAAGCTTACAAACCAATGAAGAAAGGTAATGAGAACACCATTACCTCCAAGATTGTAACTCCGATGGTTTTCTACTCTTTGGAGATGACCCCAAGCCTAATCTCTCCTCTAGCCTCTCTCCCAAGCCAACCTCCTCTCTAAACTCTCATACTTGACTATTTATACTCATGGATTAGGGTTTGCCAAGAAATTACAACATTGCCCTTGGTGGGCCCGTGGAACTACAAAGGTTACGATGAGCGGCCTGCGTGAGCGGCACATTCATCGATTCGACTCAGCTTGTTGCGGACGGCGGTTGAGCTGGCGGTTCATCATCCACGGTCGGCTCACGGCTTGTTGTTACGAACGGCGGTTGGCTGGCGGTTCATCGTCAATCCATTCGACTCACGGCTTGTTGCAGGCGGCAAACGAATTGAGCGGCGGGGTTCATCCCATCCGATTCGACTCACGCAGGTTACTCGGGCGGCGGTTAACAGTGACCATTCACAAAGGCGGATTCATCTCCTTGAGTGTCTACTCACATTGCAAAGGTGTGAATATGGCCCGTTAAGCTGAGCGTTTAACTCATTTTTCTTCAAAAATGTCGCCCGTTTGTCCCTTAACGTTTTTGTTGATAAATGCTTCCTTTTTCATCGGGGTGGCCTATATATGCCACATTTTACAAAATATGGAAGCATTTTAAGTACCCTGCTATAAATCAATGCATTTGATATGAAAACATGTCCATAAGTGATAAGTAAATATGCTCATTTGACAGACGACTTATTCCACTAACTCCTAATTAGAAGGAAGGCCACTTACGATACGTATAGAGAATTGTCCAAATTTGGCCTATTATTATCACGGGCTGGTGAATATGGAGAAAAAAAAAGTGATCAAGCGTCCAGTTTCAATTGTTGAACAAGCTAGCGGCGCTACTTATCGGTAAATCCACCATAGCCGTCTCTACCTAAATGTTTACGTGGGAAATAAAAGTTTAAGTCTTTCCATAAATGAAAATGAGGGTGAAAATCCCATTCTACAAAATGAGGTGAAAAATCCCATTCAACAAAATGAGGTGAAAATCTCCATTCCTAAAAGATGAAGTCGGAATTATCCTACAAGGATAAGCGATAATTACTCATCCGAGAAACAGAGGGGCTTGCAAAAATCCCGAGTCGAAAATACTGAGGGCAACGGCAAATCTCATTTATAAAGGCGAGGATCTTTACTTCCAACCAATTACAAGTCCCATGAGTTGGACTTAAAGAAGAGAAAAAGAACACTGCTATGAAGGCTTAATTTACAAGCCGGTCTGATGAAGAAAGAATAGGCTTTATGAAGGACTTCTACTCAAAAGACTTTCTTAATGGTTAAAAATAACCATGACTAGGAAATAAATGCTTACACTAAAGTAAAGGTTTTGCGTTTCATTTATTCATATAAATAGGTATTTACATTTACGAACCAAAATGACTGAAGTATTTACAAAGAGCGTTTCATAAGAATGTGAAAAACCCTAAGAATTGCGGGGCCTTTGGTGAGTACCGGAGGGAATCACAGCAGGTGAGGGGTTGAGGAAAGGGAAATTTGGGGCGGGGAAGGGGGGGCCTCTGGAATCTTTATGATTTGTGCTCCTTCAATTCCGTGAACCTCTTCAAGACTCCGGCAAAGCCCATCGATTAGCAACTTGCCAGCCGAGGGAGAAAGCGTGATGACCTTTCACTGTAACGATGCGATGGAATATATCACGAGTGGCCCCCCCCCTCTCTTTTTGCCTTCCCCTAAAAGTAGGCCGTGACCTCTTTCTCCTAACTTATCAGCTTTCGTTCCAATTAAGTCTGTTCTATTTCTTGCCGAGTTGGATTTAGGGGTCTTAAATCACGGAGGCCAGAACTTCCTTGGGGTAGTGTCAGCGCTCCCCTTTGAGTTCCTCTAATTACGGCCTGACGGCGGCTGACAGGATTCAGCCAACCTTTTGCTTTACAGATCCCATGCCAGTGCCACCTCGCTCCTCTTGAGGCGATTTAAGATTCCCTCTTTCAAGCTGCTAGACTTCAGGGGTGTCAAATGCCAACTTTTTGATATTCTCTCCCTCGGCCGGTATGTAAGAGGACCTCCGAGAAATGATGTCGGCAAATTGACCGCTTCAAATCATCTTTCTCTCTTTTTCCATAGCGGCCAAATTTATTGCTGTTGGGAAATCCTTCGGCCTTGTATCTTTTACTCAAAGTAGCCTTGGATAGCCGCCAGTGAGTTGTTCTTTCTCTTTTCCCTCTCAAGGCCGCCGCTAAATTTAATTGAAGCTGATTTACGCCTGCTAAACTCCATGTCTTTGTCGAGTCATTTCTTGACAAAGATTTACTCAGTAACTCGATCCGCCCATTGAAGCGAGTCTATAGAGTAACAAATGAGTTAAAGAGCGATAATCTCTTTGAATTAAAGTTGAAGAAATACAAGAATAGTTTTACCCGGCGCATGGCGGCGGAGGAGTTGGTAAGTGGCCTCTTACTCCCAGGTCAGCCTTGAGTTCGTTGGAGAGGAGAACATTTAGGGCCTCATAGGCCATCAAAACATTCACTACAGGACCCGGCATCTAGATAAGAATATCCTCGGAAGGTAATTCCCTTTAGATTTGAGTTGTTGAAGTCTCTCTTTTAGAGGCCTAAGCCATGCCACCTACGAGTTTGTCCAAGAGGGGAGCCAGCTTCTCACGCCTCAAACTATAAAGCATAAAATAAGCCTAAAGTTCAAAATTCTTAATAAAACCATAGATACCCACTTAAGATGTAGATTCTTACCTCCATATGGAGGGGATATCCCTGCAACCTGTGGAGCTAGAAGAGAAGGGCCCTCACGAAGTGTGCGTGTTAATAAAGCCCGAGTGGTGGACTTCTTAGGCGGACTTCTTCTGGCGACCTACTTGCGCTCTTTGTTCTCTTATAATTCCCGGGACGGATCGTCCTCCGGAATTCTTTTCTTTGTTTTTGTCCTCTCTCTCACCTTAAGGACCACTTGTGAGCGCCTTTGCAGAGCGCCCCTGTGCAGGAAGAGCCACCATCTTTTCTCTTCCTTTTCCATCCTTCTCCTTCTTAGAAGTATGGTAGCTTTGTGTACTAGGCGGCCTACTGTCTTCTTTCGCCCATAAAGAGGCCGAGGATGCACACTTCACGCACCCTTCAAGGGGAGGCCAAGATGCCCTTAACATAACTTCAAATCCTTGTACCTCAATGCCGAATTTCCTGTAAAAATAAATTTAGAGGCCAGAGTCGGGATATGCTCGTGATTCAAGATTGAACTAAGTTAGATACCGCGAATAAATCCTCTGGCCGGAGATACTATTAAGCTTGACAGCTTAGGAGGTTTTCCTTGAGTCAGAACTTCATCCATGTAAACTTTGGATATTCACATCCATTGACTTAAGAAGAACCTCCTCTTCTTTGCAGTCATCTCCTCACAAGTGATATCCAAGCCGGGGAACCTCCCACTTGGATTCCGGACATCCCACTGATTCCGGTTACTTTTAACAAAGAAAAACTTACTCTTCCAACTTAATGCTGGAGGGGACTCCCTAGAAACTTTCTCTCAGGAGCGAATTAGAGAAATAATGCCGGTCGGCATTAGACTCTAAACATAAGGTAGCTTGAGCCTATAAGGAAGTACCAAGCGGTTTCAGATTTACCCGTATTCTACTTAAAACAATAACAAAGTTCGGATTACGATAACCTTCTCCAAAATTGGAGTTAATTGTAGAAGGACACCAAGTGATATTCTTCTTCCAAAATTCGCCTTGGC
This sequence comes from Dioscorea zingiberensis, assembly GCA_026586065.1. NCBI lineage: Eukaryota > Viridiplantae > Streptophyta > Magnoliopsida > Dioscoreales > Dioscoreaceae > Dioscorea > Dioscorea zingiberensis. Next base: position 38,767,573 of record CM048822.1, read on the forward strand.
AAAGTTAGAAAAAGGAATTCTATAAGGCCACCCAATATAAGCGCATCTTGATAGATGGCTATCTCCCCTCCTTTGGAGGCTTTCATACCCCCTCTCCCCGAGAACAAGGAATCTAACCTGGCCAACAGAGGAGAAGGTCTATCTCGTTTACTCTCTCTGCCAATCCCCTATGACATCCTTACGCGGGGAGGAGGGGCTTGTAGAAGGTACCGGAGACCCTCTACCCGTAGCCCTAGAAGCGGGATGAATCCAGTAGAGCACAATTTTGGAACGTCCCTAGACTGCACTTCAGGTCGCTGACGAGACCATGAGTTCGAGGCGAGGAGGATGAGAGGGATCCGAGAGGGGGAAACACTTGAGGAGTTCATGAGATTCATTGAGAAGAACCAATGAGGAAGAAGAGCGCGCAGCCAAATAGTGCACCTTAGAAGAAAAAGGATGAAAAAAAGCACTTAAGAACTTTAGAAGCGAGGAGTTGCAGGAGAAGAAAGAATTATAGGAAGAAGATGCGATTTAACTTTTGAAACAAAACCTTTCAACTTGTACCACTTCGCTTCTATACCAAAGAGATGAGATTCACGGGTAGATTTAGATCCCGGAGACCATCCAGTCGAGCCATTGAAACCCGAAAGGTCCCCAAATGCGGACCGTTGAGATAACCACATCATCTGCTTCTCTTTTAAAAATTCCAAAAAATTCTATCACGTTAGCACACCACCCATTGGCGGCTTTGGCGGCACACTTAGGTAGCCGCCCATCATCGGCATCTTTGTTGACAAAAGCCTTGCCGCCCAGCGCCGTCAGCGCCACATCTTCTCCCTTTAAGCGCCAATAACCACCGGTGTGAGAGACAAGTGTACTCTCTGAGGAATGCCCGTGATGCAGGCGTTGTACCATAGAACCAATACCGCCAAAAGACAAATACACACATCCCAACATAGGATCACGGCGTGATCACATTCTTCTTGAAGAAATCAAAAAACTTTATAGACACAATGAAAAACTTTATTTCGTATGTTACTTGATAGTGGTATTTAAAAAAAAAAACAACAACATGACAAAGCCATAATAAACGCCTTATTTTTCAGTCGTAGATTCCCTAGTTAACGAGTCCACGGATCCATCCAGAGGACCCTTTTCGAGATAAGATTCGGAGGAGAAGCGTGCGGACTTACGGTAAGATCGGCCAGTATTTGTCCTCATTGTCACTAGGCGCAAACCAGAAGCCTGACCGCATTGCTGGGCGAAGATGGGGGACCACTTCTCTCTGGCGAGTAAACTTAAGCTTCCGAACATTTCAACTCCGAAACGGCACACCCACTGCATAAGTAATAATTAAAAAGCCATTTGGACTTACCAAATGGAATGACCCTTGTCCTTAAATTAGTAGGATGGGATGTTCATATGCAAAAGAACTTGGAATTAAGCATGGAATGGCCGAAACCTTGGAGAGAAAGTGAAACAAATTTGTAGAAGAAGACAAAGCAGCTGAGCCATTATACAAAGCTACAAAGATTTTTGAATAAAGCACTACCTATAAGCTCCTTAAATAGAAAAAACTTGAGTAAGCGCGTAGAAAATTCACGGAGAAAGATCTACCTCGATTAAAACAACGGCTTGATTAGCGTCGGTCACCTATTAGAACACACATGTACCTTAGAGGCAGAGTCTACAACTTCACTAGAGCATGCCACCAGCTAAGAAAAATAATACTTGTTCTAGAATACCTGTAGGGAAAGAGATGCGGTTAAACCACTCACTTTTCCTTTCATTTCAGTTTTTTTGAACAAGTGATACGCACTTTGGGGGGGACTAATTATTCTTGATATATTTGTGTAAGACCGTGTGTCATGCGACCTAAATGGCCACTGTCATGCACGAGGACTATGTCTCTTTTCTTGATAGAGCGTATATCCTAGCATAATTCCGTTCGGCAATAATATAAAATTGAAGGGTTCAATCCAACAAATAGAGTTAAAATTAGCACATTATAGCTACCTTCTTATCCACAAGCATGGTGAGGGTCATCGTATGGTGCCATATATAGCCACACAGGGGAAGAAAATATCTAGCGCCCTCCACGATGAAAGTAGATCTTATCCACACTTACCTCTGATGGTAGAAGCGGAATGTTTCTACTACCCCTACCCTACGTAGCACCTACGATAGAAATGGCCAGATATTTTTCTTGCCATGCCTTTTAACTACTTCTTTGCAAACACCAGCCTTTAAGGGTTGCTTTATAAAGAGAGCAATGAAGTAGATAGAAGAAGGACCAAGAAAAATCATTACACAAAAGAACTAACTTATGTCTAAGACTTCCCTTCTCACAAGCTTTTTACGACTTGGCAGCGTGGGAGTTCATCCAGGACGAGACGAGAGAAAAGGCCCAATTCGTCCCTCCGCCCTCACCATTACTTCACAGATTCATCCTAAAGCAAAGGTGATAATTCAGATCCGAGAGATTCAAAGCGTTCCACTGCGTTTCCTTGTTCGAGAGAGTTGAGTAGTGGCGTCCACACACACAACTATAGAATTTCAATGGATTTGTCAAATGCTAAAGAGCCCAGGATCGCGCGAGGCAGCATTAGCCAAAGTAAGCGTAGGGTGGACCCGAGTTTTCAGCATCAACTGAATACTATATATATATATATATATATATATATATATTCTTGAATAATTTGGCACCTAACGATAGTGTCAAGAGTGGACAATCAAAGAGAGACCCATTAATTTGTTCATAGAATCTCAGTCATAAATCAGTTACCATCATAAAGTAATATAATGCATTGTCCCCAGAGGGTGAAGCTCCATAGTATATCGAAAGACTAAAGCCTTTATGAACATATTGACATAAAGAAAATAAAATTACATACACAAAGTGGTAGAAAAAATAACTTGAGATCCAGTTGATCCTCAAATAAAAGGCAGGCGGTCCACTCCCTCACACCATCCATGACTGTTAAGTGGGGCCCATAACATCTGTGATCGTGTCCTAAGGATGCGCATACCTGCAATAGTGGGTGGTAGTTTGGGAACCATGGTATTGGTTGAGGATGGCTGACCCCTGCTGCCGAGGAGGAGGTAATCTCTACTCGGGCCACCAACCAATTGAGAAAGCCACAGGTGTATACATTAGAATGTGGTAGTTAGTGGTGGAGGATTGATCACGTTGAGGGAGGCTCGGAGTCAAATATTGGAGTGCTTAGGGTTTGGCCGGGTCAATAAGCTTGTAAAAGGCAGTGAGGATTATCGGAGTCAATTCCATGATTGGGTAGATTTTTGGTTGTGGTTCGGTATTTTGGCCATAACATTTGGCTCTAGATGCTCCGAGGAATCAAGCGTTAAAACCCAATTAGGAGAAAGCTCTTTGTGGCGCCACGACATAGGGACATCATATTAGAGAGAATTTTAGTTTTTTTCTTTCTATTTTTTAGAAATATTCAATCCCGCCAAATTAGGGGTTTTGAGTCTTTTCACTATTTTTGGTAATATTTCATATACCAAATTAGGATAGGATTTGAATCCGATTTGATCTTGAATTTTAGGAGTTATCTTATTTTCAAATTTAGGTTTTAAATTCGTAAATAATATTTGTTGTTAATTTTTAGCAAATTTAGATTAGATGATAAGGTTTTTTAGGTTAATCTTTTGAGGCTATTTAACCCGCGGCTTGTGCCGGTTAGTTTTTCATTGTTGAATTTTGATTAATAATATTTTCCTGAATTTAAAGAGTATTTTCTCTAGTTCTTTTGGTTCTTCTTTTGTTCTTACGTTCGCGGTCCTTGGACCCGGCTATGGCCGGCAGGATAATCGCTTCCACACTTGACGTCGAGTTCAGTAACCGAGCTCATCATCTTCTGGGAAGCATGTCATCATTCGACATCAATGGTGGTGTGATGTGCGTCGGGTTGGACGAGGTTTATGAGGAAGTCCAATATACGTGACTGTACTAGAGGAGATGAACAAAAGGATCTTCAAAGGCAAGTCCACGGAGGTTAACCCAACAGCTTGATGATCAAGGATTTCGCGAGGAGGCAAGTCAAGAGAATTATCAAGGCGATACGTTGGCTGGCTGATTGATTTTTATAAATCGGTAGTTGTCATGGGCTTACGGTTGAGGAAGTCCAACATACATCATAGCGATCGGAGGTTTGGCCAACCCATCTCTGACGATGATATGGAGGAGGATCTCGTCCCATCTTCAACGATGAGTACGAGGAGGAGGAGATCTTGCCCATCTTCAGCGATGATGTGGAGGAGGAGATCTCACCCATCTCTGGCGACTCACGAGTACCAGGAAATTGGCGAAGAGTCGAGGAGGAGGATACGGTCGAACCTATCATATATGGAAATAATGGGGACTAAGCGTTTGGCAATGGTATCTACCGATGGAAGGAAAACCCTCTAGCCCGGTAACCAACACTACTAACCTGCACTTTTCTCTCTCCGGAGGTTTTGATTGAGATCAAGCATGGAGATCCAAACCTGATGAGAGAGTCACGGTCGAACTTAGGGATTGAGTTCTTTTCACCAACCAGGGGGTGGCCCGATCTGAGAGGCTTCGAGTCAAATATTGAATTAGGGTTGGCGAATTGATAACGTAAAGAGCGGTAAGTTATCGAGTCAATTTCCAAAGTGGGTCATTTTAGTTTGTGGTTGGTATTTTAGCCATAACTTTGGCTACCGATATGAGAATGGGCGTCAACCCCAATGGGAAGCTCTTGCGGTCTTGACATGGTGGCGTCGTATTAGAGAATTGTAGTTTTTCTATTTTTAGAAATATTTAATCCATAAATTAGGGTTTTGGTATTTTCCCTATTTTAGTGATAATGGCTTCATATACCAAATTAGGATAGGATTTGAATCTGTTGATCTCAGTTTTTAGAAGTTATCTTATTTGTTTTAGAGTTTTAAATTTAAATAAATTTGGATTTTAAATAATAATTTGTCAATTTTAGCAAATTTAGATTAGATGATAAGGTTTCTGGGTTAATCTTTTGAGGCTATTTGCTAGGATTGTGGGTTAGTTTTTATTGTTGAATTTTGATTAATGTATTTTCTGAATTTGAGTATTTTCTAAGTTCTTTTTAGTTCTTACGTTTATTTCTTCCTTGCGGTCCTTGGACTCATTAGCCATGGAATAATGAATTTACACCACCTTGCGTACGTGGTAATTTGGTGTTATGCTAGGTCCAGGTTTCTAAGGGGGCTATAGCCATATAGATGCCATGTGTTGTCGACTTGAGAGCATAGCGTCCACATCGACAGCATGGTCTCCTTTATGTCGACTTAGACTATTGTTATGGCTTTCAGCTAATATAACCACGAGGAATGACCCTCCTGCGTGCGTGGTTACAAATAGTACCATAATCCACGGTGTGATGTCACGGTGCCGAAGAGCTCTACGACAGCCCAACCAGTGGATATGGAATGCATTGGCCATGCTCTGGTATAAGAGGATTCATAAAAGCCCGGTGACACACCATTACTAGGTCCTCACCACTGTGTGATCTAATGGATTTGGCCATGTGTATGTATAAATTGGAGAGTAGATGCCGATTCTTAGGTTGTAGTAATGTGCATCCGATGCAGTCCTCCTTTAGAAGGACTAAAGGTGTCTCCTCCGCGATCTGCTCGATCACGAGGTGCTTAGTACTCGGATGTGGTTAATGAACTTCGTGTGTTATATAGTCCTAGTCGGACTGACGAACTTTGTAGCTTCAAATACATCGGAACATGGTGGCCATAAACTAAAACTCGATCACGATGCACGGCGGTCCATGAGATGGGGAAAGCCCTACGTAGCAAGGGTGAAGGTGGCCAATATCTCTAGAGTCGGGGTTCACATGCGATGCTTCTCTCGGATGGACAAGAGGTGATCCCAACCTCCCGTCTTAGTATTGCGTCCGATGCATGCCTGGCGAGGCCCACATCCTCACCTGGGTGTCCCGATCGATGTGTCAGGGCCTCGGTAAAATTAGAGCTATAGAGTCTAGTGCCTGCTTTATGCGTGAAACACTTGTTAATCTGGGAACTCCGAGGGTTTGGTTTAGAGGCTTGTCTCTAAATGTATACCCTCTTCCATTTAAGACTGGGGTGGCTTGATCTTTGTGGAAGCAAAGTGAATGGTGGAAACTTGATAGTGTGGTGCATGCAGCGTGCTGAGGCACCGCGACCGTGCTTTGGAGGAGAAGGAGTCGGTGAAGGAAAGCACGGCGTGGGGTGATGGGTGGTCTGCGTGAGTGTAGAAGGTCTAGGTAAACAGGGGCACGGAGTGGAGGAGCAAGTGGTCTAGATGTCGAGGAATGGTGGTGGCAAAATCTTAAGAACAGACCTAATTTGTGTTTCGGCTTTGCTCGAACATACTTGCCTTAATCGCTCCATTGATACGGTGCGTGCTTATGTAAGAAACTGTGATATTCTTTTTGGTTTTGAAGCTTCCCTAGAAGTGAAGCGACCTTGAACACTTCCGGTTGTAATTACGTTCCGTGTTTAAAACCTTCGTGCTTCTTGGAAAGTACGGTACTCCTTTATTTTAGAGATTTCCATATGATTCTCGAGAGATGCGGCCAAACTGACGTTCTCAGGGTGTGCAACTCTCTAGTGCTCATTTCCTTCGCCGGATGCGCCATGTTATCCCTTTTCTTGTGTGTTAGTAGTCCAATTACAAGAATTGAGTCGCTAAAACTCTTTGAAATGCACATATTCAGCGAACATCATCCCTTGTAGTAGAATTCAAATATAATATATACTTAACTAAAATCCTAAACTAACCTAAAAGGCTAAAACCTTCTGTGACTTGGGTTTTGCCTCCCAAGTGCTTATTTTACATCACTAGCTTAGCGTACTTAGATCCTCATGGTTAGTAGAATGGGTCTCCACAGGCACCTGCTTAACACATGCCTACGTCTACTTGATTTATTCACTCCAAAAGAAATACAAATTCATAGATTTACATAAATTAGATTTGATGAGTGGTGTTAAATTGTTAGTTTACTATAGGTGCGGAGATCGTACTTTGTTAAAATCAAATTTCCCGCTCTGATCCTCTTTCTGGTTTTAGCGTGTCAATGGTGGGGTTTGCTCACTTGATAGTTTTATTCCCTCAATGTTGATTCTTCACAGGGGTTGGTCATCCCCCTCCGGTAAGTCTTCCCAACTAATTCTTGAAGCTCACATCCACGCAGCATGGTCATAAACCACGGTCTCATCAATAAAATCAAGGAAGTAGCAAAAGATTCGTCTAAGAGCTATGTAGGATGTCACATTACGTCCTTGAGCTTAAAACTACTACTTCTTCAACTTTCTATGGGTCATCCAAGCATGAGTCCTTGATGTCGAATAAAGCATGTGTAGTCTTCAAGAATGACCTTCCAAGGATGAGTGGCACCTCTACCCGATCATCGGTGTCAAATATGTAGAAGTCCACTGGAATATATGAAATTATCGATCTTCACTAATACATCTTCAACAATCTCTAGGGGGTCTTGCGGATGGACTGTCGCCATTTGAAGTGTCGTATTGTAGGTTTTAGCCTCCACTATCTGACTTTAGGGCATCTTAATACTTGCTCCAATGACCAGCCCAAGGCCTTTTTCGTCTACGGAGGAGGTCCACTCAGGTGGGTCTTTTGAGGGAATTATATAACTCAACGGATCCTTTTCCTAGCACCACAGTTGTTGGTGGGGATGCGTAAGCATTGTTAGGATTTGGTGTGTAGGTGGATGCCACTCTAGCTTCCTTTTATTGGTGAGCAACTCTTTTTGCAAACTTGGCATATCAGCGTCCATTTCCAAGCACTTCCACAAATGGGGATATGTTGATGTACATTACCTTACGAACATTTCCATTAATTTATTGTTGAATTTCTCGCTTGTTCTTCCCTTTTGACTTGGTTTTGTAAGGTAGCTTTGGCTTGTATTACGGCACTATAGGTCTTTCCTTATTCTTATCGCCACCCTTCTTGTCTTCAACTTGAGACTTGTACTCTTTGGGTTGAATGATGATGGGTGTTACCTCCTTACTCGCTTCTAAGAGTGATGGCTTTGTGAATTCCCTCGTGTTGACCTTTGTTGCTTGGTAGAGGTGCGGTAGCTGGAACCTTCTTCCGATTGACTTAGCTTCTTTGGGCCACTTGGTGTTCGAGGTTACGAAGTGATGGTTGTTGATTTTCCAACTTCTCTTCATGCTTGGTGAGTCAGCGTCTCATTTTGCTTGAAAGTCTTGTGCAAACCAGGTTTTCTATGCTTGGTGTTTTCTAGCTGCTTATTGACTTAAAAAACAACTTCGGAATTGGTGATAGGTTTCCTTGGGGTGGGGGTTGCTCTCGGTTGCCCGGATCTTGTATCAAAATACTATATAGGAAGTTGGGATGGTTCCTTCATCCCGGGTTATATATGAAGTTATGAGACATGTTACTGAAATCTTTCGATGTAATCGACCTCTTCCACTTATTAGTCGTTTCCACTGTTACATCTTATTCCCACATGAATTGCACATCATTCTTGGTGTCGTTTCTTGCATTGACCGATGTTCTCCAATTTGTGGCTTATCAACCACGTCCAACTCACATATCCCGACCACCACATTACTGTTTGGTTCTATCAGAAACTCCATTGATATATATTGAGTAGTCATCTTGTCCTTGATAGGTTTTGGTTATGTCGAGGGATCCTTGCTACCAAATTGGTCGTCAGCTAACGCATTCAACATCTGCTTGGTGCCTATGTTTAGTCTGGCAGAATGTTTGAACTTCCATTGGGTCCTTTATACCATATTGTTGAGGGCACTTCCACGAGCATCTCCTTGTATCTCTCCCATGTGTCATAAAGCACTTCTATCTCCATCTGTTTGAAGGAAGGGTAGCAAGCTCCTGAACTTCAGGTATCATGGCACAAAATACCTCATCTGTAAACTTACGAGTCAATTGGGCCCATGATGTGATTGATCTCACGGCTTGAGCAATGAGTTCAGCCATGTACTTTGCAGTCCTTTGATTGAGAAGGTGGAAAACTGACCTAAGATGGATTATTAATACGTGGGGTACCCCATTCGCTCTAAAATCCGGTTGTTGAAGTCTCCAAGAAGCTTTGTAAGTCAATGTGCGTGGGTTTTAGATCTTGGAAACCATCGACTTAGCGTGAATGATTGACTATCACGGATGACATGGGGCTTTAGCTCAAAGGTATGTGTGATTCGAGGTGGAATGATGCTTCAATAATGCTATCTAGGTTTTATCTTGCATAATGTCGATATGGATCGAGTTAGTGCCACCCGTTGGTCTTGGTTGGTTAACCTCTAA